>CALSFV010000223.1:1207500-1217848 GCA_943737045.1 Parapristionchus giblindavisi
ATTTTTCGCATTATAATTTGTCTAATCTTTATGATCAATGATAAATTAAATTACAGTTAAGACCATTTGTTTTAAACATAATTTCTAGCGGTGCACAATGAAAAAGGCTTTCATCTCAATTCTGAAGAATAACATTTTGTTTAGAAGCGAAGAGAATTTATGCAGTGTTCAGAACTTGGAATTTGCACGAAATACTGTTCAGAAGTTAAAGTGGAAAATGCTATATTTTGAATGAAAAAATATGGGTTTTAAATATAATACTTGAAAAGAAAAAAATTCGTTCATTTAGAACAACTAAGTACGGTCATATAAGGTATGCTATGAAACGAATATCGTAACCTTTTGATCTTTATAATGATCCTAAGTCGCAAATCAATGAAAAAGCAGCGAAAATTTACGGTAAACATTTAATATTTCAAAGTATCACTAAACATTAATACATGCGTCCGTAACACTGTTTGCGACACAAAAATGAAATCATCAATCATTATATCACGCTTATCTCAAGAAAATCGAGAAGAGTTGGGAATGAAGCAGAAATGGTGAAATGAGTCAGGAACATTTTTGGACATCTCTAGGCATTCCCTACCATCCCCCAAAGTCTCATGTCAGTATGCAATTTTCTTTTTGAGGCTCCCTACACCGGTTCGGTAAGGTGAAGCCCCAACTTTGAGTTCGAATTTCTCGCTTCTGGTGCATTTTGGTGAAAAAGTGTCACAAGAGTGACCCCTGCTCTTTTTTCGAGCTCTATCGATTTAAACCAAACAGAGGACAAGGAAATGCCTGTGAACAGAGCTACTCTTCGGGACAAATAACTCAAAAAATTAGGGAAAGGAGGTGCTCTTCTTCGAATATGCTATTAAGTTTTGCATGCACTTTCTAATAAGGGGTTGGCGAAAAAAAAACGTTATGGTTCATCCCCTTGGAAACTTCCTGATGATTAGAAGTCATTTTCAACCCATTTCTTTTCATTCCTTCACTTAAATTCTTTGTCATTTTTATTACGTTTTTCGACCCATTCACCCTTCACAAACAATGTCCAATATCACCGGCTGCACCTACAGCCGGGATTAAAAGATCATTGCCCTCTTGTCTTTTCAGAGTATTTAATGTGTCTTGAAGAAGGGAATGGATAGTCACGATGGCTTGTTTTTTCGAAGATAAAGGAAATCTTCCTATCAGCTAATCATGCCCTACGATTAGATTGAGTCAGAATTAACTGTGGATTATTTCTGGTTCGAATTTGAACTTTTGCCGTTCTTTTGTGATAACACCTCATGTCTGGCGAAACTGCAAACATACAATACCCCCTCTCTCTGTCACTACCCGAGATATCAGTCAGTCTAGTCCCCGCCAGTTGAGAAATGCCGAATAATTTCCATCCGAATAAACAACATGTTCGGCATGTCCTCATAGGTGGGCACGCTGGGGGAAAGGCTGCGCGCAAACCGGGGAATTGTAAGGCAAGGCTATGCGCATGGCCATTTTTTAGCAGATTAGACTGGAAATTTTCCAATTTTTGCGAGGCAAAGCTATGCGCAAGGCCCCGCAAGGGAAGGAAAGGCTGTGCGCAAAAAGAATTCGTTTTCACGCGCCCACCTATGCATGTCCTACTTTTCCTTTTTCTGTCTGGCCTCAAAGTCCCTGATAGTCGATGGCGCATGGCTGAAGTTTACCATTCGGATGCCCCTTCTGAAAAAAACGGTACAAGATTGGTTCCATCGCTTCAAGCAGAAGAAGAACAATCTGGAAGAAGAGGGATGTCGAGGTCATCATCCAAGCACCTATTTGGACATACTGCAGATTATCATCGAGGCTGACCGGTATATGACCACCAGGGAAGTGGCCTTTACTATTGATATGTCACAGTCCACCATCGTTCGCGGACTTCGCTCAATCGTCAAGGTGCGAAAGATGGACCGATCGGATACTTACATCCTGACCGAGAAGAAAAAGAAATCACTGTTTGGTGGGGTGTCAAAAGCGTGTACCACTAGGAGAAGCTATCCGACGGAGAGACCATAAACGCCGCCTAATACTGCCGACTCTCAAGCGTAAACTCGAAACTTCACGGGCGGCAGGCGATCGAATTGTCTTCCATAGCATAATATCCCCCCCCCCCCCCCCCGCCCCCAGATGGCGAAGGCTGTCAAGAAGAAACTGATGACGTTTGGCTGGCGAGTCCTCCCCCCAACCCACGTATACCCCTTTCATGCCCCCCCCCTCCGATTATTGGCTCATCGGGGATATGCATTGAGCCCAGGCGGAGAAGCACTTCAAGACTCGAGTTGTGACTGCCTTCCTACGTCGCCTCCAAGCCGGCTGCGTGGTTCGAGGAGGGAATCAAGCCGCTGTCCAAACTTTGGCAGAAGACCATCGACAATGATTATGGCTTAGGACTCATTGAATGACAAAAAAATTTAAAGTCAAAGTTGAAGTTCAAAATTTCCAAGGGGATGAACCATACGACCGCGTTAACGTTTTTTTCGCAAATACCTCATTAGAATGCGCATGCAAAACTTAACAACATACTGGAAGAAGAGCACCTCATTTTCCTCATTTTTTGAGTTATTTTCCCCGAGGAGTACCTCTGTCATACGTGGGCGTGCATTGCCGCTGGAAATGAAAATCGGGGGGTCGGACGCAAAAATCGGGGGGGGGGGGTCGGAAGCAAAAATTGGAGCATTTATACGTCATTTTGAGTGTTTTTTTTTTCGGAAAATCGGGGGTGTATTGCCGCTAGCGGCAGTGGTACCCACGTTTGACCTCTGTTCACAGGTATTTTCATGACCTTTGTTTGGTTTAGATCGATAGAGCTGGAAAAAGGTGCGGTTGTCACTCTTTTGCCACTTTTCCGCTAAAACGCACCAGAAGCGAGAAATTCGAGCTCAAAGTTGGGAATTCACTTTAGCGACCCAAAATGAAAATTGCATACTGACATGAGACTTGGGGGCTGGTAGAACATGCCTAGAGATGTCCAAAAATGGTCCGATCGATCGAAAACTCGATCGGACTAAAGTATACCGTGGGGTATTGATTGATTTGCTTTAAAGAAGGGGACCCACGAGATTCTCTCTATATTCAGGTGGAAGGTCTGTCATTGGAGCAGCTGCTTGCTCGAGCCACCTCCCATAAACACGCAGATCTGATGAAGTGGATGCGCGAATCAGATACCGTAATCAAGAAGGCGACCATGGATTCGAGAAACGGTATCTTTGATCTTTGATCTTTGCACACAACGATAGTTGATCTTTGATCTTTACGCACAACGCTAGTTGATCTTTGATCTTTACAGACAACGATAGTTGATCTTTGATCTTTGAGGATTCTTCTCTTCATTATCGATTGAAGTGTTGGATTCATCTGGTAGATCAGTGAGCGACGACACACTGAGGAAACAGTTGGATGTTCTATCGAAAGAGACAAAAGAAGGTGAAAGAGGAGAAGAGGAATAGGAAGAAGGCGAAGAACTGAGAACGTTGAGAGGGGGCTAGGTCAGATGAGAACCGATGAATAACCGATTAGATCATAACATTGTAGCGGCCGAAACGCCATAGGGCACACACTATTAGCTAACCTGTATTTTAAAAAAGTTTTTACATTTAAAGTGCATGCAAACTTAAACTTTAAAAAAAAATTAAACCCTTGTACATCTATCAATTATACTAATTTAATTATTTGTCTATTCATTCTCGCTTGTCTCTCATATGCAAATAGTTCTCATCCCGTCGGTTCTCGCTCGGCCTTGTGCCCGCCAAATATCACGACCCATATTATTGATTATTGTATAGAAGTTGATAGATTAGACTAGTTATCATGAAATGTATTGTTATGTTATGTATGAATAAAGAGAAAGTATATGTGGCTGATTTTCGCGTGCACAAAGAAGAGAACAGAGCATAATAAAGTACTTGAATAATACAATTGTAAAAAATTTTAAAATAAAATAATTAGGTCAAATTTAAATTAAGATTGTCACTTCTGACCAGTACTTTTCTTGTTACAGCTTGAATGCTTATACGAATAGCTCTTTATTCATTCAATTCGACTACCACCTCCTTTAGAGAAAATAGTATTAATCTCAGGAGCTAAATGATCTTTGATCTTTGATCTTTGATCTCTAACTACTCACTTCGTAGCCACATCTGTGTTGGGTCCTCCAATGTAAAAAGATTGACCGAGCAGACGTCGTTGTCCATCTACCGAGATCAGGAGAGAAATCTCCGAGGATTGCTGAAAATGGAACGAATTTTTTTTTGATTTATTGATTGTTTTGATACCTCGAACGTCGATTCAACAACCTAATTTTGATTTGTTGCTTATATTATTGTTTTATTAAGCCTCGAAGGAATTTCAACGTTTAGATAGGCACGCACATTGGTTTTGTGATCGCGTTGAAACATATTACAATTAGTATTTATAAATATAATGCCCAACAGTGAGGAAGAAAATGATATGACCCTAATACTTTTTGAACACTCTCTACAAGAATCTTTCATAAATCATCCTGAAAAGTCGTTGAAGTTGCATGTGATGAAAGGAAGGAGAAAGGAGAAAGAGGAAGACGACTGGACAGTCGATAAGCTGGATAGATGCGGGCAACTCACGAGATACGATTCGCTCATTGGAGAACCCTAATGGCGACCCAGCTGACCCTAATCGGCTGAATAAAGTTGTTCTAATGTAATGTAAAATGCCTGTGATGTGCCAATCGATTCAATCACGATTACAGTAAAAATATATCGCATGCTTACTTGTGAGGGGTCAAAACAAGGGGATATCGTCATGCTCACAAGTTCTATCCTTCGGTCTCTGATAGCATTTTTCTGCATTTAAGAAAATGTTCAAATATGAAACTTCTTCGAGAACTGTGAATTAAACACACGAAATGATGATGATGTTAGACCATGATGAAGTATTGATTTCTTTCAAATATCGATTTTCTCGTGTCTTCAGATTCAGTGGCCGCCGTGCCGCGAGTCCGGACTCGATCCGCTCCTCTCGGTCACCCTCGCCGCCCGGAAGCAGCGCGTCAGGAAGAACATCGCCAGGTATACTGTGGCTCTATCATACATTTTCGACGCCCTCACTGTATTTTATTTATATAGTTGGTCAATTTAGAAAAATCGCTATTTTTCGCTTAAATTGCAATCTTTTGCGTAACAAATGAGCTTCATATCGATCCTGAAAGTGAGCCGTGTCCCACCACTTTCGTGATCAAATTTTGAAAAAAGCACACTTCACGATATTTTTACAGCAGTGATAGCGGATACAGTAAAAATATTGTAGCTGCAACATTCGCTCGTCTCAAGACGCCGGTGGTTCTTCTCGGCGCTGGAGGCAGTAGTGGAGGAGGATCGTCCTCATCGGCGTCTTCGACGTCTGGCTGCATGCGCACGCTGAGCTCGTCCCCGCATCTACTGGGCATCTGTGAGGAGGGCGAGGAGGACGCAGGTTGGTGTGGATTGGGTTGTTTGATTGATTGATTGATTGATTGATTGATTGATTGATTGATTGATTGATTGATTGATTGATTGATTGATTGATTGATTGATTGATTGATTGATTGATTGATTGATTGATTGATTGATTGATTGATTGATTGATTGATTGATTGATTGAGTGATTGATTGATTGATTGATTGATTGATTGATTGATTGATTGATTGATTGATTGATTGATTGATTGATTGATTGAGTGATTGATTGATTGATTGATTGATTGATTGATTGATTGATTGATTGATTGATTGATTGATTGATTGATTGATTGATTGATTGATTGATTGATTGATTGACTAATTGATTTGCAACCCAGCTGAGACAACACCATTAACCATCCGATAAAGTTATTTGAAATGAAAAATGAATTTCCCGTGCAGCGCGTTCCTGAACGTAAACATTACACACAAACGTCGCTTTTTGCAATGGGGCTTCCAATTCAATCTTCGAAAGACCTAATTCCCGCGCCCGTGTATGTGTTGTTGTTGTTTTTTTTTAAATTGAAGTAACTGTATCGTAGCAGTCATATCGTTAACTAGTCAAGCATTGTTCCCATTTCGAAAGTCGCATTCAACAGGAGAAAGAAAAGTAGTGAATTATTTCCCTTTTTAAAATTTTTTTATTTTCCAGGCACGCATGGCGACACGCTGATGGCCGAGCACGCGGGTGTCGCACGACAGAATCGGTGAGTACGGTATGGGATGCGGTAGCTTGGGAGAAGGTTACGGTAGAATTACGGTAGGATGTACTGGAGAGGTACAGTACCCGGTCTTTGATTATGTTACTTACAGTTTGGGAGAGGGTTACGGTAGAATTACGGTATAGGATGTACCAAAGGGGTACCGTTCACGATCCTTGATTCTATGTCACTCTGACTGTTTTCCCCAAATAACGAGTTTGATTCATGTTTTATGTGACATTCAAAAGCCTCGAAAAGAAAAGTGGCTAGAGGCCAGTGTAAAACAGTGTAAAACGAGATGTTTTTCCTCTGATTTTTTTCTTTTCGTGAATTTTGAACAAAACAATTTTATTGTCTGTTGCTGATGAATGCGGATTTTACTGTTTTTTTTTTAAATAATTAATAACATATTTATATTAACTCTAACCGCCCGTCTGCAGCTCCGCGTCTACTACCGGCGTGTCGTTTCCGAGTCTCCGCGACCCCGCGACCTCACCGCCCACAGGCCCCGCCCACTACTGCAGCTCATCGTCAGTGCTGAATCCCCTCCTACCCCGACGGCGCCCTCACGACCCTCATCCATCGGCGCCAGTACGCCACTAGGCGCGGGGGCTCCCCCGCGGTACGTTTTTACAGAAGCTCCATGTTATTGTGCGTATAAAATGATTACGAAGTCAATCAGCCGGAGATTTGTCGCTCTTCACCTCAAAGACGGACACGTTGTCTTCACTGTTAGGTTTTGTTTATTGTTGAGTGTAATGGAAAGTACTAATTGCCACATTTTGCTCGCTCGATATTTTCACCCTCTTTTGAAACTTATTTGGTCTCAAATATAAAACAATTACAGAGCGCTTTGTCAACCCCGGAAAAATTAAGTTTTTAAAAATTCCACTGATTCCACTTCCACAAATAATTCCACTGGGATACGGTAGTTCACTGGGATTCAGTAGTTCACTGGGAAAATAATCAAACCCACCATTGCCTTCCTCATCACTGTATAACCCCGTGAATTCCCCTTTCACAACTTCCAAATAACCTCAAAAGGACAACAAAATGACGATTTATTCACAAGTGTTAAAGACCAATAAATAAATAAAAGTGCAATCACCATTGCACCCATAGGTCGAAAAGTATGTTACAAAGTACCATTGTGAGCCAAAATTTCACAAAAATCGAAAAACCTGACCGGATTTTGAAATTCGATAGCCTAGCTATTCAATCTACTTGGCACGCTGCTTTAAATCAGAAAAAATACATTTCAGTAGCATTTATTGATTTTAGTAAAGCATTTGATACGATTCCTATCAATCTATTAATCGAGAAATGCTCTAAATTTGGAGTAAAAGGACGTCTACTTGCATGGCTTGCTTCTTTTCTTAGCAATAGAAGTCAATATGTATCTATCAATCAGTCGGATTTTATCGTCTACTCAGTTAATAGTGGAGTGCCTCAAGGTTCATGTTTAGGTCCACTTATGTTCTCTCTTTACATCAGTGAGATTCCATCGTTACTGCCTTCTAAAGTGTCATGTTGTATGTATGCTGATGACATAAAGTTGTACAGTATAGAGGACCCATCTGCCCTGCAAACTGCACTAAATGTCTTATTCCACTGGTCTCGTTTATGGGGTCTGTCCATGTCGACTACAAAAACAGTAGTAATGCATGTTGGTCCAAATCATCCCAATGCATCTTTCACTCTTGGTTCATCCAACTTACCGCTTGTTTCCACAATAAAAGACTTAGGAGTAACCTATGACAACAGACTTAAATTTGATGAACATATTACTAACATTGCCACTAAGGCAAAATCTCGGTGCGCCTTCATACTTCGATCTTTTATGTCTAAAAACCCTAAAGTATATGCACGACTGTTTACAGTGTACGTTAGACCCATTTTAGAGTTCTGCTCTGAGTTATGGAATCCCCAGTTAAATATAAGAGGGGTTAGAATAAGAAAGTTGGCGAAAACGTACTTGGCAGATTTTTTGCCAATTTTGACTACGTCAGAATTGGCAGAACGAATTTTCTTCATGAAAAATTGGCAGATGTGTGAGAAGCCAGAGAATGCCAAATTAGACACTTTATTATTTGTACATGTTACTTTTGACAAATAAACGACGTGAAAAATTGGTTTATCCAAATTTGCACTGTGAAAATTAGGCAATTGGTGGAACAAAATAATTTCGCCAGAAAAGAACGATGAAAATTTGGCTGATGATGTTACGCCAAAAGTGAGGCAGTCTAAATTGTCAACTCCAATATTGACGTTGTAAAAATTGGCACGAATTTTTTAACCAAAAACGATACGAGAAAATTTGGCAGGATAGGATAACCAGTAGTAATGCCAGAATTGCTCGCATCATTTTTGTCAACCCACTGTGCTGCCAAAAATGATAGGTGAAAAATAGGCAGGATTTAGAAATTATCAGTTGTGCCAAATTTGACAGCAGCGAAATAGTCAACAAGAGTTTCGTCGTAATATGACATAATAGACGCTAGAAAATCTGGCATGCCAAATTTGACACCGTCTTTCTTGACCCAGATTTGACCGCGTCTAATTTGACCCACATTCGACGGTGTCAAATTTGGCATGCCAATTTTGACGACGTCAAATCTGGCATGCCAATTTTGACACCGTCAATCTTGACCCAGATTTGACCGCGTCAAATTTGACCCACATTCGACGCCGTCAAATTTGGCATGTCAATTTTGACGGTGTCAAATTTGTCACATTGAGGGAATTATTACCAATGTACAGATATGAAATGAACAATACAAACGAGAGTGAAAAATGATTCGGGGGGGGGGGATAAAATGAGAGTGGGATGAGTTGTGGGATGATGTTCCTCGTCGTCTAAAGGCTGCTTCCAGTGTGCGACGTCCTCAGAACCTGATTTAAGAAAATATTGTCAGAGTTCATTTTTCGCATTATAATTTGTCTAATCTTTATGATCAATGATAAATTAAATTACAGTTAAGACCATTTGTTTTAAACATAATTTCTAGCGGTGCACAATGAAAAAGGCTTTCATCTCAATTCTGAAGAATAACATTTTGTTTAGAAGCGAAGAGAATTTATGCAGTGTTCAGAACTTGGAATTTGCACGAAATACTGTTCAGAAGTTAAAGTGGAAAATGCTATATTTTGAATGAAAAAATATGGGTTTTAAATATAATACTTGAAAAGAAAAAAATTCGTTCATTTAGAACAACTAAGTACGGTCATATAAGGTATGCTATGAAACGAATATCGTAACCTTTTGATCTTTATAATGATCCTAAGTCGCAAATCAATGAAAAAGCAGCGAAAATTTACGGTAAACATTTAATATTTCAAAGTATCACTAAACATTAATACATGCGTCCGTAACACTGTTTGCGACACAAAAATGAAATCATCAATCATTATATCACGCTTATCTCAAGAAAATCGAGAAGAGTTGGGAATGAAGCAGAAATGGTGAAATGAGTCAGGAACATTTTTGGACATCTCTAGGCATTCCCTACCATCCCCCAAAGTCTCATGTCAGTATGCAATTTTCTTTTTGAGGCTCCCTACACCGGTTCGGTAAGGTGAAGCCCCAACTTTGAGTTCGAATTTCTCGCTTCTGGTGCATTTTGGTGAAAAAGTGTCACAAGAGTGACCCCTGCTCTTTTTTCGAGCTCTATCGATTTAAACCAAACAGAGGACAAGGAAATGCCTGTGAACAGAGCTACTCTTCGGGACAAATAACTCAAAAAATTAGGGAAAGGAGGTGCTCTTCTTCGAATATGCTATTAAGTTTTGCATGCACTTTCTAATAAGGGGTTGGCGAAAAAAAAACGTTATGGTTCATCCCCTTGGAAACTTCCTGATGATTAGAAGTCATTTTCAACCCATTTCTTTTCATTCCTTCACTTAAATTCTTTGTCATTTTTATTACGTTTTTCGACCCATTCACCCTTCACAAACAATGTCCAATATCACCGGCTGCACCTACAGCCGGGATTAAAAGATCATTGCCCTCTTGTCTTTTCAGAGTATTTAATGTGTCTTGAAGAAGGGAATGGATAGTCACGATGGCTTGTTTTTTCGAAGATAAAGGAAATCTTCCTATCAGCTAATCATGCCCTACGATTAGATTGAGTCAGAATTAACTGTGGATTATTTCTGGTTCGAATTTGA
>CALSFV010000225.1:600000-1190036 GCA_943737045.1 Parapristionchus giblindavisi
TTATCTTTTCTCCTCAACATGAAACTTGAATCCACCTAGCTAGGGATCATCGACTGACGATTGTGCTTAAAGATAATAGATTATTTCAATCCGACATCTAGAGCACATTAAACCAAGACGTTACTTATTAACCATGATAGCGACGAGTCAACTTTTCTCCTCAATGTGAAACATAAATCAGACTAGTTATAGGTGATAGACTGACGATGTTACTTAAACACACACAAGACACAAGCCAAACTAATCTGAAACACTCCGCTCCGGTAATGCTCTCTCGCTTTCTTTGCTTACTAGGGATCATTGCTAAATCGGATGGTAAAATTTGATCGCGGTGTTTTTAAAGATCATTTCAACTACCGTCGTCGTCTGGGAATAACCACATTACCGCAAAATTTGACAATCTAATCGCGACAACAAAACGCGAATCCACCAGGCTCAATTCAATTCAATTCTTTCATTTCATGCAATAGTTGCTAGATGAGGATGGGGCGAAAACCGTCATAGGGTGTATTCCACCAGTTACCGATTGCTCGGTCCATATTAGTCAGTAACCAGTGGATACAGTTAAATCGACCGCGATGAATGCAAAATATTGATACAACTCTCACAAGGATACCATCTACTTATAAGATCAACCCTTCCCCCATTCTTGACAATCTAATCGCATCAATGAAACATCTATCATTTGCATTTTAATATTTTTTCTATCATTTAGCACATTTGCATATCCAATTAGATATGTTTATATTTTTAAATTAAAATCATTAAAATCAATCCTCCCGTTTTTCTCTACTCTGGTGTCTTGCGTAAATTACTATTATTGAACGGACGAAGAGTCCCTCATCACGAATGGAGGTGTAAAATAAAAAAAAACAATCATATTAACAATTCATATTGTAAGCCCCTGCCTGACACTCTCATCACATCAGTGAAACACAAATCTACCTGGTAAAGTTCAAACTACTTATTGCGCGTTGCGTTGCTTGTTGGTAATTTTCTTGTTTGTATCTAATTGCAATCGATATTCCCATCATATTATTCGCTTGATATTACTGTTCTGATCATAAATTACTTCCTTTATTTGTCACGCACGACAACCAAACGAAAAAAAGAAACTGAAAAATGGGGTGTTGAAAAGTCGCGAAAATAAGAGAGTGTGCAAAACGAGGAGAGTTTTCCACACTTTTCTTTTATTTTCGCGGCTTTCGAACATAAAATAAGGAAGAAAAAGTTAACTGTAAAATAACATGTAATCATTTTCAAGATAATCGGAAAGAGAAAACGGAGAAAGGGATGAAGAGGAGTCCCGTATGGATTATATGTACAGAATCAACGATATCAATCTACCGAAAATAGAAAATAAAATGTTTTCTTCGCTGTTTTCTATTTTCGCATCAAGAAACATTACATTGGAAAGATGATCAAAGGCAAAGATAATATCAGTAGTCAAGTACATGAAATCACCAGGCAGACATAAGAAAAGATATGTGGGAATAGAAAGAAATATGCAAATGATGGAATCAATGCAATTTGGCATAACTTTTCACAGAAATAGAAATTGAATATATTTATCGTGGTTTTTTCCACTACCAAAGATAAGATAAAAATAAGGTTAACATGAAATTTCTTGCACATGAATTCAGCAGGAAAATGCAATAAGGAGAGATCAGTGATTGGAGGGATATTGATTAGGACAAGGGGAATATCGATTAGATAAGGGCAAAGGGAATATTGATTACCTCGTTTCCAGATATGGTTTAGGTTGATTCGTGCGCAGTGTGGTAACGGCATCGTGGAGAGCGACGAATGATGAGTGATCTGATAAGGGAAAGATCAAAGATCAAAGATCAAAGACCAAAAGGGTAGAATATGGCAGAACGAGTATCATTCCCACTCGTACAGTCATAGGTCTAAAGATCACAGATCAAATAGCAAAAGTGCAGGCTATGGCCGACAGAGTAACCATATCAATCCCTAGGTTAGCCATTGGTCGAACGATCAAAGATTAAAGATCAAAGATCAAATGAACCAACTCTTCACGAGTGATCCCAATGGTTGATTGCATGCTGCACAACGCGCCACTTTGTCCTCGATGATTACCGCGTCTGTCTCGATGGTCTGCAAATGAATCAAAGATCACAGATCATTGAAGAATGATTGTCGAAACCATAAAGATCAAAGATCAAAGACCAAGTGGCCCGTTTTTTATAAGCAGATCAATTCATAAACTGACCCGTACCCACAATGTGGGTGCTCGAAAATGTATGATTTCACCAGTTGCCGATTGCTCGGTCCATATTAGTCAGTAATCAGTAGATACAGTTAAATCGACCGCCATGAATGTAGCATATTGATACAACTCTCACAAGGATACCTTCTACTAATAAAATCAACCCCCCCCCCCCCCCCCTGCTTGACCATCTAATCACATCAATGAAACCTCAATCCTCCCAGTTATATCGCTACTCTGGTATCAGAGCTAATGATTATTATCAGATCAGGAGACTCAAGACCAATCATATTAAACCCCCGTCTGATACTCTCATCACATCAGTGAAACACAAATCTCCCTGGTAAAATTCAAAGGAAAAAATGCGCGTTGCGTTGCTTGTTTGTAATTTTGTAGTTTGCTTCTTTGTAATTGCAATCGATATTCCCATCATATTATTCGCTTGATAATACTGTTCTGATCTTAAATTACTTCCTTTATTAGTCAGGCACGACGGCACTTCTTCGGTTTCTGGCCACCCCCCCCCCTCCTCTTTCCTCTCGCTATCATTTCGCGTAGTAACCTCTTGTCGGTTGTGGTAAAACCAGCCGCATCATGATTGATTGAATGATGAAATGAAATCCTTTCCCATACTCTCTTATCCTAATCCCATTACATTTTCATATCACCACAATTCCCCTATAAAAGCATTCCATTCCTTCTCTCCTGTTCAGTCCAGAGCTCTCCCATTTTGAGGAGAGCTCGGGGAGCATTTCGCCCCCGTGGACATCGTCCTCCCAGTGAGGACGACCGCTCCATTCGATCGAAAAGATCGAAATGGGGCTTAAGGGGGGTTGAGGGGGGGGGGGGGGGTGGCCAGAAACCGAAGAAGTTCCGACACGACAACCAAACTAAAAAAGGAACTGTAAAATGGGGTGTTGAAAAGTCGCGAAAACAAGAGAGTGTGCAAAATGAGGAGAGTTTTCTCCATTTTTTCTTTTCTTTTCGCGACTTTCGAACATTAAATAAAGACGGAAAAAGGTAACTGTGAAATAACATGTAATCATATACAAGATAATCGGAAAGAGAAAACGGAGAAAGGGATAAAGAGGAGTCCCGCATGGATTATATGTACTACTTGTTAAGAAGAAGACGAAACAACAAAGAGGGGGAATTAAACCAGGTATACGGTTTACACGGAATATACGGTAGTTGATCTGCCATAGAAAAAAAGAGAGAAATCTACTCTACGATAACAGATACAAATAACTCTTAGGATCAATCAATCAATCAATCAATAACTCGAAAAAACAACTTCAGAAATGTGTGCGAATTGGCTATAATTGGTACAAATATGTGCGTGGGTGTGGCTAACAGAAAGATAGGAGAATATATTGATTTTTAAAAATCTGAGTGTGTACAGAAAAATGCACCGATCGATAACACACGCATAGATTACGGTAGTCACCATCGTAACAGGAGATCTTGACTCAGTGAAAACATCTAATCGATCAATCGATTGATCGATAGATCAATAAATTAATCAATCAATCAATAAATCGATTGGTTAGATGTTATCACTGAGTTTGAGGAATCCAACGTAGAATTGGCCGACTGAACGGCAGGCAGGAGGAAGAGTGTGTGAGGACTGGAGGAGACGTTCGACTATCTGAAATCAATCAATAATCATTCCACAAAAATCGATTTAAATCGATAGACTAATGAATACTTCAATAATCGATGGAGAATCTGCATATATCTAATGTGCTCCACAGGGTGAAAAAAGTGACGAATTGATCAATCAATACATCACTACCGTATACCTTGAGACAGCATCCAAGTGGGACATCCATCAGACCGACAGACGCATCTTCACCATTTGCACGAGGATCACTGTAGGGTAGGTAGGTCTATCATTTGGTCTTTGAACTATTCCAAATGAGCAGATACTAAAATTGGAGCTCTTGTAGACTGCCTTTACTCAATATTAGTAGTATTAACGATCTACACCTTGCTTGCATAGTAATCGATAGTTTGACCTACCGTAAACCTAATTCTCGTCCCTGATTCAAACTTGGAAACTTGTGGAATATACCCTATGAAGTTTCACGCCCCATCCTCATCTAGCAACTATTGCTTAAAATGCTAAAATTGAATTAAATTGAACCTGGTGGACTCTATGGTATACCCGTATGTGCTCTATGGTGTTTCAGCCGCTAGGTCTAGGCACCATAAAGCGGTGTGGTGTGGTCATTGTATAGTCCTGGTAATTACATGTTCCACCAGTCCATAATAGAGTCGCTAAGCCATTGTGGGGATGAGTACGATGTTTATGATGAATACCTATCTAATCATGATACCAACATTGAAAGGACGACCAAATAAGGCTAATATGAAATTTCATGCACATGAATTCACCAGGCAATAAGGAGAGATCAGTGGATGGAGGAATATTGATTTGCCCAAGGACAAGGAGAATATTGATTCGTTTCCAGATATGGTTTAGGATGATTCGTGCGCAGTGTGGTAACGGCATCGTGAAGAGCGACGAATGATGAGTTATCTGATAAGGGAAGATCAAAGATCAAATAGCAAAAGGGTAGTCTATGGCTGAAGGAGTAACCGTACAATAGGTTAGTCATAAGTGTAAAGATCAAAGATCAAATAGCAAAAGTGCAGGCTATGGCTGAAAGAGTAACCGTATCTTACAGCCGCAGATGTAAAGATCAAAGATTAAAAGTTTGGCCTATGGCTGTAACCGTATCATTTCGTCTCTTATAGTCAAATATCATAGGTCTAAAGATCAAAGATCAAAGATCAAATCTACCAACTCTTCACGAGTGATCCCAATGGCTGATTGCATGCCGCACAACGCGCCACCTTGTCCTCAATGATAACTGCGTCTGTCTCGATGGTCTGTAAATAGATCAAAGATCAAAGATCATTAAAGAACGATTGTTGAAACCATAAAGATCAAAGATCAAAGATCATTCTACACTGATTGAAAAGACCAAACACCAAAGATCAAAGATCACTCCTTACATCCTTATGGACGATCACGGTGGAATTGGACATGAGTGCATGGGTGGGCGTGGGTGTCCATGATTCGTGGCGCTCCTTCGTTCCCACCACATCGACGTTACCGCGATGAGAGTGACTGAAAGATGAGATTAAAGACCAACGATCAAAGTTCAAAAACCAGACAACAGCAAACTAGATGAGCGCAAGCATAATTTCATCTTCCTCTTAAACATAGGTCGAACAGCTAGGTTATCGGTTTTCAAAATCCGGTCAGGTTTTTCGATTTTTTGTGAAATTTTGGTGCGAAATCCGGTCAGGCTTGGGGCACTACTTCAGAATATGGTACCAGTCCAAAATAATAGTATAATTGCCTAATATAAACGTCATTTCCTTTGTGTTTATTTCATTTTTCATGTCCTTTTGGACTTGCCCGGTATTCTGGTACCCTATTCTGAAGTAGTGCCAGGCTTGGTACTTTGTAACATAATTTTAAAATAATACATTGAAAATGTATAGCTAAAATCAATAAGAGCAACCAAATATATGATACAAATACTTATTGAATTGTCAGGTACAATTGAGATACAAGTGCACAAGTTGAAACACGGATGCGACTAGTTTGGACAGGTGGACCGACAATGAGAACGTCATTGTGATTAGCCAATTAAATTAGACAGTATGGATAACAAACTTAATAGGCTTAATGAAATGACAATGGTCACGATTGCAAGCAAAGGGGAAATCTCGGCACTTCTTTGTTTTTTTGGCCCAACAATCGCAGGCAATTTTGAACTATCCCCCTCCCATTGTGTATTTGAATGGAAAAATAGCCAAAAAAACAGACAAGTTCCGAAATCTCATATCCATACGTGGGCAACCTTTACCACTGGAAACTAAAATCGGGTGTGTGGGAAGCAAAAATTTCATGTTTGAGTGAATTTCGGCTCATTTTGAGGGAATTTTGCCTAGTCCAGATGGGTAGCTGCAATGCTGCACACGTATGAGATCGATACAACATTACCAAACCAGATGATAATTTTTTTTTAATTTAAATGTAAAATGTGAATTAAAGATACGACTCACCTAAATGGATCACATGCCACTCCACAGGTATCTCTACAGTAAAAGTCTCCACCGGGAGATGTCTCGAGGAAATCGTCCGGCGGAAGACATCCTATGGTGCAATCACTGAAATGGAACAGAGATACGATAGATCAATGACTACCGTAATCATGACACGGAGTACAAAGATCAAAGATCATCACATAAGCTCAACTTATTCATATCGTTTGAGGATCAGAATAATGAATATCATTCCCGCAACGAATCGTTCAATCCGGCCAATCTCAAAAAAAACTTAACGCTAGATCAAAGATCAAAGATCACTCCTCTCACCCAGCCTTCTTCTCGACAATCTTGGCGGTGCATGCATTGCACTCTAGATGGAGTTCTCCTCCATTTGATGATTCGATGAACGCCTCCAGATCCGTGGATGAACAGACATCACGAGCCAGACGATGGAAGGTCTTCGGTACTACAATACATATAAATGCTTTCAATCCTCCTTCTACATTTTCTTTGTCACTCGTATTTTACTCGTTGAATTGAAACAAAAAATTAATTAATTAAATAAATGAATGCATTTCAGAAGACGCAGTTGAAATATAGTCTATCTACAGCTTACATTGCAAAAATATAAATATATAAAATATAATATTTTTTTTGTAATTATATTTTCATATAATGTTATTACACGAAAGCATAAAAAGGCGATAAAGGATCAAAATCAAAGATCAAACCAAGTGGGAGCGTAGCATCGGCGTGAACCTTGCACATGAAGAGACGATGGTTGTCAGTCCAAGTGGGAGCACAGACGGAATCAGGGGTCAATGAGAGATCATCGATGCGAGCTCTGAGTATTTATCTATTTATGAATGTATTTATTTATTTAGTTACTATTTATATACTTATTTATCGTACTCCACAAGAGTACATCAAGTACAAAACGTTCGAGTGCAATATATTAATGAATACATTATAGTAAATCAATCAATAAATCAACATCCATTTACAGTATACCTGAATGAGTGTACCGTATCCTTTCCATCGGTCGTCTCCTCAAGCACCACCCAATGCTCACCCACGCGAACGACGTCCGAGCTGGAAAGTGGAATCGATCAGTTACCGTAACTACTAATCAATAAATCAATCGATATTCAAAACATACCAATCATCCTTATTCTCGTGTGGAGGACAGTCGACGAAGAGTGAAGCGTACTCGGAACGGGGCTTTAGTTCTGTAAAAGAAATCACAATGTTATTCATTAACAAAGATAGCAACGAGTCATCTTTTCTCCTCAATGTGAAACATAAATCAGAATAGCTATAGGTGATAGACTGACGATGTTACTTAAAGGCATACGCCTGAAACTAATCTAATCTGAAACACTCCTCTTCGGTAATGCTCTCTCGCTTTCTTTGCTTACTAGAGAGGAGCATTGCCAAAGCGGAGGGTAAAATTAGTTCGGGTGCCCCTTTAATCGCCATTATGGTCTAATTTCGCACTGAACATTTGCTTTTATTAACATTCTGCTTTATTAATAATGCTTTAATAATGTATAAAATGTAAAAATTGCATTTATCGTCGGACGTTGAAAAACCACATTAACGCAAAATTTGGCAATCTAATCGCGACAACAAAACACGAATCCACCAGTGGCCGTATGAAAGAACCGTTTTTTTAAAGAACCGAACCGGGAATATGTGGTGTCATTAGCGTAGGCGGAGGCGTTTTCCAAAAATCCTCCGCCTACGCTAACGACGTCACATTTTCCCGGAAAACGGGTTTCCCGTTGTTCTTGCATACGGCCACAGGTTAGTCAGTAACCAGTGGATAAATATAGTTAAATCGACCGCCATGAATGTAGCATATTGATACAACTCTCACAAGGATACCTTCTACTTATAAGATCAACCCTTCCCCCATTCTTGACAATCTAATCGCATCAATGAAACATCTATCATTTGCATTTGCATTTCTAATATTTTTTCTATCATTTAGCACATTTGCATATCCAATTTGATATGTTCATATTTTAAATTAAAATTATTAAAATCAATCCTTCCGGCTATATCGCTACTCTGGTGTCGTGAGTAAATGATTATTATTAGTTCAAGAAAATAATGACTATAAAAAATATGATGAGATCATATTAAACCCTCGTCTGACACTCTCATCACATCAGTGAAACACAAATCTCCCTGGTAAAGTTCAAACTACTAATTGCGCGTTGCATTGCTTGTTTTTTTGTAGCTTGCTTGTTTGTATTTGCAATCGATATTCCCATCATATTATTCGTTTGATAATACTGTTCTGATCTTAAATTACTTCCTTTATTAGTCAGGCACGACAACCAAACGAGAAAAAAAGAAACTGTAAAATGGGATGTTGAAAAGCCGCGAAAAGAAGAGAGAGTGTGCAAAACGAGGAGAGTTTTATCCTCTTTTCTTTTCTTTTCGCGACTTTTGAACATAAAATAAGGACGAAAAAAGATAACTGTGAAATAACATGTAATCATATACAAGATAATCGGAAAGAGAAAACGGAGAAAGGGATGAAGAGGAGTCCCGTATGGATTATATGTACTTGTTAAGAAGAAGACGAAACAACAAAGGGGAATTAAACCAGGTATACGGTAGTTAAACCAGGTATACGGTATACACGGAATATACGGTAGTTGATCTACCAAAGAAAAAAAGAGAAATCTACTCTAGGATAACAGGTATATATATTACAATAACTCTTATGATCAATCAATAAATCAATCAATAACTCGAAAAAACAACTTCAGAAATGTGTATGAATTGGCGATAATTGGCACAAATATGTGCGTGGGTGTGGCTAACAGAAAGATATAGGAGAATATATTGATTTTTAAAAATCTGAGTGTGTACAGAAAAATGCACCGATCGATAACACACGCGTAGATTACGGTAGTCACCATCGTAACAGGAGATCTTGACTCAGTGAAAACATCTAATTAATCGATTGATCAATAAATCAATCAATAAATCGATTGATTAGATGTTATCACTGAGTTTGAGGAATCCAACGTAGAATTGGCCGACTGAACGGCAGGCAGGAGGAAGAGTGTGGGAGGACTGGAGGAGACGTTCTACTATCTGAAATCGATCAATAATCATTCTTCAAAAATCGATTGTCAATTGATAGAATAATAAATAATTCAATAATCGACGGACAAAGTTCAACTTATTCATTCCAAAATCATATGAAAGCATCAGTCCGGGTAATTTTTGGCGAAACCTATACTACGGTAAAAGCAGCGCTACATGGAAATGATCATTTAAAATCATCATAAAATAAACGATGAATCAATCAATCAATACATCACTACCGTATACCTTGAGACAGCATCCAAGCGGGACATCCATCAGACCAACAGACGCATCTTCACCATTTGCACGAGGATCACTGTAGGGTAGGCAGGTATCATGATTGGGTAGTCATTTACAATAAGAACAACCCAAAACCACAACTTTATTATACAGGAAAATAAATTATTTGATTTGATCTGATTTCATCACCTTTATCATCCCCATAATTACCAACTCTATATGATAGAGTAGTGGAACATGTAATCGCCAGGGTATGACTGTTGGGAGGACTAGGCAATGACTACATCTCATTATCAGTGATCGTGTTATAAAAGATAAATCTGTTCTTCCCTGTAGTTGTTTAATCCGAAACGAATTATTTAACAGCACTTGTAGTGTACTTATTCTACTTCGAATGAGTGGCTTGTTTAAGTAGACTTTAAGGTTTGACAACCCATAGCCCTAGACCGTCCTCCTCCCCCCTCTAACCTGGCAGCTGTCGTTGCATCAAACACCTTGTAGAGCATCTTCAGTGCAGAGAACGGATGACATATGGAGGTTGTGGTTCCGTCTACGAGATCTCCTGATGCGAGGACGACGTACGAGTCGAGGAGCCAAACCTGAATCAGGGACGAAGATTAGGGGTACGGTAGGTCAAACAATCGATTACTATGAAAGCAAGGTGTAGATCGTTAAAGCGATACCCCAAGCTAATTTGAATCTCTCCGCTCTGGCCACACTCTCTCACTGTCCTTGCCTACGAGAGACTTTTGCTAATGCGGAGAGTAGAATTAGCTTGGGGTGTGACTTTAATACTATTATAGATTACTATCGGTCTACCAGAGCTCCAATTTTAGCATGTGTTCATTTGGAATAGATCAAAGACCAAATGATAGGGTTACGGTAGATCCAAGGTACGGTAGGCGTACGGTAAGTGGATTACTGTATTATGGATGGCAACTGACAAGCAGATGAGGGGTGCGGTCCTGGGAGCGAATGACGAGCTTGAGAGATGACTGTGCATCACACTGGGAGAGGATGAGAAGAGCGAAGAATTGATCCATGTCCGAGAATCTATTAATATAAATTTATTATTATTATTATTATTATTATTATTATTAATTAATTACCAGGTAGTATTGTAAATTTTAAACGTTTAAAGTTTAAAGACGTTTAAAGGCATACGCCGAGCTAATTTGAAACACTCCGCTTTAGCAACGCTCTCTCGCTTTATTTGTCGGCGAGAGAGCGTTGCCAGAGCGGAATTTCAAATTAGTTCGGTTGTACCTTTAAGTGTCTCATTAATCTCTATCAACGACAGCAATCTGCCGAGAATAGAAAATATGTTTTTTTCCGATAGCCAACTAAAGTCCATTTCACATTGGAAAGACAATCAAAGGCAGAGATATTATCGATAGTCTAGTACATGAAATCACCAGGTACACATGAGAAAAGATCTGTGGGAATAAAAAAAGAATGAAATGATTTAATCGATGCAATTTCACATAACTTTTCACATAAAAGAAATTGAATATACTTAGTGTTTTTTTTCATTACCATTGATTACATTAGCATTACCAGTTATTGCATTGAAAAGACTATCAAAAGAAAGGATAATATGAATATTCTCGTACGTGAATTCACCATACAACAAGGAGAGAGAGGACAGTGGATGAAGGAATATTTGAAGGAAGGTAAGAGGAATATTGATTACCATAAGAATAGGAAGAATATTGATTACCTCGTTTCCAGATATGGTTTAGGTTGATTCGTGCGCAGTGTGGTAACGGCATCGTGGAGAGCGACGAACGATGAGTGATCTGATAAGGGAAAGATCAAAGATCAAAGATCAAAGACCAAAAGGGTAGAATATGGCAGAACGAGTAGCCATATCATTCCCTAGGTTAGCCATAGGTCCAAAGATCAAAGATCAAAGATCAAATGAACCAACTCTTCACGAGTGATCCCAATGGCTGATTGCATGCCGCACAACGCGCCACCTTGTCCTCAATGATAACTGCGTCTGTCTCAATGGTCTGTAAATGGAACAAAGATCAAAGATCATTATACAATGATTGTTGAAACCATAAAGATCAAAGACCAAAGATCAAAGATCACTCCCTACATCCTTATGGACAATCACGGTGGAATTGGACATGAGTGCATGGGTGGGAGTGGGTGTCCATGATTCGTGACGCTCCTTCGTTCCCACCACATCGACGTTACCGTGATGAGAATGACTGAAAGATGAGATTAAAGATCAAAGATCAAAGATCAATTCGCCAAAGATGATAACAGAGTTTGAGATGGATCCAATAATATTGGATTGTATCATATATTTGGTAGCGCTTTTTGATTTCAACAACATTGTCTTAGGAATGAGGAGTGATGGATATATCCACACAATTAGTAGACCATAGGGCTATTAGAAAAATACAAGCATTTAACATTATTTCATCTACCTTTTGAAATATAGTGCTACCCAATCATACGTGGGCGGGCATTGCCGCTGGAAATGAAAATCGGGTGGTCGGAAGCAAAATATGGAGCATTTATACATATCCATTTTGAGTGATTTTTTTGGAAAATAGGTGGTCGGGTGCCAAAAATCGGGGGTGTATTGCCGCTAGCGGCAGTGGTGCCCACGCATGATATAGCCTAATAGATTAAAAGGTATAGCGGTGATCAACCAGCATAATTATCAAGTACAAGAAGTTAGTTAACAAGTTGAAACACGGATGCGACTAGTTTGGAGGAGTGGAATGAGAACGTCATTTAGTTTGAGCCAATTAACAAATATGATATTATGGATTTCAAACAAAAAAAAACTTAATTGGCTAAAAATAAAATGACAGTCGTCAGGATTGTAAACAATGCAGAAATGTCGGCACAGCAATTTCAATTTTGAACTCCCCTATCTCCCCCCTCCATTGTGTATCCGGAGTGCCCTAGGGCAAAAAACCAGAGAAGTTCCGAAATTTCATGAAAACCCAGACGAGATAGATATAACACTACCAAACTAGCTGAAAAAAATTTGTTTAAAATTTAAATGTAAAATGTAAACTAAGGATACGACTCACCTAAATGGATCACATGCCGCTCCACAAGTATCTCTACAGTAAAAGTCTCCACCGGGAGATGTCTCGAGGAAATCGTCCGACGGAAGACATCCTATGGTGCAATCACTGAAACAGATCAATGACTACCATAATCATGTCGCAGAGTGCAAAGATCAAAGATCATCTCATAAGCTCAACGTTTTCATATCGCTTGAGGATCAGAATAATGCATAACATTTCAGCAACGAATCATTCAATCTGTCAAATCATAACCTAACGCTAGATCAAAGATCAAAGATGAAATATCACCCAGCCTTCTTCCCGCCAATCATAATTTAGCTCTAGATCAAAGTTCAAAGATCAAAGATCACTTTTCTCACCCAGCTTTCTTCTCGACAATCTTGGCGGTGCATGCATTGCACTCTAGATGGAGTTCTCCTCCATTGGACGACTCAATGAACTCCTCCAGATCCGTGGATGAACACACATCACGAGCCAGACGATGGAAGGTCTTCGGTACTACAATACACAGGTACTACAATGTTGTTGAATCCTCCTTGTACATTTTCTAGCCTAACAAATAAATATTATTACATCCGTTTTTGGCCTACACTCGATTCGATTCAATTCAACCTGCCAACTCACAATATTTCACTGCTATATTATTATCTGGCGCCTACACCACACGAAAGGCTAAAGATCAAAGATCAAACCGAACCAAGTGGGAGCGTGGCATCGGCGTGAACCTTGCACATGAAGAGACGATGGTTGTCGGTCCAAGTGGGAGCACAGACGGAATCAGGGGTCAATGAGAGATCATCGATGCGAGCTCTGAATATTTATTTATTTGTTTATGTATTTATTCATTTGTTTTCTTATTTACTTATTAGTTATTTATTTATTTACTTATTTCTGTATTTACTTATTTATCGTATATCACAAGGGTTCTTCATCAAGTAAAAAACGTTCGAGTGCAATATATTATATTAATATTACTTAATTATTTAATATTATACTTAATTAATTAAGTTAGATTATATTTATTATTACTTAATCTAATTGATCATTCATACAAAAGATGATAACAATTGAAGCAACAAGGAGCAAGAAGGGAGTTGCAGACGACGGAGATTAGAATAATTAACTCTAGCCCCCCACCCCCCCCCCCCCCCCCCCCGGGTATACCGTAACCCAAATCAATCAATCAATAAATCAAAATCCATCTACAGTATACCTGAACGAGTGTACAGCATCCTTTCCATCGGTCGTCTCCTCAAGCACCACCCAATGCTCACCCACGCGAACGACGTCCGAGCTGGAAAGTGGAATCAATCAGTTACTGTAACTGCCAATCAATAAATCAATCGATAATCAAAACGTACCAATCATCCTTGTTCTCGTGTGGAGGGCAGTCAACGAAGAGTGAAGCGTACTCGGAACGGGGCTTTAGTTCTGTAACAGAAATCAGCAAGTTACACATTAACAAAGACAGCAACAAATCATCTTTTCCCCTCAGCAAGAAACATGAATCCGCCTAGGGATGATAGACTCGCGATGCTAGCTAAAGATCAAAATTCATTTCAGTTACCGCTAACGTTAAGAGATCATCAAGCACATTAACGCAAATTTTGACAATCTAATCGCGACAACAAACCCCGAATCCACCAGGTTCGCAACCAGTAGAGATAGTTAAATCGACGACCATGAAACACTGGTTCGTTTTAGATTTATTATAGTTATTTTCTTACACAAATTTCCAACACAAACCGATTAAATATTAATATCTCCCTTTCTTGATTTCTATCTAATTTGTGAAAAATATTCACTTCTACTTTTCAAATCAACCCCCCCCCCCCCCCACTTTACCATTTAATCACATCAATGAAACATCAATTAAAATCATTAAAACCAATCCTCCCGGATATTGCTACTCCGGTGTCGTGAGTAATTGATTATTAATGAACCATCAAAGAACCTCAAAGCACATTAAACCCCTATCCGACACTCTCATCACATCAGTGAAACACAAATCTCCCTGGTAAAGTTCAAAGGACTAATTGCGCACGCGGCTCGAAATGAAATCATTTGAACAAACAAGCACACATAGCGCATCACAAGCTCGTCATGATACATATTTTCCCATTCCGATGATGCCATAATCCCACCAGACTACCGTAATCCCATTACACCCCCTACAGTACATTTCGTCTACAGTAATCAAAGGAACTAACCGATAAAGAAGGAACGATCGTGCCATTCTTCAACTTTCATCATGTGGATCTAAATCAATCAATAATCATTAATCGATAATTCAGCGGAAATTGATCGATATCACATACACAGACTTGTCAAGAGAGGCACGGGCAAAGTTGGAGAGTATGAGAGGATACACGAGGGGGGGGGGGGGTTGAGCAACAAAAAAAGATGAGAGCGACGGGGACAGGCAAGGCCGTCTCTGTGAGGGAAAAAACGATGAGAGAGGGACCGCTATACGAGGGCATAGTTCGAATAGCTAGGTTATCGGTTTTCAAAATCCGGTAAGGTTCTTCGATTTTTGTGAAATTTTTGCTCAAAATCCGGTCAGGTTTTTCGATTTTTGTGAAATTTTGGCTCAAAATCCGGTCAGGCTTGGTACTTTGTGACATACTTTTCGACCTATGTACGAGGGCTACGCACAGAAGTGTACGCATGTGCCAAATGGGGCTGTGAACGGAAAGTGAACTTTAAAAATGACGAAAATGTTACACATTAGATCGGCTAGACACCCAACGAAAATGTCTCTAGCGTGCTCGCAAAGTTCACGACGAAACGTGTAGAGAAGTAGAGAAGAAGAAGAAGAAGAAGAAGAAGAAGAAGAAGAAGAAGAAGAAGAAGAAGAAGAAGAAGAAGAAGAAGAAGAAGAAGAAGAAGAAGAAGAAGAAGAAGAAGAAGAAGAAAAGCATACATGGGCGCAGACAGGGGAGATTCCCCCCTGTAAATTCAGGTTATTTTTCACAATTTCCAGATACCCCCTGTACCCATGCCCATTTAGGACGAAAAGTAAGAGGAAATGCGAATCGACGGAGCGAAGGAAGGAACAAAGAGGATAAAAAAGCCTTCTTTAAGAAGAATGCGGATGAGGAGAAGAAGAAGAAGAAGAAGAAGAAGAAAAGGGATAAGGAAGTGACTACCCTCCCTAAAAGGATTGCACTCCACTCCACACACAGAGCCATCCTCATAAATACTCCCAGGTGCTCCTACCCCTCCCCCCATCTCTATGGAAATCGATACGTACAGTGGAGGAAGGCCTCTTCCTTGCCTACCCAGGAAAAGACAAGCATGAAACACAAAAGTGACAGGGTCTTTGTTCAATCAGAATAGTGTTCCACGATAAGAGAAACGTAAAGTGATAACAGTGCTTGGAGGATAGGCAAGAGCGTGACTATTGGCAGCATAAGGGCGCCATCCTGTATATTCAGCAGTATAGGCATCCATGAACTTTGGCAAATCGCTTGCCGACAAACCTGACGTCACAATCCTAGGGCTTTCGCCAAAAATCCTCCTCCAACTACTCTTGTGACGTCACGTTGGTCGGTGCAAACTAGGGTGGCAAGAATGGCGCAAGAGTATTCGTTCCCACTGGCAGTCTTGGCCGAGTAATCGGAGAGAGAGGCATTTACGATCTCTCTCTCATCGAATGAGCCGGGAGAGGGGTCATTGTCTCGAATAGTCAAAAAACAGTCGAGTCGAAATCGAATGGAAAGGTTTTTCTCAGCACTGCATTGACCAAATTCAATACTTTTTAAACTTCTGACATCAGCTCATTAAGTGCTATAAAACGAAGCCAAATTTAACAATTTTTTTCAAAAAAATTTTTTTAAATAATTTGTTGGTTTATGATACAATAATATTATTAATTTGATAACAATTATTATGGCAATACTATTATTAAAGTTCCAATTCGTCATCAGATTCAAACTCTTCAATCTCGCTATCATCAGACAAAAAAAGAAAAAAAGAGAAATTTTAATTTGAATTATTCGATGCGAATTGTGTATCATTTTAAAGATCTCGTTTTGCTGATTTCAAATATACATAATTTGTCTAGTTTTGTTCAAACACGGCCTTGAAAAACGCTCGACTCGACTTCGACTCGACCTAAAAACGATTATCCTAGGGAGAGAGATAGAGACTGCCAAGGGGAACGAATATCCTCTCCATTCGACCTCGACTCGATAGAGACTACAAAACAGGCTCATTCGAGAGCAATTCTCGCCACCCTAGTGCAAACGGTTTGCCCACGTTCATGGATACTTCAGAATACAGAAGAATATGGATACGAATAGAAATAAACAAAGAAAGAAAGAAACTAGTCATAAATCTGAAGATTTCGCGGGCACACTGTGGCGTAAACCTCTCGTCGGCCACTCTCACGTAATCCGGGGAATATCGAGTCAAAACATCTTGGACATCTTATTTACTCTTTGGAACGGGAGGGTGGGGGGGGGGAGTCATCACTAACACTGCCGATGTGACCAAACCACAGTGTGGCTACCACAAATGTAGAGTGTAGTCGGCCCCTGTACTGAATAGGTTTCGGCACGAGTGCTCGTAAATAGCACGTTGAAACGGTTATAAAAACAAATCACACATGGTCTGGTCTACATCTGGTCAAAGTGGCTATGCCAAAAAATGGTCAAGAATATTCTCGCAAATACGAGAAAAAAGTCACTGACTCTCTCTCTCTCTCTCTCTCTCTCTCTCTCTCTCGCACTTGCCAATCACATTTACATGAATTAATTGAATACATGTTTACAAGCACACCACAAATCAAATTAAATAATTCTAAACAAAATAAATTAATAATAATAATGCCTTCCCAATGAACAAAGTGTACAAATGTGAATGACTGACAGCGATCATCGAAAGTGGAAATGGTTTAAGGGGGGAAAGAGAATGAAATGGAATGATTAGCAATGGGTTGTGTTAGTTGATTCTGAATTATAATCTCATATATGAGTGAAATTAATAAGAAACTACATAAACTAATCTATAGTGGTCCAGTGTTTTGAGGATAGAGTCGGAAGAACTTTGAAGAAGAACGAAAAGAAGGAGAAGAAGAAGGACACAAGCACACTTTCACGTGCTTGCATCTCTCGTTCTCTAGTCTCTCTATTTTTCTCTCTGTTCTCTCACTCCTATCTCTAACTCTCTAGCCTCTCTCTCTCTCTCTATCTCTCTCGTTCTCTCACTCTCTAGCCTCTCTCATTCTCTAGTCAAACCTCCCCCTCTCCATCATCCCTCTTGTCTCTCTTCAATCTCTTCCCTCTCTCGTCTTCCTTTCACTGTCTTCCACTCTCTTACTTAACCATACTCTCTCGTCTGCCCCTTTCAATCTCTGCTACTCTCTCACTTAACCATACTCTCTCGTCTTCCTTTCACTCTCTGCCACTCTCTCACATCTCCATACTCTCTCACTGGTCTACACACTTCGTCACCTTCATTCTAGTCGGTTCTTTGGTATAGATATATCGAATGGATGGAAGAGGAGAGGAGAGGAGGGATGGGTGCCAAATGGGAGAGGGAGAGAGAGGGAGAGAGGAGAGCAGAGGGGAGAGAGAGAGGGTGATAGAGAGAGAGAAGAGAAAGAGAGAACGAGAGAGATGAGAGAGAGAGGAGAGAGATAGAGATAGATAGATAGAGAGGTAGAGATGGAGAGGGAGAGACAGAGAGAGAGAGAGAGAGAGAGAGAGAGAGAGAGAGAGAGTGAGAGATTCATTCTCTTTGTTGTATGAATGAACCCTCTTTCTGATTACAAGAATGGCTGCTTAGCACATGACTTGAGGGGAGGGGAAGGAGGGCTAGTAGTCAGGAGGGGAGAGGAGGAACAGAAACGGACAACAACGTACAAAAATACTATTCGAGGAAAGGGAGAGGGAGGAGAGAGAGAAGGAGAGAGAGAGAGAGGAGAGAGAGAGGGACAAAAAGCTGCTAGCAAGGAAATAAACATGTGATCATGCTGTAGAATCGAAATGGGAAAAGAGTCGAGAGCGAGAGAGGGACAGACAGGGTGAGAGATAGAGTGGATTCCTAGAAACGCTGGGACTTACACGAATTCGCCTTAATAGGCCTAACGACGAAGAGCAAAGTCGAGTAGACTCTAGACCATGCGTGGGTGGCATTGCCGCTAGCGACAAGACCACCCGGTTTGGGCACCCGACCAACCCAGTTTTAATTTCCAGCGACAAATGTTGCCCACTTATGCACGATACAATACATTTATAATGAAAGAATTTGTATTTCCACGATTTGTAGGTGCAAATTTCCCGTTATCTACAGTGAAAGAAAAAAAGGAGAAAAGAGAAAGAGAGATAAGAGATAAGATGCGACTGATTGATATCCCCCACTGGACAGAGTACAACTAGACAATGTCTATCCCTCTAGCATATCAAGAGTGGGATACGGTAGTCAGAGATCAAAGATCAATATTAAGATACGAAGCTCAGAGATCAAATATCAATAGTAGGACGCGGTAGTTAGAGATCAAAGATCAATAGTAGGATATGATAATCAGAGACTAAAGATCAACAGTAGGATACGGTAGTCAGAGATCAAAGATCAATCAACTCAAGATATGGCAAGCGTGAATTTGACGCAGTCTCATCATCACCACTACAGCATCATAAAATGTTCACTTTATACATTATTATTAAAGCAGTGGAAAACAATGGTGAATTAAAAGCAAACGTACAGTGCGAAATGAGACCAAAACGATGGATACAACTCCGAGCTAATTGGAAACTCTCCGCTCTGGCAACACTCTCTCGCAGACAACGAAAGCGAGAAAGCATTGAGAGAGTTTCAAATTAGCTCTGGATGTGCCTTTTTAAAGTAGAGTTTAAAGTTTTAAAGTAAAACTATAGTTGTAGAAAACTCTTCAAAATTACTATCCAAAGATATGCAAACAAAAACATGTACACGTTATTAGGAGCTATTAGGAGATTGGATCATGTAAAGGGCACAACGATAGGGTGAGATTGATACTGTTGATAAGTTCTGTTGGATATGTTGAGGTGATAATAATAACAATATTACTAATAATAATAATGAGTGGTTAATGCACAAATCAATTAAGGACTTTATCTAGAATCATGTATTAAGCGTATAGTCAATGGACTAAAGTTTGTAAGTATTGATGTTTGGTATTTTTTTAATACAAGGCTTAATGTTTCTTTGGTCAATGTATATGGTAAAAAAGCGCGGTAATTATGGAACAACAATAGTATTTTTACACTATAAAGCTGATAAGGTCGTATGCATGAACGTTGGCAAACCGTTTGGCGACAAAAGTGCCGCCACAAGCGTAGGGAAGGATTTTTGACAAACGCCTCGTCTTATGGTAGTGACTTGACGTTTGCCGACAAAAGAATTACCACCGTTCATGCAAACGGCCCCTAGAAGTGCTCGAAAGAATGTACATTGTGATTCACTCGAAAGAGTAACAAAGTATGTACATAGTAAAACAAATATCAATATCGATTGATCGTCCTACAGCAATATGTAGAGATCAAGTTCAAAGTTCAAAGATCAAAGATTAATCGACCTCCTCCCAATACGGTCTTCTGGTCTGCTCTTCCTCCCTCTCCTTCGCTTCCTCCTCCTCCTTCTCTCTCTTCAAACGATCGCGCATTTCTTGTTGTGACATGACCTGCAATAATAATAATAATAATAATAATAATAATAATAATCTACCGTAATCCCATCTCCAAGAATTATGACTACTACCCTATCTTGAAGCAAAACAATCATATCCTATCCCAATCCATCTACCGTAACCCATCTACAGTAATCGATCAATCAATCGATAATCTTACATTCTTAAACGCAGGCGGATGCTTCATTCGCTCCGAGATGACGTAGTCAACAGCACGAAGAGCAGCCTCTCTCTTAGATGCGCTCCATTCCTAGAAAAAATTAAAGTTATTCATCAATCGATAATCCAATCGATACAGTAATCACCGAATTATTGATTTTTTATTCATCGATCGATAATTCAATCGATACAATGATCACTGAATTATTGATTTTTTATTGATCGATCGATAATTGAATCGATACAGTAATCACTGAATTATTGATTGCTAGACGCTAACCGATCGCTGTTCCTCCGCCAGTTCATGATACGGATTGAAATCATTCGAGAAGAATCGACCTGCCAATAGCCCATCGATCAATCGATAATCCAGCTACCGTACTCACTTCGATCCATTATCGATTGATCCAGAATCAGTTCATGATAGGCCATCCAATGTCTGCCGTCTGACGTCTTGTGGAACCTGTGCAAAGATCAATAATAATAATAATAATAATAATAATAATAATAATAATAATAATAATAATAATAATAATATTAATAATAATTTATTCACCATGAAATCGAACTAAACTACAGGCAATTTGTTCACACAACGTTTCTTCAACATGAAAATTTGACAAAATGCCTAGAAAATTACGACATGGTGCACCATGTTGTACTCTCATCGTCTGCACTCTCTCACTTTTGCGTACTCTCTCTCTCTCTTTTCACTACCTTTCCTCTGTCACACCATGGTGACAGCTCTCGCACCATGACCGCTCTCGTAACTACGTGGTTCTTCGCCCCGGTGGATTCGTGTTTCATCACGGCCAAATAATGGTCTGCCGCAAAATCACATTGATATGTCAGCAATATACCGTTTACACCCCACCCCACCCCAATAATGCGAGGATCGATTGCACTATGTAAGGCTCACTTTTTAAGCAAAAAAATACAATTTCAGCGATAAATAACGATTTTTCTAAATCAATCCACTATTTATCGAAATTCGATACACTATATAAAAATATTCGATGAGGGCGCCGAAAATGTATGTTTCAGTAACACAGAGAATCTGGTGCAAGCTTGCCGCAAGTATCGCTCGAACTTACGGGGAATATCGCCGCGACCTCACCCAACCCTTGCCGCAAGCTTGCACCAGATTCTCTGTGAAACGATTAGCCCTTACAATTAGCTTAAAAAAACTGCCACTGCAGCCAAAACCCAAACCAATATCGGCTATCTTAGGATATATAATAATAAAATGGAATAAAGAATAAACTATGAATAAGGAAATGAGTGCTTGTAATTCAATAACAGCTCGACTAATCTCCTACTCCGCACATTCATGTTTCTCACCTACAACATGACTCTCGAAGTTTGATTCGAAACGATTTAGATAGTTCCTACGGAGAATTGCCCAAATGATGTCAAATGATCGGCCATTGCAAATTTGGAAAAACGCCAACAAAATTACGATATGGTGCACCAGTGTACTATCATCCTATCATCGTTTACGCTCTCTTACTTGAGCGCACTCTCTCTCTCTCTCTCTTTTCACTCTACCATTTTCCTCTGTCACACCAAGACCGCTCTCGAAACGCTGTGGTTCGCCCCCCGGTGACTTCATGTTTCATCACCGCCAGCTAATGATCTATCCCAATATCATATTGATATTGCAATATCGTGCTCGTCCTTGGCTACCAAACTGCCACCATTGCACCCTAAAACCCATACGTGGGCACCACTGCCGCTAGCGGCAATACACCCCCGATTTTTGTCTCCCGACCCCCCGATTTTCCGAAAAAAATCACTCAAAATGACGTATAAATGCTACATTTTTTTGCTTCTGACCCCCCGATTTTTGCGTCCGACCCCCCGATTTTCATTTCCAGCGGCAATGCCCGCCCACGTATGCCAAAACCGACAGCGCTATCGCTATCTTAGCGACGGACATCCATCATTCCCTTATATCATTCCATATCCTGTTATTTATAATAAAATAGAATAAAGAAATAAGAATAAGATTAGGAATAAATGTTCGAAATTCAATAACAGCTCGACTAATCTCCTACCCAGCACATTCATGTTTCTCTCTTACTAGATGACTGTTTAACAACTTGTAAGTGTAATTGAGTCACGATTTCAAGGAATCAGGTGAGGTGAGGTATCCAATAAATCATCCAGAACCACAACGACTGTTTGGACCAACTATTTCTGACCGGTCGCATTCATGTTTCGCCTATCACATAACGATATCTACTTCACTACAACGAAGTTCTCGCTCATACCAATGCTATTTTGAAACTAAACAAATAAAGCGAGAGATCATTACCAGAGCGGAGAGTTTCAAGTTAGCTCGGGAAGTGCCTTTGCTAGGAATAATAACCCCATTTCCTGCACCATTCACTTATTTAATTGTCATTTCAAATATTGTCACATCTTTGGATGTATGATAAATAAAATAAAATAAAATAAAATAATAATAATAATAATAATAATAATAATAATAGTAATAATATCCATACCACTGCTCATCCGTCAGTCTCCTCCTCGGATCACCGAACACAGGCGACACTCGCATCGTTCTCGCCACTCGCTCAATACCCGCCAGTGGATAGTGATCTCTGTAATATCGATCAATCAATAAGCCGATATACCGTACTACCGTGAGAGCAATCAATACTTTCCATGATTATTGATTATCGGAACTATTGCACATAGAGCCATATCATCATAAAATCATAAGTCATCCTCTGGTATTTCAAAACTTAAAGTGTACTTATCATTTTCTTAAAGTCTACTTCAAGTCTGTGACGTAGTTAAAGTAGACTGTAAGTTTCAAAATATCCGAGTCCATAACACCATTACAATCGCGTCCATCCCAATAAATCAATCAATAATATCTTCTCCAATCTACAGTACCCCCACCTGTATTGATCGATACTCAGAATGACTCCTTCAATCATTCGTGCGTACTCGAGAACGATGTAATCATCGGAGATGTTGTTCAGATTCGGCGGAACATACAGTATTCCGGCTCGTTCGAGATACTGTAAGTAGACCGATCAGGGAAGGACACTTCCAGGGTACGGTATACATTGCCATACCCTCGTAATGCGAGGATTGACCCCCCCCCCTATATATGACTCATTTTCACCCACTTGATACGAAAATATGCTAAAATGACGAATTTTAAGCGAAAAATTTTCTAAATTGACCCACCATATTTCGAAATTCGACACACTATATAAAAACAATGGCGAGGGCACCGAAAATGTTTGGAGTACGGAACCTTGAGGAGTTCAGTGTGCAGCACGCGAGAAGGTACAAGACACGATGGAGGCAGAACAACGTAGACCTAAATGATAGTATTGATTTATTCCACAAATTATCGATTGATTAGATTGATTCCACTGATTATCGATTGATTGCTTACATCAAAATCGTTGACTAGAAAGAACCGCATCCAGGCAAACAGTGAGGCCGGATCGAGCCTGCAAATGAATCGATAATGCGATACCGTAACCCGCGAAGCCTATTGTCTACCGTATTCCGTATACCGTATTCACATTGGCTGTCGATTAGTGTAGGTGTATCCGCTGCCCGAGTGGAGAATGTTCGCCCCGTCGATCACCACACACCGTGGAATCTCCTGAATAATAATAATAATAATAATAATAATAATAATAATAATAATAATAATAATAATAATAATAATAATAATAATAATATATGGATTGGACAAAGTTAAAATAGAAATAGATCAATATCATAGGTCGAATAAATAGGTTATCGGTTTTCAAAATCCGGTCAGGTTTTTCGATTTTGGCTCAAAATCCGGTCAGGCTTACAAGGGAAGTCTTTTATGTCTCAGTGAGACTTTTGAACAAGAGTATTTTTTCTCGATAGGTAAAGGCAAGATATGGTAGGAGCCAAAAAACTAGATGCAGCCAGGTAATTTCAGATTTTATAAAATCTTGCGAATTTATGTTCATTTTTTGAAGAAAAAACGCACAGTGTGGGCGACAAACTCTATATGAAATAAGATACACCTATCAGAACACACACAACATGGCGACGTAGTGTAGTGGTAGTGTGTATTCTTCTCGATCAGACTGTGGATGGTTCGGGTCCACCTATATAAAAATTTTTGGCGCTTGTTCCGCAAATGCCCACGCCCCGCCCCCTCCATCCTAGCACTACGTACTCTCTCATATCTCAATGCTCTCTCGCCCTCTCTCACTGCACTGCGCACTCTCTCACATCTCAACGCTTTCTCGCACTCCCTCGCTCTCGATCAACTAATGGTGACCTAACAAGAAATTGGCGATAAGCGGGGTCAAACAAGGTTTATCTCTTCCAATCAGTCCAATTATGTCAATATCCCCGTCTCCCTAGTCTTCTCCCAATTCCCCTAACGCGCCGATTCTCTTCAGCATACATGGGCGGGGTACCTGGAGCTCGATTCTACAGGGGGCATCCGAGCGAAAAATGGTTAATTTTATAGAGGGCCTTCACTTTTTTCCTCAAAATTTTACCCAAACGTCATCTTTTACAGGGGGTATTCCACAAATTTTCGAAAAGGCCTAATTTTACAGGGGGCACCCCCATGTCGGCGCCCATGTATGCTCTTCAGTGATGTTAGTTTTGGATCAACCGATTCTCCCGTCAAACCTACAGTACCAACGGGCCCACTTCCTATTCTTTCTCCGGCTGGTAGTTGCCCAGATTGAGAGGAAGGATTACTGCCCCACAGCAAAGTTCTATTTATTCAAGGGAGTGAATTCTCGACATATTGCTGTCTCTTCCTAAGGAGACACACGCTCAACAAATGATAAGTATGGGTTTACTCCCATCAAGCAAGACTTGTATGTGCGATCGTACGATGAAGCTGACGAAAAAAATAGAAATCAATTCTCATTGATTTTCATCTGCCCTGAGAGAAGATGTTTCAAGACTGTGCCAATTACAAGAGGAACGATCTTTGAACACATGAAGCTACCAAGAAAAATGCGTAGATTACTCTGATGTCTTCAGAGTAATCTACGCATTTTTTTACCGATTAGCCTATTAGTTTCAGTCATTACCGATTAGCCTATTCTTTTCATTAACTACCTATTAGCCTATTCCTTCATTCATTACCGATTACTTTATTCTTCACTTACTACCGATGAGTTTATTTTTTATTCCATACCAATTAGCCGATTCTTTATTCATCACCGATTAGCTCATCCTTGCACTACAATAAATTAATTCATACAACCATTGCAGTTATAGCATGTTCTGGTTAGAGCACAGACATACAGACAGACCGGGTCACACACGCAGAGGATATGAGAGAGGAGAGAGCGAGAGTGAGTGAGAGAGTGTGTCCCAACTAGAGAGTGCGCATGCCAGGATTGTAGTTTGTATGGCCCCCTATAAATAGCGCTCGGCCTCCTCATTCTTCGCCTCTGATTCATCAGTTGTGCCTCTCTCCTTTGAGAGAATTTTGGCTTGGGGAAGGGACTTCGCGATGAAGTCCCTTCCCTGCCCCGGACTTCTCCGTCGCCTTGGAGAAGTCGCCGAGCAGGAGCCGGCTGGGGCGTCCCCCCTCCCAGGGCCCCCTGGAAAAGCGGGCGGGGCTTAAAGGGGCGTGGCAAGTGTGGGCATTTGCGGAACATTTAAAAGCATGCAATCAAATTCATAAGCGTTTCCATGGTTTTCGTTTTGGTTTTTCCATCGATCTTTGGTTTCTCGGTTTTCCATTTTTGATGTTCCACCGATATGTGAGGGCATCTTCCACCTTGAAAAGAATACTCCCGTTGTATAGAGTTTGGATAAAAGATCAGATCAGACCTAATGATTAAAAATCGTGCAATTTATACCTGTGCAATGGTTTTCACATTGTCTCCGAATCTAATGACTGCAGTCGATGCGTATCCATTCAAGTTCTTATCGTTTTCTTCTTCTCCACTCCAAGCAATATCCTCCGAATCCTCGTCAAAGTAGTTATCCTCCTCATGATCGATATCTATCCCATACAGCATTGCATCCTCGATGATCCGTGAGAAATGTTCGTAGAGCTTTGTTTCCATCCGATTTGATGGGTTATGAGAACCTTCATACACACCAAAGCGAGAAACAAGTCGGGATACATGAAGACTGGGTGAAAAAGACATCGAAAACAATGAAAAACAGACAAACCATTGCTTTTATACTAATTGGCCAGTCAATCGATATGTGGCTTGAACCGGAAATGCATAAGCACTTGCAAAGTGCACGCACGATGCTTTTAAAAATGAGCAAAAAAAATTTATATAGGTGGACCCGAACCATCCACATTCTGATCGAGAAGAGTAAACACTACCACTACACCATGCCGCCATGTTGCATGTGTTCTGATAGGGGTATCTTATTTCATAAAGAGTTTGTCGCCCACACTGTGCATTTTTTCTTCAAAAAATGAACATAAATTCGCAAGATACAAAATTAATTTTATAAAATCTGAAATTACCTGGCTGCATCTAGTTTTTTGGCTCCTACCATATCTTGCCTTTACCTATCGAGAAAAAATACTCTTGTTCAAAAGTCTCACTGAGACATAAAAGACTTCCCTTGTTAGTACGTTGTAACATACTTTTCGACCTATGATCATAACATGCAAATGTACTCATAGAATTAAATTAATAATATTAATAGATGTACAAGTATACGTTTGCATTTAAATGTAATATTTATAAAAAAAAAGGTTAGCTAATATTGCGTCCCATGGTGTTTCGGCCGCTACATCAAATTGGAAATTAGTGAACGAGAGAGATTCACGAAATCAAGTTCTAGGCAGTGAACTTCACTATTCAATGGGAAACACCAATTTATTTTTAAAAAATCGTCTGTTGTCAAAAGAGCATCCTCCACCTAATTCATCCTATCAACTAGCGAATACAAAACATGAAACCAACGGGCGAGCGAACAAATGTAGTAAAGCGCAGGTGTGAGATTATAAGCGAATTGAGAGAGCGGTTCAAGCCTTTTAGCAGGAAAAGAACGACAATAAACAAAGACAATCAATAACCGGCAACATACTGTTACCATACATGGGCGCCGACATGGGGGTGCCCGCTGTAAAATTAGGAATTTTCGAAAAATTGCGGAATGCCCCCTGTAAAAATGATGTTTAGGCGATTTTTTGAAAAAAAAAATAAGTTAAGGCCCCCTGTAAAATTAACCATATTTCGTTCGGATGCCCCCTGTAGAACCGAACTCCAGGTACCTCGCCCATGTATGACTGTTACAGTTTTGGTAGGCTATGCATGTATTCAAATACAGCGGCATATTGTTGACTATTTGAAACAGTTTAAAAAATGTGCCTTACTCATGGAATTTAATAGAATTTGACATCTAATATAATATAATAATAATACTCTAATAATCATAATAGGGTTTAGAATCCAGGTCTTTTTAGACTGGATAAAGGTATAGGTACAACACGTTATTCAAGGCACACGAAGCCCAGTGATGGATTCACAATTGGACAAATCATACATTAGGGAAGCGAGTGTGATAGAATGAGACTACACACAACACAAAATTTGCATAGCTTTAAAAATAAATAACTATTCACTGCATTATAAGTTTAATCTAATAAAAAATCAATACGCACACCATTCTCTGGTACCAGAAACGAGTCGTCCGCGATACGATCACAAGTGGATACGGTAGGTAGTCCATAGGATATCGAATCGGCATCTTCCTGATCTACTTCTTCTTCCTCCTCCTCCTAAACAACCAAATAGGATGTGATAAAGCGAGCCCCATCGTACCTCTGCAGTCGATTCATCCACATCTTCATCCTGCAACGAAAGCTACCGTAACATCGAAATCGTAACTAATCAATAATCCCTGCTTACCGTTTCCACACCCGAAGCCGACCCCTCGTTCAATTCATTTTCCATCTAAGATTGTTCTCGATGAATTATCAGTTGACCCACATGTGCATAGATATTTATGGGGTGCCTAGAACACAAATCCGACAGGATGAATACGATACTAAATGTAAAAAAAAAGATTTATTGGTACAATCGATAAAGTGAGCAAGAATCTGCCACAAGAATATTATATACAAGTTATTTGTAAGCATGCAAAATGTATGTGCCATAATAATGGCAACGTGGGACAACGTGGTACGGAGAACACAATTAATGATTATAAAACGCTGGCCATGGGCATAATTACAAGCAAGACAATATCACAAGAAATACTGTAATCACAATCAATCAATATATATTTTAATATACACTCTAATATTCTATCCTATCCTAGGCAGGACTTCCGGGCAGTCTTTTCGCTGTTCCGCCAAACGGCCGACAGTTATTGCGACCAATCGATCGAGTTCCTTCATTACCTAAAAATACGATCAATCAATACTTTGACATATAAAACTACAAAGATACAGTAATCAATCAATCAATCAATGAAATACTAGAACCATAGGTCGATTAGCTACGTTACAATTCTTTCAGAGAAAAAAAAATCACAAAATGCGTTCACGTTTACACAAAATAATTCCAAAATGCGGTCAGGATTCGTAGTTTGCAAATCAAGATGTAATCAATAAACAAATCAATCAATACCATATCCTGCCGTCGTTCCCAGTTACGGTAGCACTCCTCCACCAGTTCGTGTCTATCAGAGGTGGCTTCGGACGAGAAGAAAATGGCTGAAAAATTATTGATTGAAAATTAATTTCAACAATTTACGAATAATGACCGTATCAAGCACAGAACCAATTGGGAAGCAATGGTTGCTATTAAACGACTGATTAGTTTTGGGCGTGCTGAGGTACCATACCATACCAGGGGTACTTCTATCTTAATAATTTAACGATTTTGAACAATATATTACATACCTCTCAAGGCTTCCTCACTTCCCTCTAATCTGGGTGCATGATCCACCAGGAAATGGCCATTTCTGGAACAAAAAAATGAAAAAGGTTAATATTAATTAATACAGCACAAAAATAGCGAACGTATAGTCAGATGCCGATTTACTTCAACATTTATGCCTAAAAAATTAAAATTTTCATGCCGGTTTCGAGATCGTAAATTTTCATGCCAACACAATGCGAGGATCGATACAAAAAATCAATAATACTACCGTACTTTGAGATGGTTCCCCAGTCACATTTCTTGAGGAAGTGAGCCTTGGCCGTGGGATATATGGGAGACACTCGGTACTCCTCAGCGGCCCGTCGGAACGAAGAAGGCATTTGTTTAGCCAGATGGTCCCTGAATCAGGTCAGGATTACGGTATCTGATGACACATTTATTGATTTTATTTATCGTACATCCAAATGTGGCACCAATATGTAAATCAATGATTGAGGCGGAAAAGAGAAGGGGAGGGGGCGGAAAGGATGTGTAGACTGACCATACGTGGGCGGGTATTGCCGCTGGAAATGAAAATCGTGGGGGGGGGGGGGGGGTTGGAAGCAAAAAGCGGAGGATTGGTAGCAAAAAATAGAGCATTTACAAATCATTTTGAGTGATTTTTTTGGAAAATCGGGGGGTCGTGTGCCAAAAATCGGGGGTGTATTGCCGCTAGCGGCAGTGGTGCCCACGTATGAGACTGACTCATAACTGACTCATAAGTAGACCCTATTATAGTTCGAAGATCAAACAACGATCATTGCTATCTTCATATCTATACATCCATATCTATATGATCTATCTTCTCGTTTTTGATCCGTTTAGAGAAGATAACTATATTATATGAGGTTGGAAAACAAACAAAAACACTACCGGTGAACAAGACAATGGGGGATCACTATTGAAAAAATTATCGTAACTGATATTACACGATGCTAGCTAACGAATATCCGCTTAGGGTAAGACTTAAACTTCAATTATCGATTGATTGATCTACCTGAATTTATCCTGCGTTACTATGACTCCGTCTGTGGCAGCGGCCACTTCGAATAGCACTAGATCGTCATACACATGATTCTCCACGCATATCATCATTCCGAGATTGTTTAGCTTCTGAAATTATCGATTTATTTATTTTTGAAATTATCGATTTATTTACTTTTGAAATTATCGATTTATTTACTTCTGAAATTATCGATTTATTTGCTTATTAACTTTTTTTAAAAATTTTTTAATTATTAAAAATTATTAACTTCCGAAATTATCGATTCAATATTGTTTGATATTGAAACAACTTTGTCAGCTTTGTAAATATAATTAACATAAATTTTATATAACATAATATTAATATTATTCAAATCAAATCGTACAGTCATGATGAAGTCATTTTCAGTGATGTTGGGCATGCAGTACTTGTGTGGAGTCACGATCACGCATTCAAACATGTTCTTGACGAAGAATCGAACGATCGCGAGGAGGTATTCAGCCCCGACCTAAAGTAATCGATAATAATCAGATCATTAAAGTCAATCGATAATGCAAACATAAGATACCGTAATCTTACTCACCTTCTCTTCTCGCCCGGATTCAGGAGCAGGACCGAATGTCTCACTGAAAAGACTCGTTCAATAAGCATCAATCAATAAATCAATCGATCGATAGATAGATACCGTACCCTCCCTGTAGCATCTTGACCGGAGTTGATCCGTGCAGGATATTGGGAGCGTCGATAATGATCAGACGGGGAAGTTCCTGAAGAAATTAGAAAATCGATATCTCAGCCATTAATCAATCAATAATCAACTACCGTACCTCTTCGGATTGTCGTTGCAGGAAAGAATCATCGACATGCCGATCAATCACTGTCATTGCCTTCGCACCAACGTATTCGGCACTGAAGATATAAGAAAGGATAGAAAGGGTGTATCTACATTTTCATTTGTATTCATTTCAAACACATTTATCAAGAGTTCGTTAGGTCGAGGACTCTGGTATGCATGGTATTCCAATTTCTGCTCTTTGCTTCTGTATATTGGTTCTCTACTGGCATGGCAAACCGTTTGCCGACAAACGTGACGCCATAACAGTAGGCGGAAGCTTTTACCATACGCGGGCGGGCGTTGCCGCTGGAAATGAAAATCGGAGGGTCGGACGCAAAAATCGGGGGGTCGCAAGCAAAAATGGAGCATTTATACGTCATTTTGAGTGATTTTTTTTTGGAAAATCGGGGGGTCGGGTGCCAAAAATCGGGGGTGTATTGCCGCTAGCGGCAGTGGTGCCCACGTATGGCTTTTACCAAAGATCCTCCCTTAATTGCGACGTAACAGTTGCAGTAACAGTTTGCCACCGTTCATTGATCATACATTTTCATAACCAAATGATGTGAGGATATATGGCTCAATTTCAGGATCGATCAACTATACAATGCTCTTTTTATTTCTAAATAGACCCACCAGATTTCGAAAATAGACCCACTATATAAAAGTATCCCGTGAGGGCGCCGAAAATATATGTTCATGGACCCTCTGATCAACCCACCGATCATCACCATCATCATTGTAGAATTCATCTTCGCTGTCACTGTCGCTGCCAGATTTCTCCGCTTCCTCATCATCGACAGAGGTAACGCCATCCGCCTAAATGTACCGTCTAATTTATGATAATAATAATAATAATAATAATAATAATAATAATAATAATAATAATAATAATTTGATGTAGTTTCTGTTAGCAAATGTGTGAAAGCGGTATAACGACTACGATCAATTGATAGATCAATAACCTATTGACAATAGGATCTACTCAATAGATCCACTTATTGAATTAGTAGAATGAAAACATACGATATTCCCTACCATTTTTTATTTCTACTATGGTTGATAAAAGGGCAGACATCGTAAAGGAGGGACAACCAAAACGATTGCGGTCTTTTTGGTTGTCGGTTCAGTGTTATCGTCAGAAGCGCCAATTTGTTTGGTGATGGAACACTCTCAGAATAATTGCAAGATGAGAATTCTATCCAGAATTCTCGCAATAAATACAAATGCGAAGTAGACGTAAAATAGTTACGAAATATTGTACAAACTAACAGTTTCTTGGTTCGTGCTTGACTCATTGTTCTCAGCAATCGGTGGACCAGCTTCCTCCTCCTCTTCGTCGACTTCTTCTGCAGCGTCCTCGTACTCATCCACACTTGAGTAATCGTCATCCAACTCCGGATCAGACATTTTCTTGCTACAAGAGCAACTGAAATTACTAATTAAAATTTTTAAAAAAAGCGTGTCGATACAACGTCGGGGACAGTTATAATAGATACACTTGAAATTTTACATTCAGGGCCAAGTAATAGAACGCGAAATCAAAAAGAAGCGTAAAAAACAAAGTGAATAACGAATCAGTAGTTTACCAAAAGGTGCCAAGCTTTTTATTGAATGTTTCCATATTATTTCATACTACGCGCACACTGCTAGAGTGCTGCATATTCCTATAACGCCACCAAAAAGTACACAATGCTAAATGCATGTAGAAACGTCAAGTTTTGCAAAAAAAAATGAAAATTTTGAATTAAAAGTTCAGTTTGCGATTCACCGACCACGGTAGTTTTTTTAGAGCTGGAGCGCATCTTATGTCAGATACATAACTAGGTATTTTTAAAATAATATTTTTGCATTAATTGATCAATAAAATAAATCAAAAATAATTTAGAAAAATCAGAATGAGGTCAATGTACCTTTGTCAGGCACGTCACTTATCTCCCTACATTTCTGTGGGATGTTCTTGATCGCCTAGATTACGATCTACAATTGTCTACCAGAGAGCGCGCACCTAATTCACCTTCCTCAATTCTTCTTCCCTTTCTTCCCTTTTCTCTACGTGGATGCAAGCGATCCTAACGATCAATAGGCTGCGAAGGCGGCTTCTCACCCAATTTTTGAAAGGAAAAATGGGCAAAGTCAACTGGCTGGACGTGGTAAGTCTTCACACACACAGAAATAAGTGTTATCCACGGAGCATAAGACCTGTGTGAAGTGTTAAGCATAGAAAGTGTTAAATATAACACTTCACAGGTCTTATGCTCCGTAGGTAACACTTATTTCTCTGTGTGCATTACCGTAATCCCTAGATACCGTATCTCTAGGTGTTCAAATTGGCCTTAATTTTTTGTGCATCACTGAGTGGAGCGGCACTATGGCATCGAACGATCAATATGTGGACGATGAAGAATCTAGGAGATGCTTTTCTATCCAAAGAAATAGGTATAGATCATTATAGTATCTTTCAAATAGTCCATCGCTTCTTTTCCATTATATCGAATTCATTCATTTCATTTATGATATCGTTTGATCGAGGGCTCTGGTGTGCCTGGTGTTCCAATTCAACGCACACCCCGAGCTAATGTGAAAATCTCACTAGGGAATGGTATCTGTGCCGGATGAAACTACGGGAAGTGACATACATAGCAATATTCAGCATGGCCGACTTAGTAAGAATCAATTTTCAAAGTCTGCTATTTATCGATTTTTTAAGCTAAAACCGCACATATTCGCCGCACGAATGACTGCCATAAAAAATTTTTTGGACTTGATATCCATTAAAAAAGCAATTTCATTGCTTGAATTACCACACAGACATTAAACGTTGTCGGGAGAATCGAATTCGTGTGCAAAAATTGAAAAGAACAAAAAAATTTTGGCTGTCTTAGGTGCGGCGGATATGTGACGGGTTTAGCTTAAAAAATCGATAAATAGCAGATTTTGAAAATTGATTCTTACTAAGTCGGCCATGCTGATTATCGCTATGTAGGTCACTTCCCGTAGTTTCATCCGGCATTCCCTAGTCATCTCTTTCCATACTCTCTCGTTTTCTTTCTTCGATAGAGCGTTGCCAGAGCGGAGGATAAAATTAGCTCACTTTCTTGCTCTTGTCCCCTTTATTTTAAAATAGTTTGGAGATATTTCCATTGCAGGGTCTCGCATGATCGTTCTGGGCACTTTCTTCCGTGGGAAATCAGAACAGAATGTCAATGGCAAATACGCGGTTAGTTATCTCTTCAAACGTATACCGATACTTATTCTACCGTATTCTTTCAATAGATACCGTAACCCTTGTCAATACTGTATCCTTGCAGATCGTTCATTTCCTCGGAGATGCGCGAGAGGTTCACGATCTCCACTGCTTCAGTACGCTGCCCGATGGGAAGTTGTTCAAGAGTCGGGCGATGATTCAACGAATACACCAAGGTGATTTATTGATTGGGAAACATCGTCCATCTACACCATATCCCAAATCACCCCTTATATCTTACAGGAAAACGGGCGGCCAACGACATCTGTTCATGGGCTGGACACATTGCAGAATGTGAAGTGCCCGAATCACTCACAGGATCCTTCAGGTAAGATTTACTCTTGTCATTCTAGTATCGATCGATGATTACAGAATTGGTACCGTATCCGATCCTACCGGAAGTCTGATCGTCACTCCAGAAGTTCCAGTCGAGACCAAAAAGCACGATTTGGTCGTGTGCGCTGCGCCAATGTACATCTACACTGATTGGGAGATCATGCTAACTGGTCTGTGTTTGCAATTCGTGTTCATTTTATGTTGAATAAGACCTTTAGGTATCGAAACATGGCTGGCACTTGGAGCCACGAAGATCATAATGCCTATCCAATCAGCCTCCGAGACTACATACAAGATTTTGAGGGAATACGAGAGCAAAGGTACGAAACATCTTCACCTAATTTTCTATTCACTGTATTTTTGCCCCTTCGGGCGTTCAAAAATTGCATATAGCACCCGTATTTCAGGGGCTATAGCGGGCAATTGGGAAAAGTTTTCAACCAGCAATAAACGCACCTCGGCTAAGCCTCATTGGTCACGTTATCGCCTCTGCGCAAAGCTGACGAGAGAGTGAAAGAGAGGCAATGCATATAGAGGGCGAGGCGGAGGCCAGACGGGTTAGGCAGAGGAGAGAGAGCGCGCGCTCTCTCTTCCATGCGACCTCACTAGAGAGCACGGAGGTAGAGATAGGCGAGAGTGAGAGAGTGTGTGTGTGCGTTCTAGGCATTTTCGAAAGTCTTTCTCCAACAAAACACATAAAACGAAAACATTAAACAAAAAGTCTTTAGTTTTACATTTGCAAAGAAAAATCGTGTAAACAAATAATAAAATCATCATAAATTTAATTTAATTCTTTTTAAAACATGTAATATTTCCAATATTTTTTAATTTAAAAAAAATATAAATAATATTTAATTACAGGTCTTGTGGAAATTCGTCATTGGCCAAAATGGCCAATTCTATCGGATTCGAATCCTAACGGTCTTGTTCTCAGTCGAGGAATAGAAGAGAGTCATGTCAATTGTCTATTCCACGTGAAACCTTTCGCGGATATGGTAAGTGGGTTGGGTAATCCGTTATTATTTTTTTTTGGTTAACCATATGGTAAGTGGGTTGGACAATCGGTTAATTATGGTTAAGTGGGCTTTGCAATCGGTTAGTACGGTTAACGGGTATACATTAGGAAGATCCCTTACGTGTCTCTTCATTTCGCACACTATTTCTCTGTTCTCTAACAACAACGAATCTTTTCTGTAATTCCAATCTTGTAATCATCACTCCGAAATCGCCAAGGGTTAACCACTCCGTAACCACTAAGGTTAACCATTCTGAAACCCCGAAAGTTAACCATTATGTAAACTCTAAGGTGGTCTTCACCGACATCGACGATATGCTCCTTCCTGTTCATCCACAGAACGTCAAACCGGGCGGAAATGTCGAGATTCTACGGGTATCGATAACTGATTATCGATTTATGATTATCGATTGATTTATAATCAATTTTCCAGAGTATATTCAATGATCATCCTCAAGCAGGCTCACTTCTATTCGAACACAGAGACACACAAGTGAGTCAATACCGATCAATAGTCTAAATTATCGATTTTTTGGGCTGATTATTGATTTTATCTGATTGTCAGCTCCGTCTGCCGGACGTTTCGCCCTCGTCCCTTTCTTCTTTCAATTTTGATTTTCTTCATGAAAGCAAATCGAAGCAAAATTGCCAAGTATGGAGAATGAAAACTAGAGTCGCGGTGAAAGCAGGTAGATTTTTCTAATCTTGCAAAAAATCAATAATTTTTATGAAATATAAAAAAAGAGAGATTACAATGGGCAGAAATATTTTATCTATCTATTAATTTATGGTAAATTTGATAAGCTTGTGCGTGAGCTCAAATTTTTCCTAATTAGGTCCACTATTCACTTTTTTTATAAAATTTAGTTTCGATTTTTCATGCTATGCATATTTAGAGAAAAAATTGAGAGAGAAAATGAATAAACTATGTATTGTGTGGCATCTTTAATCCTACCGTAACCCCTCTGCAGCTCGTGTCGATAGTGTGAACATGCACGAGACCGGCATTCATCGATTCGGATACGTCCAGACTCGAGTACCGTGCCGGTCAGTTATTGATTGATTAGAATTTATTGATTTTTATACTTTGCCAATTACTCCAAAATCAATATCGTATCCGTTATTACAGCATACGTTATCTTGGAAGCTTTAGGCGATTGGGTTGATATAATCCTACATCTGCTAACTTTTCTAGGAACCAATCAATACTTCACTAACTACCGTAACCATCATTTTCCATTCAGGGTCGGTCACTTCTACCATCTCCGTCACAATCATGCTTCAGTCGATGACTCAACACCAATCAATCTCTCCGCTCTCGCCACGATCCTCAATCGGTACTGTATCCCCTATCATACTGTAGCTGATTATTGATTGATTTCCAGAAATTGGCAAGATCGGTTGTCCTCCACGTTCTCAGGCATTCTCAACGAGACCCTCAGTCGGTCCGACACCGAATCCTTCAGGGTACCTTAGTTTATCGATTGATAAGTTCGCATTCTTCTCTTCATTTTGAAAACCAGAGCGACCGCTCAGCATATATCTACAGCATATCAGCATTTATACGCAAAAGGCGTAAAATAAACTCTCTCAAAATTAACGCTCTCTCGCATATTTGGCTTTCAAAAAATGGCTTACAATTGCTTAATGGCTTGTTACTCGGGAATACTGAGTTCCAATTATTGATTGATTATCAGGATTTCGATCGATGTATGGCAGCAATCAATGAGGAGCATTGGACTCTATCAGTCTCTCGTTGCCTGACTCCTCATGTGTGCTTCAGTCGATTGAGAAGGTAAAAGAATATTTGTATTATTAATAAATATTAATATTATTAAAATATATTAATATACTATAAAATATTATTAATTAATATTAATAAAGTCACACTACGAGCTAACTTTACACTTCGCTGTGACAACGCTCTCTCGTAGACAAAGGAAGCGAGAGAGAGAGAGTGTTGTCAGAGCGGATAGTTTCAAATAAGCTCGGGAAGTGCGTTTGAAAATACCATCTCTTTAAATCTAACGTAATGCGGGTTTTGTTTTGATGGTAGCTTCGGGTATTTAGGCTAATTCAAATAATGCATAAATATCATGTATTCCTATGTACATCCAACCAATCCTCTGCTGATCTCTGCTTCACTTTTACTAATGCATACTGTCCCTTATCCTCACCAGATTGTCTAACTTTACTGTCTTTCTCTGTCTCTACAATAACAAAATTACACACAAAATGTCTTAATTAAATAACCCCCTCGACGCCATGATCTTACAAGCTGAACCGGTGTCAGTAATAGTAATATTGAATCAATAATTCCAAATCATTCTCTGAGTTCGGGTTTGAAAGTATTAGGACCATGAGCAGAATAGTGAGACTAGGGCCATTGGTCTCTCCATACCAGATACTCCGGTCGAGAATAATCACTTCACGATGCATCTACAGTATCAGCCATCTACCGTAATCTCGGATAAGATTCCGTGCCGGACCTTGCATTTGTTCCGTGAATATCTCTGTTTTTCATTGTCCCCCAATGCTCCGTTGACAATTCTTATCTGATTTCTTGTAGACCAAAAGGTCAGACAAGAGAGAGACAAAGATGGGTGGTTTCTCTTCCTTCTGATATTTCCATCCCTCCCTCTCCCTCTCTCCCTCTCCCTTTCCACCCATCGGCGGGATCTCCCAGGAGAGTCCTTCTCAGCGCAAAGAAGCGAGAAAAGGAGTGGAAGGCATTAAGAAAGGGGCCTGAGAAGAAGAAAGAAGAGAAAGAAAATGACAAATGAGCCTGATCTACACACAGCATACGTTCATATCAATTATCGATCCGAAATATATTTATTTATTTATATATTTATTTGTTTATTAAATCAAATAAAATGAGAAGAGGTGATTTGCATAAGGGCAAACAAGGGATAGATCGCATAAGGCGATTTCGGTTTTGGCAAATAAATAAATCAATAAATACATGATACAGTAACCTTCTGAACCTACCGTAATCAGGGATCTTCCATGCGTGGCTTCGACTACCGACTACCACTTCGCCCGTACCGGACAGGGATACGTTGTGGGACAGAGGAATCAAAGGTGATTATCGATTTATCGGAGATATTATTGATTGATTTCCAGATTCATCGCTAGCGAGACTAATTGTGAAGCGCCAGTGCCCCCGTTCGTCGACGGCAATCACTACTTCGCCCCGTGATCTGACCTACCAAACCTCTACCGTAACCCCCTTTCGCCATGTCAATCATTTCTTCGATTCATCGTGCGCCCCACCGTACTCCTACCGTAATCTTGTTCTGCATCAACGCTCACGCGGGTCTATCACAAGAGAGCAATTGAATAAAGTTCATTTCCTGTCTCATCTATAGCCCCTCAGACACACTTCCCCATACAGACAAAGTACACTCTAGCAAGTAAAAGTCACTTAACGATAGATCTACAGTATACACCACCTACCGTAGATCAATCTACAGTACCCACCATCTACCGTAGATCAATCTACAGTACCCACCATCTACCGTAGATCAATCTACAGTACCCACCATCTACCGTAATCTCGGATGAGATTGCAGGACCCCCATATCTTTCATGTCTTGCTATCTTGCTTTTGTTCTGTGTCAACGAAAACTCGGGCTTTCTCATATCTCTGGCGAGGCTGACAGAAGTTGAGGAAGGGAGAGGGAGAGGGAGAGATCCTAGAGGGAGAGGGAGAGATCCTAGAGGCAGAGGGAGAGATCCTAGAGGGAGAGGGAGAGATCCTAGAGGGAGAGATCCTAGAGGGAGAGGCAGAGATCCTAGAGATTCAAAACGAAAAGATAAAGGGAGATAGAGGATAGGGAGAGGGCCAAAAATGTCCGCCTCTCTATCCCCCCAGTTAGAGAAGACATCGATTCCAACACAGACTAGGACCGAGACTTGCATCTCTCCCTCTGCCTCTCTCCCTCTAGGATCTCTCCCTCTAGGATCTCTCCCTCTCCCTCTAGGATCTCTCCCTCTGCCTCTCTGGGTTGGAGAAGGCAAATCGGTGTTCTCCCTCTGCCTCCATCTCTTCAATCCTTCCAATTACACATTCCTTTGTGTACGCCTCTCATCCCTTTTGAGGGTGGCCATTTAGTATTCTACTATTCTCTTTCAATTCTGTTATATCTTCAATACTAGAGCCTCTCTATGCCTATCTTTATCTTGAAGCAGACTAAATCGAACGTTTTCTTTGCAGAGATTGCATGTTCCTGGGTTGTCCTTTGATGTTGTTAAAACTTTTTAGGAGTTTTTATAATAATATAATTAATATTAATAGTATTTTTATGTATGCGATTATGTGTTTATGAAAATATTTCTATTAGGAGTAGTATATGCTATGTTCTCAACGATTTGTCGTAATGATTAATTTGGTTTAGCAGCAGAGTCGCAAATGTGCTTCAATTGATATTGCATATTTGAAGTGCGTTAGTATAATAGGTGAAACCTATGTCACAGTACTCTGTCCATTTTGAAAGCCAGAACGGCCGCTCAACATATATAAACTCTCTTCAAATTAACGCTCTCTCGCTTGTCGGGCTTTCAAAGGTAATGGACTTACACCAGAATACTGTGATGTCGACTGTGCCGTTCATGCGTCAGCATGTGATAAATATAAATATATATATGTACAGTCCAGCTCGATCGCCCTCCATAGAGAGGTTCAGCCATCGGACGGGTATGATTTTGGAAAATTTTGGGAAAAATACCATCGACCAATATCCCACACATTTGCTGTGATAAAACTAATGTTATCTCTAGTGAGAATCTTATTCTTCAAAAAATAATTACTTTAATGAAAACTAACATCATTATAACGGCGCTCCACTCAAATCTTACCATTTTCCAACTCCATGTTGAACAAGACTTTTCTCTAATAATATTCCATTATACGGTGTTACATTTTCAAAAAGTGCGCATGCTGTAACTCAGGTAAAACAACGCATACATTTTACAGCTAGAAAAAATACATGTGACAGCTACAACGCATGCATGTGAAATGTCACAAAAAATACATTTTACAGCTAGCGAAATGCATTTTTTCTGGCTGTTTTCTAGCTTTTAGCTGTTTCATAGCTTTTCTTTAACTGTAAAATGCATTTTTTCCAGCATTTTTTAACACTTCCTTGTCTTTTTTCTAGCTGTTATTGGGCTGTTTTCTACCTTCTCTATTCTCACTCGTTCTGTATTCAGGATTGCTGCCAGTGATTAAAAAACGATTTATTGACATAAATACGCGATTTTTAAATTAAAAAAAAATGAAAAGTGAACAACTCAAGGAACGACAACAACGATGGAACGATCACAACAATAAACATCTAGCGGTACAACAAAACAATATGTATATGATATTCACAATTTTTATATTCATACAATATTTCCTATACAAGACAATCAATACAAATCATACACTAATATATTATTAACGAGCATACAATACCAGATATCATAACATACATTGTATCATCTTCAGTAATGTATTATGGAGACTTCCAATGTAATTAGAATATGTTCTAATATATTTCTTTCTTCTCTTTCAAATTTCAGTTCTCCTTCAAGATTCTTTATTATATCATCTTTAGATGTAGATTTCCTTCATAATCTGAATTATTCAATCAACAATCCCGAATAAATACAGCATCACTTACAAGATTGGTTTCAATCGATAATCTTTCTCCTTAAACAATCGTCTCTTTTAATACTGTAATCCTCTCAGCCCTCTCATTTTTTTTCATAATGGCTCCTAAAAAAAGAAATTCTGATAAACCATTTTTTTAAAGTCAATCAACCAATACCTCTAGTATAGCAGTTCTTTCATGTTGATGTTCATCTCCATCTTCTCTTCTCTATATACTTCAAATCTTTCATACTCTTCTTGAATATTTCTCAATTAAGTCTTCAATACGTTAATCTACAACAAGTATAGCATACTTATCTCTTGTCAATCTAATCAATAATCTAGACTCTATCACCGTTATCTCTATCTCCTCCTCTTTAACAATAAGTGAGAGACTAATGGTCTTCTCAATGATATTCTCTTCAGTTAAAATAGATAATCGTCCCACTGCTTGAGACAATTCAACTACGACTGAACTTTAAACAACATATTCACTAAACGATAAATCAATAAAAACTAACTTGATTCTCAGCTGCTTTAATTCGTTTATCATCTCTATCACTCCATTCTTTATCTTCAAACATATTCCTCAGTATCCATCTTCTCTTGAGTCAATAATAATAATCGATCATCAATTTCTATCACCTGTAACCATCCAACTATTTTATGATATAATTGGGTTTCATACGTATAACATAACTAATTTAGATTAATTAATACCAAATTCTCATGTACATTTGCATATCCATAATTATCTATTTCTATTTTAATAGAAAAAATAAGATGAAAGAAGACTATCGATTTATAATGAAATATGGGTGCGGAGCCACTTACTTGTTCTTTTAATTCACTATTTTATGATAGTGCACTAGATGTTGTATACAACTATAGTTTCCTCACTCTATAATCCTTCCATTATCCATTGAATCGATTAAAATGAATGGATATGGATGAATATTGACAGAGTATAACTCGGGCGCAAGGTTGTTCTTCATCTTCTTTCATTCTCTTCTCAGCTACATGTATCTTCTTCCACACCAGTTCCACTGAAATCGGTCGACGTTGTATATTAAGCCAGAACAAGAAGCAATCTTGTAACGCGAGAAATAAATCAGCAAAATACCATAAAAAATAGAAAAAAATCAGCAGTTGCTTGTTTACCTCACATTTTATCCAATTCACACATCGATATGGACAGCACATGGCGGTGGGCAGCGGGTAATCGCGAGATCGACTCCGTCTACAAAGATTTATACACAAAGCAATCAACAAACAAAATTGGCTTGAGAAATATTTAAACAGAAAAAAATATACCTTTCCTTCTTCCTGAAACCAGTCACCTTGGTATCCTACGACGCTTCGTCATGTTACCCTACGGAATAGATACGCAATTATAACAATTTAAGGTTGAATAACTAAAAAAAAAGAAAATAAATAAAATTTAAAAGATAGCGAACGCAACGCGTTCAGCAATAGCCGCAGCGCGCAGCACACTGTGTCACATGTATGATTTCAAACTTTTTAGTAACTTTTTGTTAACTTTTTGTGAAAAGACAGGAAAAAGATAGCAAAAGGTTATGATGTCTAGCAATTGCTAGCAATTTTGTAGCTTTTAGCTGTAAAATACATTTTTTCGGCCTGTTTTCCAACATTTAGCTTTTTTTTAGCTGTAAAATGCATGCGTTGTTTTACCTGAGAACCTCCGCAGTAACGATGGAGACGTCATGAAGACGGTACGGCGGAGGTTACGGTGTGTGCACGTTTTGAAAATGCAACACCGCATTATGCTTTGTTCTCGCCTTTTCGCCTCTTTCATTTCGGAACGTTTGAGCACCACGTTATTCAGTGAATATTCACGATATTATTAATATTAATATTACTATTATTAATATTCACATCGTTTATCTCCGGAACATGCTATGCACTGACCTTGATATCGCCTAAAATGTTTTAGTATAATTGTTGAAACCTATGTACAGTCCCACTCGATCGCCCTCCATAAAGGACCTATGTAGCCTTTCAGTTTATGAGCTGAATAAGTAAATACAAATAATGCTAATATTCACGGTTTATCAGATAACCTTACTATCCCGAAAGAGAAAAAAACCTTAGTTGACTCTGGATATTTCATTCCAAAATGTGATACAGAATCGCACACCATCCAATTTTTGAACTCCTTCGTTTATCCTGAATCCATGATCCTGCAAAAGTTAGCGCGATTTAAAAATAAGACGGGCGTGATTTTGTATTTTTTGGAAAAGCGATTCAACCAATAGAGGTCGATCGAGCGGGACTGTACAATTTCGGGCAATTCTTCAGTTTTTAGCCATAAATTCGACCTAGAAGTTCGACCCCTTCCTTCCATTCATTCCATACATTTGTAAGCTGTGATGCATCTAATCTTATCTAAATCACTTATATCTATGACTTTGGATGAAGTGTTATGTTACATGAGATTATCAGTCTCAGCCAGTCTTATTCTTTTCATAATTTATTTTTAAAAAAAATTAAATCATTATATTGCGATCCAGGAAAAATTTTCGCGTTTTCTAACTCTTTTTTGAACTTGACCGTGATATTTTCTCAAGACCCGGTATGATTTGTTCAAAACTTGATGAAGGAAAATAAAAATTTCCTTTTTTTGTTCGCTTCCTCGCCTCTTTTCATTTCCTGATGTTTGACGTATTTTTCACATCGGGTATTTCCCTCCCTAACTTGTAATGATTCATAATTTTTAATTTTGTCCACTAATCATTCGAAATGAATAATAATCAATAATGCCTTCATCCATTACAGTATACCTTCAATGGGCGTTGGTTGATATCGATTATATATCGATCCATCGTAGGAATAGCCAATAATCAATTTGTTGTACACTCTCCCAGGTGAGCAAAACAAGAGCAAAACTGACGAATTCAGAAACGTCTTTCCATTTCACACACTATTTCTCTGCCAGAAAACAAACCTCGTCTTTTAACTCTCAATGTTAGAAAATGATGAAATGAGCCTTGAAAAAATCAAAATAAAAAATTGAAATCTATCGATCAAAGTTTAAAAATCGTGAAATCTGCATCTCATTGTTAATGTAAAAAAACAATAACTTGGAATGTATTGTTCTAGCGAGCAATCTTTACATTGCTTTTAGCAAGATAACTTCAGCAACATCTAACCGTTGAAACATGAAAGTGACATGCTATTTTCGGTTTTTAGGGCCCTTTCAGAATCAGTTTCTTTGTCTACATGTTGCCAATCAATCAATCAATCAATAAATAGTTCTAGGATGAGGGTATACCATCCGTGATCTACCTCATTATCGATCGATCTTAATTATCATCTCGAAGATGAGAGACGAGATACGATCATGTTGTCTGAGAACAACAAATGGAATACGAAGGGTAACGCTATATTTTAATATTTTTAGTTATTTGTATTATTTATTGTTATTATTTATGCGTACATAACATTATGATGAATTAAATAGTGCTCATCATCTAGATTTAAAATAAAAGTATTAATTATTTATCTGATTAAGGATTTTTACTTTAGTGAAGGCATTTCACAGACTGTCTGTTAATTTAATAATAAACATTTTTATTTTGATTATAGTTTTGTTTTCCAAAAAAAAACACTATATTAGGGAAGTGCTTGGCACCAGGCAAATAATTCTAATTCTAATCATATTTCGAGACATAGAAATTACTAAATGATCATTTTTTTCAGTTAACAGCCTTCGTGGTCACTCATATCGGTCTTTGCTTTCTCGTCGCCATCTATGCTGTCCTTGGTGCTCTTATGTTTCAAGTACGTTGTTTAGAGTCGCTAATTCTATTCCCCGCTCTGACCACGCTCTCTCGTATACATCGAAAGCGAGAGGGCATTGCCAGATCGGTGAGCTCGAGTGGTCCGTTAATCAATCGATATTTTTAGGCGATAGAGTATCCTGAAGAGCTCAAGTTCCAAGGGCACATCAAAAACGACACCTGGATTGTGAGTTTAAAAAAAAAAGTTTTTTTTTTTTTTTTTTTTTACATTATTAAAACTTCTTCCAATGATATATGCTTTGCACTGCGCAAAAATTGCGAAAAGAACGTAAAGGAAGGCAATAAACTCTGCTTTTGAACAATCTCTCGTATTATTATCTTTACCGCATTGATCCGGTGAGGTTCAATTCCTTCTTCTATTTATCGGTTCATCTTGATCGTCTTTAATCATCTGCACTTACCACGAAGTAGAATCCAGAAAATAATACATTAGAAATCGATGTTAACAGCCCACGTGGCAGTATAGGCTCCATTCCTCAATCTCTCGTATATTTACGCCTTTCTTTTCTTTGAAAAAGACGTTACATTAGTTCAAATATGATGGGAAGCGATCGTTGGACCTTTAAAGTTCACCCTTGGTCTCTTTACTTGAACACAATTTCGTTGTTTTCAATCAACAACCAATAATTTTTTTAAAATAAGAGCTTACATTACTTTGAATATTACCATACCTATTGGATTAATTTTTTAAAATTATTGATTTAAAAAAATCAATAATTAAAAAAAAATTCCAGTTAGTGGACGAGTTGTTCGATTACATTCGCAACTCCGATGTGATCGAGGAGGTTGACGTGAAGAAAAGAGCCCATGAATTGTTCAAGAGATTCGAACACCAATTAGTCAATGCTGTCAACTTTGAGGGTATTCATTTTTTATTAAAATTATTGATTTTTAATCACAATTTTGTTTTGATTTTTTTTATGGTGCCAATTTTTGGAAAATATTGTAGTACATCCAAACTATAAACGAATTAAACTTTTTGAAGTCTCTCCACGAAAACACTTGACCTGTCTGTTCTTACTCGCATAAATCATTCAATAATTTCTCCAACCAATCAATAATCCGCTCAGGATACGATGAGAACGACGACACTCGTACCACATTTCAATGGACGTTCTCCGGTGCTCTTCTCTACTCGATTACGGTATTCACCACCATAGGTAAGTCATGATCAATCGATAATTGAGATTTATTGATTGCATTTGTGATATATTCTGAAAGTCTGCGCTCTCTCCATTTCACCCACTATTTCCTTGTTCTCTGACAGTATTTTCTTGACTTTGTAAATCAGAACGGCCGCTTAAAGTTACTTCGGGCTGATTTTAATCTCCGCTCTGGCAGCGCTTTCTCGTTGACAAAGGAAGCGAGAGAGCATTGCCAGAGCGGGAAGTTTCAAATTAGTTCGGGAGGTGCCTTTAACATGGGAACTCTTGTATACAACTGTCTTCAGCATTAAATAAATTTAGCTTGAAACAGAATATTGTGACCATTATAGCGTTATTTAATCGAAAAAATCCGCGAATATTTTCGGTCGAATAACATTTAGCTTTTTTTTCGATTCGTCTGGACTAGAAATGAAAAGTTATTTCAATTTCCAATATCACCGATTGTTCACAAGACTTATCTAACAGATATTCCCCATCCCCGATGCGTTCATAGTCTAGACAAAAATTTAGTCCATCTAACAACACTAGACCATCATAGACAATCTACATTGACTATTCCCCTTAAAGATCTTAGTCATACTTCTTCTTCTGTTTCTTCTTCCTCCTCTTCTTCCAACCCGAGGAATCAATGGTAGCTTCCGCATTGCATAAAGCCTCTCTCCCTCTCCTTATTCTCTCTAACTCTTCTTCTCCTTATCCTCTCCCTCTCCCTCTCCTTATTCTCTCCCTCTCCCTCTTCGTCTATATCATGGTGCGCAAGAGTCGTCAGTTCATCGCGAGGATAAAGAGGGAGAGGGAGAGAAAGGGAGAGGGAGAGATAGATAAAAGAAGTCTTCTTCTTTTTCTTCTCCTTCTCATCTCAAGTGTATTGGCGACATGAGGAGAGATGAGATAAACGAAGAGACAAGGAATATAAAAATAGAAACATTATCAGATAGACGTCAGATATATTTAATAATAATAACATTATTATAATGTTATAAGGATATGATTGCCCTCATTTGTAATATGAGCCATAATGCACAGAAAGGTAAATAGGCAAAGGCACAACCCGTGCTTTAAAGAACACGAAGTGCTGCGGGGGTAATCATTGCTACACAATGTTCTATAGGCTGTGAAAGCGAAAACGACCGCTCAGCATAGAAACTCTCTCAAATGCAATCGTCTTTCGCTTGTCTGGCTATGGAAACAAAATGGCTTGAACCAGAACACTGTGGCTAGGGCATTGGCTAATTTGAGGCCAATCCACAAAGACAGAAAGGTAGCACACCAATATTCGAGTAACAGTGAGGCAACGCGAATTCCAGGCGCAAAAAAATGCTGTGAGAGCAACTATTCCGATTTTTGACTCGTGACGCACACTGCACACAGCGTTTTTCCAACACTGTGAAACTCATGGAGTTCATTGAGATCAGTATACGATTCTTATCCTCATGCTTTTCTTCGGCTCCGCAATTTTAGGGGCGCCAATAATTTGGTCGAAGTGGGGCCAATAATTTGGTGGATCGTAAAAGTTGACTCTAAAATTTGGCTACCAGACAAGCCCCACTTTTAAAGTTGAGTCAATAATTTGGTGGTTGAGCCAATAACTTGGTTCGAAGTGGAGCTAAAATTTTAGACTAAAATAACACCAAATTATTGGCTCAACCACCAAATTATTGACCCAACTTAAAAGTGGGGCTTGTCTGGTAGCCAAATTTAAGGCACCCAAAAATGTTCGACCAAATTATTGGCCCACCTAAAATTGCGGAGGGCTCATTCCTCAATTAATCGTTTTTGAAATACTATTCAAACGTTCGGAAACCGACAAATACGACACAACAACCAGTGAATATGTTAATTGTGTTGTTATCACATACAAGATATGCAGACGAATAGGATGTGCGTCACTATGTCGCGTCGTTCTCCCTCTCCCTCTCCTTCTTCCCTCCCTCTCCCTTTCCCTCTGCCTCTCCCTCTCCTTCTCCTTCTCCCTCTCCTTCTTCCTCTCCCTCTACTTCTCCTTCTTCCTCTCCCTCTCCCTCTCCCTCTCCCTCTCCCTTTCCTTCTCCCTTTCCTTTTCTCCTTCTCCCTCTCCCTCTCCATCTTCTTCCTCATCCTTTCATCTCATAGTATCTCTTGCACAACAAGAGGGCCATTCAAGTTCGATAATGAGTGTGAGTAGAATAGAGGAGTAGACGATTGAGACGATGAAGAAGAAGAAGAAGAAGAGTAGACAGAGTAATGGGAATGAGGAATATCAAACGCTATGTATCTTTGCACAACAGAACCCTCGACCCAACGAACTCTTGACAAATGTGTTTGAAATTAAAATGAAATGCTTCTTTATAACAAGTATATAATAATAATATGGTAATGTATGCGTTTTACACGAAATACCGTACAGAATAAGGTAGATTGACATATTTAGGAAGATTGAGGAATGCGCAACTAGGCACTTGAGAATGGTTAAATGGAATTGACACGAATGATAAATTAAAATTCGGTTTAGCACGAAAATATTACTGTGGTGGTGTTATGGAGAAAATACTTCAAGAACTCTTATGATCTTTCTGATCAACAATAAATCACAAAATCAATCGATAACCTCTTCAGGTTACGGTCATATCTGTCCCAAGACCAAAAATCAATCAATAACCTCTCCAGGTTACGGTCATATCTGTCCCAAGACCAAAAAAATCAATCATTAACCTCTCCAGGTTACGGTCATATCTGCCCCAAAACCAAAAATCAATCAATAACCTCTCCAGGTTACGGTCATATCTGCCCCAAAACCAAAAATCAATCAATGACCTCTCCAGGTTACGGTCATATCTGTCCCAAGAGCAAAAAAATCAATCAATAACCTCTGCAGGTTACGGTCATATCTGTCCCAAGACCAAAAAATCAATCATTAACCTTTCCAGGTTACGGTCATATCTGCTCCAAGACAAAATTAATCAATAACCTCTGCAGGTTACGGTCATATCTGCCCGAAGACCGTCCTCGGTCGTCTCATGACCATCTTCTACGCTATGGTCGGCATCCCGCTCATGCTGCTGTGCCTGGCCAATATCGCCGAGAGTCTGGCGTCGGTAGGGGATTATCGATTGGTCTTTGATCTTTGATCTTTGATCTTTTTGCAGGTCTTCACGTATCTGTACTTCAAAGTGTGCTGTGCGTACTGTAGATGGCAGAAGAATCGACGGAGGATCAGGAGGGCGGCACTGTCGTTTAGATACCATCCCAATGCTGCGATGAATATAAGACGAGGTACACTCACTGAAAAATCCGAGAAAATTAGACACTTTAACTGCCTTTAACGGTATTATTCATTCTCTGTCGATTTTAGGCATATTTTTCTGTGTAAGATATTTGAAATACCAAATCCGATGAATAAAATATTAACAATAAAATTCGATTAGATTGCAAAAATTAGCTTCTAAAATAAACAAAAAAAGTAATTCGCGCGGAAAAATACAGAAAAAAATGTTCATACATTTCTGTTGTGCCCTTGACAGTTTAGTGAATATTCTTTGAAAATCAATAAAAGACCATCTAACTAATCAATAATATCTGCAACCAATCTGAATTATTGATGGACACAGAAGAAAACCTTCCTTGTAGCCCAATCGTCCCGTTCTGCCCAACGCTACAACACCATTCGACGGAATGCCTCGTTGAATCGAGGGAAGAACAATCGAGTCGGGGGCGATACCAAGAGTGTGCGATCGTTCGATCGACGGTAATCTTTATTATTTATTTAAATATTTATTTAAAATATTTAAATATTTAAATATTTATTTAAATTGAAGGTATGACACGGGTCGCTTCGATAGGATGGATACGATGAGTCTGCCGGGGAAGCGAAAGATCAGCCAAATGAGTCGGAGTCCTAATGGCACCATGAGATCCACTTATCCAAGGAGGTTGTTTTCTAATTTATATAATATCAGAAAAATATATACAACTATCTATGTTTATTTAATATCTAAAGTTCGGCATACAAAAAGACCATAAAGTGCTTTTACTCACAGTATGTAGTCCATTTATGCTTTATCATTGTAGTACAAATGTTCATTTTAATAAAATCTAATATTATTCGATGATCCGAAGTTTGGATGAACGCAGATATGTACACTTTAGTAGAGTACATTCGCATTCCTTTTATATATGACTCTTCGAATTTAATTTTATTAAATGATTCGCAGGCCTCACTTGCAAAAGTCCAACACGGCCTTGAATATGGATCAGATGGAGACTATGTTGGACGATAAGAGGGATCGGGGACGGGGAAGGGGCTTCGGGCAGAGGTACACCGTCAGTCAGAGTCCTGCAAGGGAGTATAAATGTTAGTTTCATCATGTTTAATAATCAATCGATAATAATCCCATAATTAATCAATCAATACTCTCCGAGTTGCTCATAAATATCTACAGTCATTTGATCATTTTCCGAATAGGTTTTAGACTAGATTATAGACTTCATCGAAGTCAGATTGGATTATGTAGCACGGTTTACCAGAATGTAGTGTATAATCAATCGATAATCGTCTCATCACCAATCAATAATCATCAAATAATCAATCAATAATATCTTCCAGATGCTCGTGGAACCCTCCATGACGATGGCCTCATTGACGTCAAGACATATCCATCATTCCATGAGGTCGTCCATGCCCACTCCGAGATACGGTAAGTGTAAATTACGGTAGAGCTACGGAAAGTATAGATTACGGTAGAGTTACGGTAAGCAAAGATTACGGTAGAGTTACGGTAAGCAAAGATTACGGTAGAGTTACGGTAAGTATAGATTACGGCAGGGTTACGGAAGTATGGATTACGGTAGGTTACGGAAGTATGGATTACGGTAGAGTTACGGAAAGGATAGGTTACGGTAGAGTTACGGTAAGGATAGGTTACGGTAGATTCGGAATATTGATTAATTCTCAGACCGGGTCGACGAAGAAGAGACAACGCCCACGGTCCCGTCTCGGGTGTGCCCAATGTCGTGATATCTCGACCGAGACATCGACCGGAGGAAAAAGAGCGAAAGACGAGTATAGAGGGCGAGAAGGAGGACACCAGTGCGCAGGTAGGGTCATTGAAATAGTTATTGCATCTTGAAATATTTCTAAAAATATTTTAAAATATTTAAAAAAACTGAAGTTGTCAGTTACATTCAATGTTTGAATAGGAACCTCACGAGAAATTATTGTCAAGAGAAAACTTGGTTGAAACGAGAATAAGCATATAAAGCGACGTACATCTCTATGTAGACTAATGAAATTCTGAAAAAAAAGTCACTTTAAAAATAATATTTAAGTTATCGTTCTCCGATGAAGACGATAACTACGAAAGGAAAGATCGTTTGACTCCATCGAAAATGGAGAAAGAACGAGAACGAGAGAGGATGGAGAAGATGGATAAACTCGATAAGGTACAATATGTACAATTAATAATATTAACAGAATAAGTGTACATATTTTTTATAATATCGTTAAATGTAAATATTTTTTAAAAATTAAATAAGTTAGCTAATAATATGTCTTATGGTGTTTCGGCAGCTACGTCTATTATCACTGACCCGACAGTAATCTACTGCACGTGTGCCTTCAATAACGGGATCTACTTTTGTCCCACAATACAATGAATTTTATAAAGTATATCTAGCACAGAACCATTGGGGAGGGAATGGTTGCCGCTAAACGACTGAATAGTTTGGGTATTTACTGCGAGGTCGGACGATAAGGAATTCGAATATAATTGTTGACTCGAATAAGAATTGATCGTATGAAAAACAGTCAAAAACGCGTTTTACTCATTTGCATTTTCTACACTAACGATGCTCGCAGAAATCGAATAAGTTTCAAATTATTATTATCACTATCAAATTCCATCGGAGATGATTAGAATAACAGATGTGAGCATCATTCAAAGCATAAATCCAAATCTCACTGATGATAAGGAAATGGTCCTCGAAACGTCTGAATTATAAAGTATCTCTCTTCATCCAATCTGGTCTCACACAGAATCTTACAAATTAAACCACAAGTTACAAATGAAAATAACCGTGTATTCACTATTGATTTAATTCATTATACATTCAATAAATGTGACAAATAGTGATAAATAAATAGTGTGAATTATGTTGAGGCGAAAAGTTAAATAAAGTAAATTAAATTAATTCCAGGCATGATTTGTTTATTATTTTTCCGGTATACTTGGTGGCTGACTAGCTTAAAATACGCATAGTTTACTCGAACAACTTATTGAAAACTAAGTGATGGTCTAGCAATTCGAAGAATAATGAAAAGAATAGATTAAAATTGGGTTATGCTAGCTAATTTTGAAATGTTTTCAGTTGGAGCGATTCGAGCAATGCATGGAAATGCGTGAGCTGCAGCCGTCCACAAGTGCCCATCAGGGTATCCAATCAGGCGGTGGGGAGATGATGCTGCCCAAGAAGCAACCATCGCTTGATAGTAGTATATCGAGAAGGTGCGTTTCATATTATTTTAATTTTTTTTGTACGAGTGAAAAAATATATAAATTATCATCACTTTCCTATGATAAAATCATTATACGAAACACAGCGTTTCTACAATACAGGAAGAGCTTCGAAAACCTAGAAAAATGACAAAAAAATTACGATATGACACACCACTAGGTGACCGTCTGTGCTTTTTCTCTTTTACTTACTCTTTCATCGTTTTCGCTCTTTTTTTCTGTCAAACCATTATCACGTTCGAAGCGATGTGCAAACGATTACATAGAACAGAATATAGTTTGGTGGCATTCAAATGATTTATCTCAATTGATCTGTTTTCTCAAAACTAATTACTCCTAAAACAGTAAATTTAATTTCAGATTACGCAGTGAGATGGATGGTAGATCATATCGATCGGCGGGTTCTGAGAGATCCGATGAACTATCGCTTCACTCACTGAGGAGAGGGGTTCGAATATTTAAAAAAATTAAAATAAAATATTAAAATTCAATAAAATAAGTGAAAACATCAAAATTGCACTTGTAAAAATCAGCAAAAGAGAAAGGTCCCGGGGAGATTTGAACTCCCGTCGCAGGATTCAGAGTCCTGAGTGCTAACCGCTACACCACGGGACCGGTGGAAGTGAGGAACAAATAAAGATCTTTGGCTCTTTCTTATCTCCGTTTCGCGCTCTCCACTTTTCTTCTATCTATAACTTTTTCTTTCAAGATACGCACTTAAAGCGACACCCCAAGCTAATGTGAAACTCTGAGCTCTGACCATACTCTCTCGCTTTCTTTGTCTACGAGAGTGAACGCCATAGCAGAGTTTAAAAATAAGCTTGGGGTGTGCCTTTAAACAAACTTCTTCTTGCTTTATATTTATGTAATTTACATATTAAAAATGAATTTAAATGATTGGAATTCCAGAATTATGGTCGTCCTTCGTCGGAAAAGATGCCCGTGACAGTGGGTATCTTCATAGTCTTCGCTTTTATCACCGGAGGTGCCATCCTATTCTCGGTTTGGGAGAATTGGAACATATTCGATGGAGCCTACTACTGCTTCATCACTCTCAGGTATTTATGTAATAATAATTTTATTTATTCTTTATTCCATCAAATATATATATATAATAATAGGGTGATGTGTACACAGAATAGGGATAGATGGATTTCCGTCGCATAAGGCGATTTCGGTTTTGGCTCGGTGGCAGTTTGTAAAGGATTGGGGTTTAGGGACGAATTCGAGAATATCTAATGATGAGGGTGGAGGGGAATAATAATTTTATTTATTTATTTACAATATATTAAGAAAATGTATTTTCTTTCATGTCAACGCAATGAAAAATTATCTTGGAACTCTTTTTTATGGGCATGCAGGTCTTTTTTATTGAAGATTCCCTTAATTTTTTTATAATTGAATATTTGCTGATTCAAGTTAAAATATACCGATTTAAGCGAATCTCGAACCCACTTAAAATCGTAGTTCATAGTACTTTTTTCTATGTGAATCAATATTTCAATAGTCTTTGATCTTTAATGCGGTATTACAAAATAGTCGGAAATATTGTAATTATGCCTGAAAAAAATACACTCTAAAAGTTTATATAGACCAAAATAAACTTTGAAATGAATTCAAATCTGTCTAATTCGATTATATCCAAACATAGCAAATAATAATAATAATAATAATAATATAATAATATAAAATGTTTGTTGATGTTTCATCGTAGACTTTCTCATATACATAATGTAACTGAGTGCATTGAACTTATTTATACTTTATAAATAAATAAATAAATAAATAAAGAGTACATTGAACTGACATGTACCTAAATCAGTCATGTTTCTCTACTTTCTAATCCGTCATAATGATGCATCAAAATTACATTGATAATTCATGCATAGACAGATGTTTGGTTTGGATATCCCGCATCATGAAAGGGGCCAAAGACTAGACATCATCATAATAATTTTTTATTATTTTTTAATTTTCCATTTAACACTTTAAAAAAATGAAATATTAACCAATATTTCTGAACCGTTCTGTGAGTTTTGCATATCACAATGTTCTATAGACTGTGAAAGCCAAAACGACCGCTCAACATAGAAACTCTCTCAAATGCAATCGTCTTTCGCTTGTCTGGCTATGGAAACAAAATGGCTTGAACCAGAATACTGTGATATCATCGATTTCAGTACAATTGGTTTCGGAGATATCGTTCCAGGTCAGGCGCTTGATGAGGGATCTCAGGTACAGTTGTAATCAATGCAATTTTAAATATTACACTATCTATAAATTTAAACTTATTCCATACAAAAGAACTAGATATCACATATATCAAATACATAGATATGTAGATAAAAACGATTTAAAGGCACACCAAATTTGAAACTCTCCGTGCTGGTTCGCTTTCTTATCTACGAGAAAGGGACTATTTATGAGAGAGCATTGCCAGAGCTAACTAGGGAATGGTTCGTAAAGGGTATGAAACTACGGGGAGTGACATCCATAGCGACTCCCCGTAGTTTCATACCCTTTACGAACCATTCCCTAGTAAGAGTTTCAAAATAGCTGCGACTACAACAGTCGAAGTCGCGATATGCACACAGAAATATCGTATCATATCCTTATTCTGTTCAATAATTATTTTGAAGCAGTAATTCGTTCCAGTGAGATGTCTTTGGTCGTTCTAATATATCGATCTTACAGGAGAAACTCGTCGTCTGTGCTCTGTATCTCCTCTTCGGCATGGCTCTCATCGCTATGTGCTTCAAGTTGATGCAAGACGATGTGGTACAGAAGGCGAGATGGTTAGGCAGGAAGATCGGTATTTTAGGTATGTCCAATCGATATTATTAATCAATAATTCGAAATTTTGAAATGTTACCAAAACGTATATATGCATGAAAAGGGCTTAACGCCCTGCAAGATTCCGGAAAAGATATAATTCGAGAAAATATAATACTGATTATTCTAACATGATTATTGTAAGTAGTCCGCAGTTACCACCCCGCAAAGGGACTGATTAATGTCCAAGCTAATTTCTTGCATAAGCGAAATATTAAATCACGGATTTGCATAGAAATTGGCCGGTCTCTATCTTTGAAGTCATATCCAAGCTAATTTTACTTTCCGCTCTGGCAAAACTCTCCAGCGGACAAAGAAAGCGAGAGGGAACGGATAGTTTCAAATTAACTTGCGTATATATATATATATATATATATATATATATATATATATATATATATATACAGTGCGGGTCATAATGATATGACACCCCTAAAATTTTGGAATTCTGGTCGAATTTTGAATGGAAATCAAAAGAGGTGTACACCATTTGTATCCACTTCTTGGATAACTAAGGTAGCCCACGTATGAGGAAATTCAATTCCCTGGTCAGCGAGAAAATAAGGATTTTACGAAATTTTAACGGGACATAATGATATGACACCCTGATTTTTTTCATGAGATATTATTTTTTTCAAACTTCTACGTAACAGCCATGGATCAACAACAGGTTAGTTACCAATCTTATGGTCCTTCCTCGAGATTGGACCGAAGATCCGAATGGACATGCTTCCATAGAGGGCAGAAATCACTTGGGGCTCGATGCCGACCCACTCCTTATTTATGGCATCCGTCAACTCGCAATGGATGCATACTATTTGTTGTTCTTGTACACACGACTAGCCAGTATGCCCCTCATGTTCTACATGGGGTTTGCATCGAGGTTGCCTGTAGGGCATGGAAGAATTGGGATATTCTTGACTGTGAACAATGGTTTTGAGGGGTGTTGGTGGCAATGGAGGCGCCGTTTTTCTGAGAGATCAGATGACGGGCACGGCTCTTCCTCATGAACGAAAAGAGGGTAGTCTGAATCATCACCCGATACTCTCCATAGTCCATCCTGCTGGAGCGGAAGGAGATGGGCGGCTTGTCGAATTTGAAGGACGCGACCCAGAACATGACCGAAGTTAATCCTGCTTAAAAAACGTGATTCCTTGAGGAACTCACGTCAGAAGCAGTTATAGCGGTCCGGACTATAGGGGTTGATCTTCTTCTCATCGGTGAATGCGATCAGAAACTGATAATTTCAATATTTTTGTGATAAAATATCATGTACCGTAATGAGGCGCGTTCTTAAAATTCGACATGCCGCCCATCTCCTTCCGCTCCATCAGGATGGACTATGGGGAGTATCGGGTGATGCTCCAGACTACCCTCTTTTCGTTCATGAGGAAGAGCCATGCCCGCCATCGGATCTCTCAGAAAAACGGCGCCTCCATCGCCACCAACACCCCTCAAAACCATTGTTCACAGTCAAGAATATCCCAATTCTTCCATGCCCTACAGGCAACCTCGATGCAAACCCCATGTAGAACATGAGGGGCATACTGGCTAGTCGTGTGTACAAGAACAACAAATAGTATGCATCCATTGCCGAGTTGAAGGATGCCATAAATAAGGAGTGGGTCGGCATCGAGCCCCAAGTGATTTCTGCCCTCTATGGAAGCATGTCCATTCGGATCTTCGGTCCAATCTCGAGGAAGGACCATAAGATTGGTAACTAACCTGTTGTTGATCCATGGCTGTTACGTAGAAGTTTGAAAAAAATAATATCTCATGAAAAAAATCAGGGTGTCATATCATTATGTCCCGTTAAAATTTCGTAAAATCCTTATTTTCTCGCTGACCAGGGAATTGAATTTCCTCATACGTGGGCTACCTTAGTTATCCAAGAAGTGGATACAAATGGTGTACACCTCTTTTGATTTCCATTCAAAATTCGACCAGAATTCCAAAATTTTAGGGGTGTCATATCATTATGTCCCGCACTGTATTGCTTATCTGCTTTTGCTTTGCTTCCGCTTGTGTGCTTTGTCTGCTTTTTTTCAGGTGAGAAACCAATCCAACTCTCGGCCACCATCACTCGCCATGTATTCTTCTTCTTTGTTACCACGGGTTCAATCTCGAAGAATGATGAGGACGAAGAGGAGGAAGAGGAAGAAGATGAATCGATGAGGTAGATCAATGTGGCTTTTGTGTGCGCGGAAAGCTTATTGCCAACCACCACACAGTGCTTCTCCAAAAAATTCTGTATGGTGTACTCTTACACTTTTCCGTGCTCTCTCTGCTTTTAGCTCTATTTATTTCTTCCACCGCTTTTGAAACGCTGTGCAATAATCGCTCTCATTCACACAGACAAAATTACAGTTCCCTCATATATTGTGATTTTTCGTATACGCGAGAGAGCCCAAAGCGGAAAATCAGGAGCTTTTTTCAGCTTTATTGTTTGATTCGCCTATGTTTTGACGCTTCACTACAGTAAATACAAGTAAATACGCTTCTATGTATAATAGATACCGCATCGTTACTATTCATCGTAATACTAATCACCACTACGATCACGACAAATTCATTTTGAAAAATAGAAATTAATCACCAATATTGCATTTACGACATTCCTAGAATCAATCACGCGTCATGATGACATCAATTGAAAATAGGAAAATGTTGATTGTAAGTGCACGATCGTCGGTATCTTTTGGTTGTTAAAATTTCGGATTTGTTTTTTTCAACCTTGGTCTGAATTTAGAACAAATTTGTGACATTTGGTTACAGATCAAAGCTTATAAGTAAAAATAGGTTTTTGTTTAGTAACTCTTCCTGGCTGATTTTCAATCAAGATAAAAAATGTGCTTCTTTATTGTTTTTTGCTACTGTCTTTCCGCTGCATAAGCAATTTAAAAATAATTTTTAGTAAATAGTGTAAATATTCCGTCCCTTTGAGCAGTTTGTGAGAGATTGAATTTCGTTATATACCGTACCGTACAATTTACCGTACTGTACACCGTACATGTTGACACAACAAAAGCAGTCACACTCATCATCATCACCATCATCAGTCTTCCTTTGAATTTCACTACATACTATAGCTAAATTGATAAAAATAACTCATAGCAATGAGCTCATAAGCGTTCCTTGTCATGTATATTTTTATGTTTTTGCCAATACCTATAGACACGAGTCAACAAACACAGTCAAATTATAAATAGTGATACAGTAATTCATATTTGTCCTGGAATAGTATAGGTATCTACACAACTCTTACACATATCGTGTACTATCACAGGAGTTCTTCATATGGCTCGAAAATATCTTCAATAGATGTTATTAGACTAAATGAATAACATGGAATTACTGAAGAACAAATATAATAATAATAATATTAATAATAATACTAATAATAATAATAATAATAATAATAATAATAATAATAATAATAATAATAATAATAATAATAATAGTAATAATAATAATAATAATAATAATAATAATAATAATAATAATAATAATAATAATAATAATAATAATAATAATAATAATAATTAAGTGAGGGAAGAGGAGGACAGCGATTCGGAATCGGACATCGACGACGACGATATTGTGCTAGAAGAGGATGAAGAAGATGATCATTTGTCAGATGAGAAGACCGATCCGGTTGGTTTACTATGTAATACAATTTTTTTCAAGTTTTAGATTTCAGTGAAACATAAGCCTATTTTTTTGAAAATTAAAATTTGAATTCTACATTTAATTCATTCATTACAACAAATTTATCAAGACCTTCATACGCGCGTAAAAATTGTTTTTGCTGAATTCTACAGTATTGATCAGTCAAATTGGTTCTAATCAAAGATTGTTTGTACTGTTTTGTCATTTTTCTAGCAAACATTCGGGCGCATTCAATATTTTCCTATCTTCAACAGAAAAATTGAGCAGGGTACAGCATAAATAATATGCAGGGGGGGGGGGATGAGCCCACCTTCCGAATGAAAAAAAATTCATTCATATTCGAGTATTCCTCTATGTATTCTTGTATCTCATTTGATATTCTCTGAGATGACGCATACTAATGTGTGGAGGGATCTATGACCCCACATGCTGCCATCTTTAATTATGAGACTGACGAAGTAAAGGAACGAATGTAAAACATCTGAGAGTTGAATCATTTACATACCCTCTTTTTGTAGATCAATGCTTATTTTGGTTTTTTTCGGTTTTGAGAATGTGCAAAAAAGTTAGAGGAGCATGCTTGCAATTTCGTATCTTTTCGTCTCTGAGAGACAATTTCCTCCACGAAAAGTTTTCACTCGGCCTACTTGAATCTCTACTCTGCTCCTGTTAAAGCGAGAATTCTGTACCATGGTCTGGAAAAAGTTTTCAGAAAATTTCAGAAAAAGGAAATTTTTCAAAATTATGTCTCTGAAAATTCATTACATGATACCATTGTAGGACAAACGTACGACCTCATCTGGATCATCGAAGAGAGACGAAGAACGGTACGGTCAACACCAACGTTCTCGTCGTCTACGATAGATTCTCTCTGCACTCTCTCAATATCCCATTATCTCTCGCTCATCTCTCTGCGCTCTTTCGTGTATTCCTCAGACCAAATCAATTCGGGTTGACACTAAAAATAACCCGAAGTCCTCACACAGACTCCGCCTCCTTCATAGGACCTCTTCCCATTGATATCGAAGATTTCCCCCGTTTTGCTCGATAGTCATCAATGTCTTTCTCTTTTTCCCTTGTCTCTTCTATTGTTACTGGTAGTGCCCTTAAAGGGGCACCCTGAACCACTTTCCAATATTCTGTTCAAAAGTTGCGAAAATAAAGAAAATCAGAGAAAGCTCTCGGTTTTCGTGACTTTTGAACAGAGCATAGCTCTCCACTCTCGACGTACTCTCTCACTAGCTAGAATATGGCCAGAGCGTTCGTTGATCAATTCAATTCTTATTGTCGTTCTCTTTCCATTCTTCGCAATACCGGTGGATACTACATCATATATATTGAGTATTCGTCAATTTCCCTCCTTTATCCTTGAAAATCCCATTTTTTCCTTGAATTCATTCCATTCTTGCCTTCCACATCTTTCATATTTCGTAGTTATGTTTAGATTCTAACTAGATTCAGTGCTATGACTATCTTGATAAACGTTTCTTGAATTTTAATTTTTTTGGATTTTTTATTTTAATTTAATTTAAACTTTGACAGAAACTTTTGTCGCTTTAAAAAGAGACGAAAGGGAAGACTAAAAATATGGGTTGTGCTAGAGTTTTTAAGAAAAAGGAAAAAAAAACTATAAAGAGTCTAACACGACCTAGTGTTTGGTCCTAGACAGTGGACCGGCCTGCGTGGGGTAGCCTCCTCTTTTATGATAATATTCGATGCTCTTATTCGTTTAATTTCCATTTTATATAACTGTATCGGCCTATTAAAGATGGGGACTCGCGAATTTTCATGTAAATCCCTTTCATCTCTCTTGTGCGAATGCCGAATGATATGCGAGAAGTTAGCGCGGCCTCCCTTTATCCCATAGCGCAGTGGTAGGCGTTTGAAGTCATTACCCCTTTGTCGCCAACATATGGCCGAATTTTATTATTTTATTATTTTCTAAAAGCGCGCCATTCCATGTACGGGTCTGATATTTCGAGGGACTTCACCTAGCTGGGTTGCGATGAGCTGAACTATTGTATCTCTGATTTATTAGCAATTATAATACCTATTTCCTTACTATTAGTCCCAACTCTTTCATTGAATTCGTGACAGTAATTCGTGTTCAAAAGACGAAAAAGAAAAGAAAAAAGAGTGCGCAAAACGAGGAGAGTTCTTCTTTTCTTATCGCAACATAGATGAAAAGGTAATCATTTTCAGCTTCATGACGTGTCTTTGTCTAATCCACTGCGGGGATATGACCAGACTATGACGAATAGAAAAGAAAAGGAGAGAGAATGTGTGAAACGAGTTTTTTCTGTTTTTTTTCTAATCGTAACCATTCAAAGGCACAGAAATTTAAGAACATAAATTTTATTTATAAATGGTAATCATGTTCTGCTTCTTGACGTGCCTTTGTCTAATCCATCTCATTTGTTCGCTTTTCACTCTCTTGCAGACAAAGAATGTGAATATGACTAGGAGAGTTGGTTTTTTCTCCTGAATTCAATTTCGACAACGCTGAAAATGATGTGGGGGTACTCAAATCTATCTCCACCCACATGGCCTTTTCTCTCTCATTTAATTTCTCATTTAACTTGGGCAGATGTTTCAGTGCAGAGAATAGTCTATATTCGGGGAAATTGAATGACCCTCTTGGAATAGACAAGTAAGCGCAATATGATAGCTTTATTTGAGAACTTCAATAAAGTTCAGCAATCAATCAATAGCAATCAATAGTTAATCAATTAAGGCCAGAAATCAATTAAAACATTGCTAATTATCAACGCTGGTTGTCATTTCATTCATTTTAGTCATAGTAGAATCATGCAATGTCCGTTCCTGCTCTGTATTTCTGCAGTGCGTGAGTTGAAGAGATCGAGATCTGCTTTATTTGCTTTCAAGTGTTTAATACCTCTTGCATTTGGCTAGTTGGTATGCTAAGTAGCTGCATGCTAGTTGGCATGTTGGTTAGCTTGCTATAGATAACCGTTACCGCAATGTGGGGTGGGGTTCGAAATAGTTTCCCATAAGGTTGCCAGAATGGTTTCCAAACCCTATTTGGTATTCACACCAAAGCCTTGATAAGCGTGGTTATGTCTCTGAAACCCTGTGGGTTCTACAAGCCTGAGTGTTTTTTCTACGAGCGGGAAAAGGGTTCCGGGTCGTAGCATTTGAAAGGTTACGGTTGACTTACCATGACATACAAAATAAGTAGACATTTACATTTAGAAATAGTTTGCTCCACATGAACAACGCAAAAACTACCTATGTTCATGTCGAAAACAAGAGATGAAGGAATGATTTGAAAGGAAGGTAAAATAAAGCTATTCCTATATTAAGATGACTTTCAAGCGCCACCAAAATATGTACGAAAATGTGGATAAAAATCAGGGATACGACATTTAGGTACTATATTTACATATACTTTCATACTAAATAATCATCAATCAACGAAATGACTATAGGGAATCCCGTGGCGTTTTAAAAGAGATCAGACAACATACTAAACAGTCGATTTTCCTCATGCAGTGTTACATTTGCGAGACGGGAACCTGCCGTCACGTAAGACGGACACTTCCACGTCCATTTTGCAGTGTGTGTGAATTACAAATGGAATTTTCGCATATATGCTATGCTGTCAGCATGCTAATATGCTCCATATTCTTAATATGCGAATATGCTAAAATTCAGTGACTTAAGTGTAGATGAACGTTATTCAGAAATTTTATAGCTTTTTGTAAGTTACGAAGATTACGAATTCCACAATGGGCGATGACGAGTCCGTTACACGTGATAGGCAGACAGCGTGCTCCCGTCTGGAATATGTAACAGCTCATCAGACTCTGCCGTTGACAACATTTCTGAAAGTGTCATATTGTCTTACGTAAAGATATAGTAATAAAGGAATTGTGGGAAACCCCCGACTGAATTTGACATGAACACTGGTTTTTGCTCACCTTCACTTTTTGAATTTTTAAAAATATTTTACATGATTTTACATAATCTCGACCACTTTGTATTATGTAATCGTATCGAACTATCTGATATTCCATCTACCAAACTATACAAAATTAGAATTTAAACTCCGCCCACTGAAGTCTTATGTAGATCGGAAAACTATTTTGGCTAAATCTCTCACGTGATACATTGACGATATTTTCCGTATCGGTTACGCTAAACGAATGTTTCATTTCGTTATGGATTCGCTTTGTATTTCATATTTAGCATGATCCGAGGGCGTTTCATTTCATTTTCGTTTACACACATTTATCAAGAGTAATGAAGGGCTTTGATGTGCATGGTTTGAAATTCGCTACGTACGATTCTGCATCGTTTCGTAGAATAGTCCTTCCTTGTGGCCGTGTGCATGAAAAACGTAAAACCGTTTGTAAACGTAAAGGCGTTTTCCAAAAATCTTCCGCCTACGCTAATGACGTCACGTTTTCCCGGAAAGTGGTTTTCCGTTGTACATGCATACGGTCGATGATGTTCAGAAGAAAATTCTCTTATTGGTAGAGTTTAGGGGCGAATCCTCAATAATTCGTCAACCTGGCATTTCGTCGAAGTGACGCTTCTTTCGCACTCTCATTGTTTTGCACGCTCCTAACTGTCCACTTTAGTTCTCATAAATATATGACAATATTTTACTACGGAACTATTTCGCAATATTCAGTGATAAATTTCTTCATGTTATGTATTTTTGTATTTTCCTCTGCTCCGTTCAAATACACCATAAATGCATTGGACTTCAACGTTTCTATCGTCTACATCATTAATCAATTTATCGATTTAATCTCGAATGCCCTTTTCCACCTTTTCGATCATAATCAAATCGCCTACGGCAGCGATTCGTCGTTTAATTTCGTTGATGTCTACATATCTCAGAAACCAATTTCAAGTCATTTCCGTTTTATCAGAGCATGTACTTTCATAGAGCATGTCATATATATAATATATTAACATGCATGCTGAAAATACTATTTTAAATGCAATTAATTGACATTTCTGCACGCGAGCAAAATTGAATTGCACTTGAAAAATACTGTTTTTAAAAGATTTGAATAGTCACATAAAAAGATCATATCATATTCATGTGGCTGAACAATATGCTAGACGCTATTGTCCATGTTAGTTCTCTCCTTCTAATTTTTCTTTCACTCATCACCTAGCCTTCCCATTGTCTTGCCTTTCACCCACGTGTAGCTTCGAACATTTCTGAAAAGACTACACCCTGGGCTAATTTGCACTACACTCTGGTCACACTTTGCCTTTTTCTCTTTTTTTGTGTCCCTGTAAGTCCATACTCAAAAAAACAAATGGAATCTTTCGGTTCTCTATTGTAAAAAGCGAGCCGATTGTTTCAAGTTATTTTGTTAATGTCCCTCTGATATCCTTGATTTATCTTAAAGGGGCTGACACCTTTGTCAAAGGCCTCTTCAACGGTCTAGGCTCTCTCGTTGTTAGAGAACAGAGAAATAGTGTGCGCAATGAAGAGACCATTGGGTGGGGTATCGCTCCCTTTAACATATTTTAAAAATATTTATATTATTAAAAATTCAGGTAATAAAATGCAGAGTGAGCTCGTTCTTCTTCTGACAGTGGTTACGATTGTGAGCGCAGGCATTTTCTCGGATACGGTAAGACATATATAAAACTAATACGATATTTTGGGAATTGCTATTTTTATTTATTTTTTTCAAAATCACTAAATTATTAACTTAAAATGACTACTTCATTATCGTCCTAACAAAAGTTAGCTAATTTATTAACCGAAGTGACCTTCGGGTTCTAAATTAGCTAATATTCCTTTTCCCTAATGCGTCGTTACATTTGCCTTACGTGCCTACGCCGTAACCCCTCCGCCGCGTCTCCGTCGTTACGGGGGAGGTTACGGCGTGGGCACGAAGGCAAATGTAACGATGCCTAATGAAGTAACCACTCAAAAAAGAGTATAATATTAATTATTGCACAAAAAGGGTCTGTTCTGTTAGCTTGCATCTACCAGATCAACATATGAGGCCGTTTGCGTAAGAGTCGAACAAGGGTTGGCACAGGCCAAAAATTTAAATACCCTCAAAACTTGTGTATAGGGGTTATCGACCCCGCTGATGAAGATGGACATAGTTATTTTGGCCCCAGTGGTCCGGCAACGCCTGGGACGGATTACGGTAACATCACGTTTTCAAGTCGTTCTCGGTCCATGGTTGAGCTAGAGGTATGAAAATTGGGCTCCTGGGTCAGAATTCGATGGCGATGATGGCTGTCTACGTCATTAGTTTTGAAAAGTTTTTAAAAGGTTGATTATCACTTCTTTCGTGTAATCCCTCAATACGTGATAACTACAGTTTGGCTCGTAGTGTAGCGGCTTTATCGGCTCGGTACTAGTAGCGGCTTTATCGGCTCGGTACTTAAGGAAACAGAAGGAAACGAGCAATGGACCGGTGGACACTCACAGGGAGAAGGGTGAAGTGAAGGAAATGGAACAATTGGTAAAACGAAGTAATGAAGCAATAAAGAAGAAAACACAGAAAAGAAATCAACAATTCTAGGAAACAATGTAACGATGGAATAATGGGAGAAAAAAGGGGTAAGCATCATGAGAGCGGGAGGGCACCGCCCTGGGAATCTACAGTATCCTCAATGTAAGGAGCGAGGCCACCCAAGGATCTCCACCGACCTCTTCTCTGTACAGACTCGAGAGGGGCTCCTTGTCTGATGGATTCCATAGCCCCTCCAGCTCTCAGTTGGTGGGGAGTGATCCGTGGCACTCCGGCTCGAGTGCAGAGAAGGGTGAGATCGTGTCTAAAAGAATCTTGGGACAGGGGCTTGTGGGGGTGGGAAAACGAGGGAAACACGAAGGGAGAGTGAGGGACTACGTTCTTGTATGAGCGAAATAGGGAAAGCACAGGGGATTGGTTATCTATGGAGATAAAGGTATTTCTACCTTCACAGAATTGGTCGTTGTTAGCCTTTTGTACAGATACTTTAAGGTGGGAAGGGGACCACTGTAGGTCATCCCATTTGAGGGCTAGCAGCTCTCCTACCCTAAGAAGGGCGGAGAACGAGAGAGCGGCACCGAGAGCGGTACGGGTAGCAATAACATCATTACAATGTGAAAGAGAATATTGAACAAGTGAATCGATATGTGACCGAGGAACACTACCGTGATGAGATACAGTAAACCTTCTACGGGTAGACTCGTGTAAATTGGACAACAAAAGGGCAAAGGTTGAGGGAAGGGGATCCGAGAAATGGCAGAAAGCAGAGGATAAAACTCTAAGAGTAGATATGGATCGTCCTTCTTCGATCTTCCTCAGTGAGTAGATCAGGAGTGACGAGGGGCAGGCAGGATCGAGGCCTCTTGAAGTCGCATACGCTCTGATTACTATAAGATTAATAATAGTTACTCTTCGAGTTTCAGATGTGATTTACCTCAAGTTCGCCATGGCTCCTGTGTAAGCTCTCATAGTCGCTGGCGCTTTGGCTCCTTCGATGGACTTGATCAGGGCCGGAATAAGAGCGGGATCGACTTGGGATACAGTATTAGCGAGGTCCTTTACCACCGACCCTTTCTGTCCTGGAATAACACCTCGTCTCGTTCTATTATATCATGAGCACCTGGGCCGAGAGGGAAATAGGGAGGGTGGGTGGGCCATTCGCCGAAAAGCCTAGAATGAGTAAACAAACGAGAGAGAGACGCGGCAGAGGGAAATGATGTGCAGGTATGTCAGGTCTCGTTTGGAAGCGCGCATTCGAATCGTTTAGCCGCTACCGTATTCGCCAAACTAAAGTTATCACTTCTTTCGTGTAATCCCTCAATACGTGATAACTACAGTTTGGCTCGTAGTGTAGCGGCTTTATCGGCTCGGTACTAGAATTAGATAGAGTTGAAGTCGAGTAGGAGTAGAGTAAAAGGAGAGTCCATAAATGTTCGGCTGAACGGACCCTTTCCCGAGGTTCCCGGAACGAGGATGTGGTTTCCCTCCGGGAACATGAGGAAGTCCTTGACGAAAGGTGGGGTATGGTTTGGGGGGAAGAGGGACGTGAATACGGGGTGGGAAATCCAATAGGGAAGACCCAGCACTCCTTTCGCCCTGGCTCCTCTCATCCAGGCAAAGGTCTGGCACAGCAAAGAAGTGGGAGGAACGCACCAGAGAAAAGATCCAGAGGACCAAACTCTTGGGTCGCCGAAAGCATCGATGAAGGAGGCACCTCTCGTCGGGTGCCTGGAAACGAATCGATCACATTTTGCGTTTGTCTCATCTGCGAACATGTCTATCTCGGGCATTCCCCATCTGTTCACTGCCCGATGGAAAACCCAGGCTTGGAGGGCCCAGTCATCGTTATCGATGTCGCGACTAGCTAGATCTGCCTCAGCGTTCATTTCTCTTGGAATCCAGTGAAACTTAAATATGGCATTCATTCTCACTCTCGCCTCTTCCACTCTCTTGGCTATTACGTGCAGTTCTGGTTTCATGGAACCCTTTCTTAGTATGGACATGGCGCTCTGGTTATCTCCTAAGAACAAAACGTTTAAACCCTGCCATTCATTGCCGAAAGTATAAACTGCAAAATCGATTGCCCTCAACTCCCTTAGTGTACTGGACTCCATTCTCTCAGATGGAACTAGATTGCGTGACGTGGTCACCACTTGGTTGTCTTCCCTTCTAATGACTACTCCCAGCCCCGCGGCGGATGCATCAGTCTCGACTGTTACGTCACACCTCCAAGGTGGAGCAACGAAACTTTTTACTGATCTATCTTTTAGCTCTCGAAGCCATTGATCAACCTCACCTTTCTCGGAAGTAGACAACGGTAGTGAAGTAGATGGGGGAATGAGGGCCTTCTGGCTGTGGGCGATTGTGGAGAGGAGGGAGCGCGAGAGCAACGACGCCGAATCGCCTAGAATGATTGAGGCTGACATAAGGGAACCAACTGCACAACTCCGGTCTCGAACCGATGGGGCATCCACCTCTCGAAGGTGCCTAAGCCTCTCGAAGGCTTTCAGTAATCTCTCTTGTGACACTTTCACCATTCCTTCTCTCAAGTCAATCTCATAACCTAGCCAAGACCCTTGTTGTGATGGGGACCATCGGCACTTTTCGTCTGCTGTGGCGACTCCAGCTCTCTCCAGATCTTCTCTCACCACTCTCACAGCCTCTACCAACTCTTCCTCTGTCTGGGCGAGGATCAGTCCGTCATCCAAATAGAGGGTAACATGGATGCCTTTCTCTCTCCACGCTTTCACTAGTGTACGAAAAACTTTGGTGAAGACCCAAGGGGCCGGAGACAACCCGAAAGGCATGGCGGCGAACTGATAGGTGGCACCCTCCCAGGCGAACGCCAAGAACGGGCGATCCTCTGGGTGGATGGAGATATGATGGTACCCGCTGCGGAAGTCAAAAGTGGCCATGAAACCGTTGTTGGGCAAGGAAAACCAGACTGAGGAAAGGTCCTCGACACGGAACTTGGTCTTGCACAGGAAAAGATTCAGAGCACTGAGGTCGTGTATCAAACGCAATTTCTTACCTGTTACAACAGAAAGAGGGGAGACGATACGGGGCGAGGTTGCCAGTTCGATTGCTCTCGCACTGAGTAGTCTACGAATCTCCTCCGTCACGAACTGAGACTCTCTCTTTGCTGATAGCCGATTATCTGAGAAGGGAATTACAATAGAATTACGTTCACAATTAAAATTCAGCCTGTAACCGGATTCTACTACTCCTAACGCGAAAGGAGTAGCACCTATGGATTTCCAAAACTCCAAGTTACTATGAATTGTGAAGAAGGAAGCGAGAACTGTATTACCTGCGGTTGTACGGACAGCGATCTTTGAAGTGACCGAACTGTCCACAGGTGTGGCACGAGTTGTGAGAGGAGGACGAGTTACCGTTCTGATAGCCTCTAGAAGAAGGGAACTCGTAGTGGGGCGAGAGTAGGGACGGGGGGCGGTTGTAGGATAGGGCGCCCGCGGTGGGACCGTAAGCGGACGCCCTATAGCGAAAGGGCTGGGGGCCGGGGGTAGGGGACGGGGCTCTCCTCTTCCTCTCATTACCCGACTTGGACATAGACTGGAGCAGCATAAGCTGCATCATGGACGAGGTACCAGTAGTGGATCCGTTGGAGACTGCTTCTAAAGCTTTCGCTTTGTCAGCCAAGTCGAGGACTGAGGGGTCCTATCGGCCATTACCAACAGGTTGTTTCTCTCCTTGATGGCGTCCAAGACGTTGTCGAGTACAGCAGGGTCCCTCTTCGCGAGTTCGAGCTGGTTCAGCAGGCCACAGTTGAATTCGAGCTGACGCTGGAATCCCGGTCTGGAAACGGAAGGTACCGGATGGGAGGTAGGAGGGGTCATCCTCTCGAGGACTTGCTGAAGAAGGAGATCAACGTTGGGCCCGTCTCCTCTCAATCCATTCGCCTCGTCACCATCCGCTCTCTCCGCCATTCCCTGGAAAAGGAGTAATTGACTGTTCACGGGTAGATGGCGGCGGAAAAACAGCAAATAGTAATTATGTAATTATAAAAGAAAATTAAGAAACAAAAAGGGTATAATTTCGCCGAAAAGCCTAGAATGAGTAAACAAACGAGAGAGAGACGCGGCAGAGGGAAATGATGTGCAGGTATGTCAGGTCTCGTTTGGAAGCGCGCATTCGAATCGTTTAGCCGCTACCGTATTCGCCAAACTAAAGTTATTTGAAATTTTGATGGACACGGATGCGGGCATAGCGAGTATGACAGTTCGAACCGGCGTGACGAGAGCATTCCAATGATGTATTATGAGCCCATACATACATTGCCATCTCAATATTGCCTCGATATAGTGAGCTGCGAAAGAGGTAAACAAGAGGACTCTCTCAATTCCGCGCGCTCTCTCGCACTCTCGAGAGAGCGCGGCGAAATGAGAGAGTGTCGAGAGAGCGCGCGGAATAGAGAGACGCAGACAACTCCTCGTGATTTTGCAGCTCACTATATCGAGGCAATATTGAGATGGCAATGTACGTATGGGCTCATAATACATCATTGGAATCCTCTCGTCACGCCGGTTCGAACTGTCATACTCGCTATGCCCGCATCCGTGTCCATCAAAATTTCCACTAATCAACCTTTTGAAAACTTTTCAAAACTAATGATGTAGACAGCCATCATCGCCATCGAATTCTGACCCAGGAGCCCAATTTTCATACCTCTAGCTCAACCATGGACCGAGAACGACTTGAAAACGTGATGTTACCGTAATCCCGCCCAGGCGTTGCGGGACCACTGGAGCCAAAATGACTATGCCTATCTTCATCAGCATGGTCGATAACCCCTGTATACATGTTTTGAGGGCATTAAAATTTTTGGCCTGTGCCAACCCTCTCCCAGATTTGCCCGACTCTTACACGAACGGCCTCATATCTATTCTCTCGTTATCGTTAGTTATTTCGTTTCGTGCATATGCATGTTGATAAAATATATATATAATAGGATATGAGATCTAAAAATAGGTTGTGTTTTGTACACCGGAAACCGTTTCAAGGAAGACCTATTCACATTTGTTGAAATTAGTACCGTTATCTAATAGAAGAAGTGACTTCGAAGACCCAGATGGAATTGAACAATCACTCGTTGAAAATGAAGAGTCCTCAAATAAACACTTTTGTGTTTGATTAAAGTCACATCCCGAGCCAGCACTCCGCACTACAGCTAGCACTACGCTCTTTCCACACTCTCTCGTAGACTACGAGGGCGAGAAAACATAGCTAGAGCGGAATAGATTGGGATATCACTTTAAACTATTATATTTTCATCGAACTCATGCACATTTCAGATAGTTCAAAATGAGAAGGAGCTGCCGCCGAATATCCAGATGCCCAACCATATTAGATTGAGGAGGAGTCATCCTGGTTAGTTAAATCGTCCATTCGAACATTATAGATGTGGCCGAAACACCATGAAGTGCACTATTTACTGATATTACTTTCCAAGTTGTATTATATTATTTCTGTGCATGCATAACATATAATTGTACATTCTAATGATTATTAACTTAATAGTACTAATAACCTTATTGTAATTTTTGCAAAACAAAAAAATCTTTTTTTAGTTTTAAAAAATAAGATAGAAATAGCAATGACAATCGATTCTAATCATTTTTCTATGTGATTATCAAAAATCGGATAAAATCGAAAAGTATTAAAATCAATTCGAATTTATTTTAAATACGTGCATGTATATCACTCCTGTACATTTATTTACTTATTAAATTATCTTAATGTTGCAGAGCGCCGATCTCAACCACACTGTGGACGAGGAGCGATCACGCAGAAGTGCTCGATGGAGGGGTACTGTAACTTGATCTTTGGTCTTTGATCCTGATTGATCTTTGATCTTTGCAGAGACTTCGAGAACTGTGTAACCGAAACATGTTCTGATTGCATCGCAGAGACAACTTTTAATCCATATGGTAATTACATTAGTTTGCAAAAATATATTTTTAAAATTGCTAATTTGATCCAGTGAAGCTATAGCGCTACCTATACCGCCGTCGGGAAGAATTTTGTCTGGCTTTTGAATGTGATTTCAATGCTGTTAACGGAACAAGAAACAACACAAAAAGTAATACCAACTTTGTGCCAAGCACTCGCTGGGTCAGACGATGAATGACATTTTTAAATACTAAAAATAATACCAGAGTGAACCAGTAATATTAATTTCTTTGGCCTCTTCCTTATCCGATAACTTTACAACAATGAATGAAATATTTAAAAAAAAATTTATCATTCACTTCATAAAACGCCAGGGGTCTTGATGCAAAGCCCCTCGTGCCGCGTTTTTGGGGATTCGAGTGTGTTGGAATGTATACTATTATAATGTTACACTATCAGTTTGTAAAATGACGTTGGGCAACGGATTCTTTTTACAATAATCAAGAAAATTCGATAACAAAGGATGTACAGACACTGAGATTTCTGTTTTCGAAGATATTCGTGATCTCTGAATTTTTGCCCCTTCGGGCGTTCAAAAATTGCATATAGCACCCGTATTTCAGGGGCTATAGCGGGCAATTGGGAAAAGTTTTCAACCAGCAATAAACGCACCTCGGCTAAGCCTCATTGGTCACGTTATCGCCTCTGCGCAAAGCTGACGAGAGAGTGAAAGAGAGCTAATGAATATAGAGAGCACGGCGGAGGCCAGACGGGTTTGGTAGTGAGTCATTGCGCACGCTCCTATTTCTCTTTGAGCTGTTAGAAAATCACGCCAGACCACCATACTAATATTGCATATCTTTAATAATTCTATAGAGTACCGTAATCATACCGTATTCCTATAATAACCTACATTAATCTAAGAATACCGTAACCCTACCGTAATCTCTATCATTTCAGCTCTTTACTGTCCCCGACTGACAGCGTGTATCTGCTCCGTTGTCAACGATTCTTCATGCGTATCTCTGGCGGAATCCGCTTGTTACTAAACCATTTCCCGGTTTTATGTATTCACCATTTCCCGGTTTCCGGTTCTCGCTAACCACTCCCCATTATTCATTCATTATCATATTGTGTTCGGTAGCCTCTGCCTTGTATTTCAGCTAATAAACTCACTTTTCGATGTTAACATGACTTCAATCTGTACATTTGTCATGGGATTCGCCGAATGATCCATTTTCATTCACCATTTCCCGGTTTCCGGTTCCCACTCTACGGGATTCGCCGAATGATCCATTAAGGCGACCACGGGATCCGATGAGTCCCAAAGATCAAATAGCTGAAAGAGTAGAATTTAATGCAAGGTGATCCGGTGCATTAGAGGCCATATCTTCTTTTTTACTAATGGCACTCTGCTTTGTTATCCTCACTATCTTCGAAAATATTTTGTTAATGATTCTTTTTCTCAATATTTAGTATTGCAAATTCGGGAGGATGAGGACATCTCGATCTTGTTTAGGTTCCATTCATGTAATATTTATTTAATTATTTGTCGTACATCACAAGGGTGTTTCATCAAGTACAAAGAGAAAGACATTTAAATATGATGCCTTTATTCTCAATACTAGAACCGTTTTTTTCCATTTTTTGATATTACTTGAATTAGAATGATTAATAATTCATTGATCAAATACGCGCTAAATGAATGTGTACTTGCACTAATACATCATTCTATAGTTGTACATTATAAATTATTCAATATGCTAGTGTTCTGCCATTTAAAGCGACACGCCCAGATACTTTGAAACTCTCCGCTCTGGCCACGCTCTCTCGGGTTCTTTTGCCTACGAGAGAGCGCTGCCAATGAGGAGAGTCATGGCTCACTAAAAAATAGTAGAAAACGAAAAATGGCGACTTTCCAGGGTCTAAAAAAGTACACTGGAAAACCGAAAATTTGAATTCGCGGGCGCGAAAAAAGGTGCGGGAATTCAAATTCTGACCTTCTAAATGCGATTTTCTTCGGTTTTAAGAAGGATGTTAAGTAGGAATTCAAGTTCCAATGCTTCTAAAGGCGGAAAAATGAAATTTGGGCTCAGAATTTGAATTGTCGCACCTTTTCGCGCCCGCGAATTCAAATTTCGAGTTTCCATTTTCGGTTTTCCAGTGTACAGACCCTGGAAAGTCGTCATTTTCCGTTTTCCCCTATTTTTAGTGCGCCATCAAATTAGCTTGGGGCATGCCTTTAAAGATGGAGCCCCGCGAATATTTTCATGACCAAACTGTGCGTCGAATCCGATAGTCTTTTTTCTAGAATGTCTTTTTATGAATATGTTTTTATGCACTGAACCACAGTTCGCTTCACCAAGGACGAAAATACCTTCCGTGCTTCTTCGAAAGCAATGGAATAGCTATTGAGTTTCGGAGGAAAACATTGGCTACTAGACAGTGGCTAGTCCTTTCTTTTATCTTTGTGCATAAAATTTTTCCAATACGATGTAATTTATTAGCGTTTTCGATATGACAATTCTCTCTATTTTCCTACGCTTATTGTAAAATATACTATCAAGGATTATTCATTCATGATTTTACTCGGGTATTTCAAAACTAGTAGTTTATCATTCCCACTTGAAGTACACTTGCAAGTATACTTCCAGTTAGAAGTATACTGTGGTGTGTTGTACTGTAATGCATTTCGTCAAATGTTATTTAATTTGTTGTAAACTTACAGTAAACTTCTAGATAGTGAAGTAATTTAAGTATACTGCTATCTTTGAAATACTAGAGCTCTACTCTATAGAGTAGCAATCAATATTCTGAATTAGCAAAAAAAGATGTATGATATGCAGAATAACTTCTGATATCTTCTTGGTATCGCAGTTCACGAAAATATTCGCGGGACTCCACCTTTAAGGATAAGCATTGTTCAATATCGAACTCACTAGCGTTTCCGAATATTTACTTTGCCTATATAACCACCCTAGATAGTTTGCTACAAATACTGCCGTTTTCGATTATCTTTTGCCTATATTCTAGAAAACATTTGGATAGGCGACCATATATATTTGGTGATCAATAAAATACACGAATAAATGTTTTTGGAAAACTTGCTCCAACTTCTATTATCTTCTTTTGTGGTGTTTACTTGGAATGGTGCAGGCTGACGAATTATAGTTTCGCTTATTTCTCTAACTTACTTTTCTGTACTTTTCCCTTTTCTTGGAACTTATTTTGTGTTGTTATTGGGTAATTCGAATGCTGCCATTGACATATTGTCTCGCAGTTTTGCGTGGGATGGGTTATTTATATTGTTCGCTTGAAAAGTACTTCATTGCAAAATCGCCTAGAGAGAGATTGTACAAAACTACGAAGATATTTTTATATTTCCATAATTAACATTGTACACTTTCTGGCCCTTTCTGACCTCAGGTGAATTTTAAAATTTGGATTATTTGAGCAGAGAAGAGCGTATTGTAACTCTCCAGAAATTAGCGATTTGTTTCAAATCAGCGTGGGTGTTTTCCCTTTCTAAACAACCCCTATAAGCATTCTCGAAATTCAGTAACACAATTCAACATGGGCTATGCTCACCGTATAGAAAACCGGGGAAAATGTGATTATACATATAAAAATACAATAAAAACGAGGCAATAATCTATTTCTATTCATAAATACGACATGCGAAAACAGTATCCTCATAATCGCCCTATTTTCTTATATTTTTTTTATTTCCGTAAGTAGTATTCTATCACGTGTTAAATGTGTACACGCGAAACAGTCCGTTACAAATGTTAGCAAGGCTTCCGAATCCTCTACTACTGAAATCTTTCATTTTTCTGCTGATTCCTTTGTTGTCATCAACGGCTCACTCGAAATTTTTATGTCAAAATTCTTTTTATCCATCTACGCTTTGTTTTTGCGATAGCTGATAAAAATACATTTCTCTGCAAAAGCTACACTTATAGGAAAATAATACTCAATTGTATTTGTTTATATTCTTGCTTTTGTTTTTTTATAATATAATAATATTTATCCTGTCAGCATATGCAGGGTGATCCAAAATAGGTTGAAATTTAAAAAAAGTCTTATTCATAAGATCTATACTTTAATCTCTCAGAGAATTCATCGAGGAACCTTGATTAGAGTATCCGAAGAAACTTTACGCTGTCCGTCCATATGCCTGCTAGACCAGATAAGATTGTTTGGCTATATCTGTATCATATTCCTTTTTTCAATATCACTATATCACAAGTAATTATCGCTGACCTAACATTGACCACCCGCAGGACTTTGTGTGCCTTGAATAACGGGTTGTACCTATCTTTACCTTTTTACCTTCTTATTTGCACTAGGTCGAATGAGAACCGATGCATAATAACCCACTGGATGATAACCATTTCCATAATTTGTCTATTCATTGGTACTTGTCTCTATTATGAAAATAGTTATCATCCAGTTGGTTCTCATTCATCGGTTCTCATCCCACCTAGTGCCTTTTTATTCCGTATTGAGTGTTCTATCGGTTGACATTTCTCTAACCCATAACTTTGCGCAATCAATCAAATCAGTCAATAAAGGCCACTTTTGTCTATAATATCCCCTCTACCCCCCTACGCCCTCGATTATGGCCCCTCAAAACAAGGAAAACCAGAGGTTTAGAGGGATACAACGGAAATAATTCTGGAAAAGATCTCCTATTTCCTTTATCTTCTCGCCGCATAGTCTTGTCAGAGTAAGGTCAGATAGGTTTCAGCTTCAAGTGAAATTACTTGATTTTCGGCATTTCTTGCTATTCGACTATATTTGTCCTGAGAGAATTCAATACTTTACAATATTAACTAGAATATTTTCTACGCCGTTCAATGGAGTTCCTCGTTGCCGTTTATATTTTGTTGTTTCATTGAAAACTTGACAAAATGCCAACAATTACGGAATGATACACTGTGGTATGCTTTAAATGTCCGTGCTCTCTCAATTTTGCGTACTCCCTCTCTTTTTCGCACTTATTTTCTTTGTCACACCATGTCAGCTCTCGAAACACTGTCGAATAACTATCCACTGCATATACCAAATATTACTAGAAGCGCTCTGAAAATAGCGAAGATTTTTTTAAATATAAAGATCTGAATACACATTATATTAAAAATCAATAATTCAATTTTGGTTTGAGAACTAGATTATTGTGCCACACAACAGCGCAGGCATATGATGCAGGATTAATGCAAAGTTAACTCGATCAGCATGGAAAATATTTAAGGAAATGAAAAATTTAGAATTTTGGCCGGTACTTTGCGATGCCTTCTGCTGAAATTTAAATGCTCGTTACCAGCGGGAGGGCATTTTCTCTTATAAAACGCTCCTAATTCTCTCTTCAATTGTGCGAAACGATGAAAAACAGAAAAAATTCTACCCGTTTTACATACTCTCACGCCTTTTTTTCTTTTCCTTTCGTGGCTTTTGAAAATCGTCTAGAGAATACTACACACAGCATCTTAAAGTTGGACGTACTCCTCTAGGGCTAAACCAAAAGAAATAGAGTAAGATTCTCTCTAGTTTCATTGTCTCCATCATTGTCTATTCCTTAGTTTTTCTCTTTTCTGTTGACCTACGTTTTGCTCTAGTTTTGTTTTTTTTGTTTTGTCCTGTCTGTCCTCAACTAATCTACACGTCTTCTTATTGCATTGCAAATCTTTGATTCTTTGATTTGCAAAAGAACAACTAGATTCTCCGGTCTGCACTCTTGCACTTCCTTATTGCTAGACTACGGAAAATTGTTGTCAAATGGTACTCACAGAGAAAATACTCTTACATTATGATCTGTCTGTTTTAAGAAATTGAATTCTTACAACAGAATATCAGAAATTGAATTTCTTACTTTTCAAGAGGATTTTTCGGTGATATTTCTTAAAATTAAGAAAATGAAAAGTAAGAAATTATAAATTTAAGTAAATTTTCTGTGTGAGTAGTTTGAAATCTTTTTGGTATATTCGCTACGCAATGCAGTTCTTAACGAAGCGAGTTATTATATATTCTTTTGAAATTCTTTCCCTGAAACCTATCCTGATTTTATTTTTAAATTGCTAATTGTAGCAAGAATGCACCGGGTTCATCATAAACATCTCTTTTATTCATTAGTGCTGAATAGGTACTGTATTAATACGGGGACTACCTAAGACGGTATGAATAATCTATGAGCCACTGTACTTCTCCAAGTACTCCAAGTAGAAGATGTCAAATTCCGATTAAACTCTTGTTATTTACTCTAGAACATTTCCAGGGAAGCGATTAAATTAACGTTAGAAGATCGTCTTTCTGAGATAGACTGCCCCTTTTCCACGTCTTTTCTATTTGTCTCTTAATTCACTTCGATGTGTTTTGGACATACTTTACTACTCGGAACACTCAAATGGTTCACATAAACAGTTTATGTCTACAGAGAATTCTCAAATTCACAGTAGTAAATTGTTGATCGTGTTGGACTATCCTGTAATCTATCATAGCTGCCATATGAACATTGGCTGGGTACAGAGATCTCGATTCAACCTAACTGAAAATTGTTTTTAAAAAAGTTAAAAATTGCGTGGATTTAGATTTTTTTTCACCTAAACGTCATTTTTGTAGGTGGCGTTCCACCCAATTTTCGAAAGACCTAATTTTACAGATAGCTACTGTCTAGGTTACTGTTTAGACTCTGATAGCTAATGTCTAAGCATACCTCGTGTCTATGTCTACGTTTTTTCAAGTATAACGTTTTAACCTCGCATTATCGTCACCAATAGGCAATTTGACGTACTTCCAAAGGTCTCATCTTTGTGCATAATTGTAGGTTGGTAGCCCAGTTGTTTTCATCTTTGCATTTCCTGACACAATCTTGTAGCTCAATCTTGCAGCTCTCACCGTATTTACGAATCTTTCGGTCTGTAATGTTCCAAAACAACGGATCTAAATGGTCTTTGAACTAAAAGCAAATCTGGAATGCCAGAAACCGAAGAAGTTCCGATAATATTTAAGCAACTATCTAACTGCGCCCATCGTTGTTAAAAAAAACAATGAAATAAAACAATAAATGTATAGGTAGCATTATATATGTATATGGAATCTACAATTACAATTATAAGTTTGCCTTTATTATATTTATATTTATATTTATTTAATTATTATATTTACTTTATTATGTATGAGAAATAAGGAGAATTTCGGCCCCTTGAATGAATCCGTCAATTAATTCTAAAGCATGGCTAAGAGATGGGACAACGAGGGAGGGGGTAACGGTATTAGATTGTCTACGCTTGAGAGACGAATCTTTCACGTATTCTTCTGTTTCTCCAAGTTATCCACTACACCCAGTCATTGTAAAAATAGTTCTCTCTATTTTTGCGAACGCTTTTTACGTCACTTCCTATTTGTACCATATCCATAGTGATAGTCTCGTCCTGGGAATTATCAGGTCTTAAAAGGGTATTCAAAACTCTCACCTCTCTGACCCCACTCTCTCGCTGACAAGATGGTGTGGCTAGAGCGTAGCTAGTGAAAATAATTTGAGCCAGTCTTTTGAAAGAACCATCGTCATTATCAATCGTAAGCAGAAATATGAATTTTATGAAACATGATTTCACCTGCTCAAATCACTCCATGAATCTTCCCTCCAATGCTTCCCGTTTGTCTGTTCCTTTCAAGTCTTCCTCTTCTTCTTCTTTTTCAGTTGCTAAGTGTACTCAACATTCAAGCTTTTTTCTGATTTTTGATTGAAAAAATAAAGTTAGTTTCAAGCGTTAAATCACACCACGAGCTACTTTGAAAGTCTCCGCTTTGGTAGCACTCTCGTTTAATGTTTTCAATCAGTGCATATAATATAAGTTCGTTTTTTATCCGTTTTGAGAAGATAAATATATTATTACGTTTCTTGTCTACAAGTATGTTTTGATAGATCGGAGTAAATTTAGTTCGGGGTCTCGTTTTAACTGTAATATCTTCACTTCCTTTGAAAGTAATATCTTTTGCACCGGAAATTGCATATCACTTGAGTCTCTTTTTCCGTTGTAAAGTGTTTTCAAGGAAATTACTCATCAAAAGTACTGAAATGTAATTAGATTCACTGGTCTCGACTCGGTTCATTTCATATATTTTATCTACGAGAGCGCAACATGAAAATGTGAATCTGCGAATAGAAAATAATGATACAAGACTCTCATAAATAGGCTTTCAGTCATTATTTGCACAAAATGTCGATCCTTGACATTTTCGTACTATCTATGCTGCAGGGACTTTGCATAGTCTTTGTTTTCTCCAAGACTATTCTGACCAATATTCTAATCTCTTTAATCTCTCCATTATAGTGCTGTTCAAAAGTCGACAAAGAAAAATGACTCTCCTCTTTTTACACGCTCTCTCGTCTTTTTAATTTAGTTTCTCGACTTTGCACATAAAAGCTGTATAAAACTTCCTTCCTGCCGGGCGTCTCCAATGAATGGATGCCTTTGTCACGCTCTCATTGGTACTAGGTATGTAGAATAAGTACTGCACAGCGATCTGATCGGCTTATTAGCGAAATTTCCTTTTCGCACATCTCGAGAAATCTGCCAAATTTCAAAAATTGGTGTTACAATTCCATAGATCTATTGAATATCTAGCTATGGCCAAAGCACCGTCTTCAGAAAAGTTGTCGTTCATGAGTTACAAGATGGGCGACATTTCCTAATTGCTCAATCAGATCGCCGTGTACTGTTCAAAAGTTGCGATAAGAAAAGAAAAGCTGCGTTTTCTTTTCGTTTCATTACTATTGACCATAGCATTAGAAGAACACCTCGAACCTTTGTATATCGTCTTACCAGTTTCCCTCAATCTATTATTTTGGTGAAAGACGATAGGATACATGAGCGTTCTATTTCCAGCGTAACAATTCTCTCGACCTACACTTCGGATCTATTTTTTATTATTTTTCATCAATATTTCTCATATTGTATTTGTGCATTTGCATAAATAAATCTTTATAGCCATGCCACGAGCAAATAGTACTCGCCGCTCTGGTTTTCGTAGACAAAGAAAGCGAGAGAGTCTTGACAGAGCAGAGAGTTTCAAATTAGCTTAATCAATATTTGATATTTGATAGATCAAACTACGTCCATTTCATCCATGAATCCTATGCAATTGAATATACGCGGACTCATTATATCGAAAAGTCGTCAGGCGCTAACCTCCTTGCAACTTTTGCATCCATCTTTTCGCACCCATTCCCTACCTCTCCCTCTCTTTTTCTATCTCTCCCTCTCCTTTTCTATCTCTACCTCTCACTCTCTCTCTCCCTCTTCTTTTCTCTCTCCCTCTTCTTTTCTTTCTCTCCTCTTCTTTTCTCTCTCCCTCTCCTTTTCTATCTCCCATCTCTCTCCTTATTCCCTCCCTCTCCTTTTCTGTCTCCTTTCCCTCTCTCTCTCCTTTCCCCTCCCTCTCTCTTCTCATTTTCTTCTTTTCCATTTGCAACATCTTGTACATGTTTCTTATGAATGAATGAGTGTCCCTCACCTTGTCATTTTTTTCTCGACCACGTTTTCTCTCGTTCGAAATTGACGCAGGATAAGATAAGACTGGAGGATAAGAGGGTAGGATAGACATGAGGGGTTCCTGCAAAAGGCCCGAGGGGCCCTTGTCTCCCACGCTTTTTCATCTCTGAACGCATCATAATCTTTCGTCTAAATAAGCTTTAAGGAGCGAGCAGAAAAAACGCAAAAATGTTCGGTTGAAGATCTACTGAAGTTAATCCGTTTTCGGGAAACTTGTTATTTCGACAACAAGGGACTGTTTTGTGCATTTGCTCATCTTCGATTTAGCACATTTCATTTTCTTATATTTCCCTTTTTCTTTGTTTGGTGAAAAAAAGCACACTTTTCTAAAGCTTGAGAAAAAACACACCCCGTGCTAATTTTACTCTCTGCATTGACAATACTCTCTCGCAGACAAAGAACGCGAGAGAGTGTGGCCAGAGCGGAGAGTTTTAAAATAACTCGGGGTATCACTTTAAAGGCTTAATTTTAGCTATTGTCGCTTACTCTTATACCACGCAGTAAATGCCAGACTTTTTTGTCCATGTGATGAGAAAATCTCGGATCATTGTTTTATTCGGATGAATAGAGAAGAATGGGGCGAGAGAAGGAGATAAAGGAGAGGGAGGGAAAAAGGGAGAGGGAGGGAGAAATGGAGAGGTAGAGGGAGAAAAAAGAGAGGGAGTGTAATAAAGGGGCTATGGCGTGGTGGGAGCGCGCTATCTCTGACAGAATCCTATTGCTTTGCCATTCAAGCGAGGGAGGAACGTACAGTTCAAAACATAATTTAGACGTTCGTATTTTCGAGTCTTACAGCCTCTCATAACTCCTTTTCTGTTCCACATTCTCATTTTCTCCTACCCCTCCATTCAATTTGGCTAAAATTAGCCTAATTTGGATGTAGTGTTGCTCCGAAAAGCATCTGAAATTTCGAAAATTAGCCAGCCCCTCGGGGCACGTTTTTGCGAAGGGAAACATTTTGGAGATGGTGTTCTGCTTAATGTTTGTTCTGAAAGAGTATCTATAGTGTTTACATGTTTGTTCAATCATAAAAGATGATAGTATTATTAAAAAATAGGTAAACGATTTTCCAAAAATGTAATAACACAGTATTGGAGAGTGTTCACATTTCGTAAAACCATTTAATGTGAAGGGTCTTTGCTGTGCACGGGATACGATTTTATCCCTTCGGAGCAAAAACAAGCTATTTTGGAAGAAAATATTTTGCTCGGAAGCGCTATGCAACCTAAAATTTCTCATATTACAGTTATTTTGGTCTTAAATCAGTTTCGTCTACCGCAGTCTACGAACAAAAAGGTAACAATAATTCTACTGTCCGCTCTGGCAACACTCTCTCGTAGACAAAGAAGCGAGAGAGTGCGGTCAGAGCGAATAGTTTTCAATGAGCTCGGGATAATGCATTCACACCGAATGGGAACGTACCCGTTCTGACTACGTGACAAACAAAACTACCGTTCGCACTCATTCATATATGATGAATATTAGGTTGCACTCGATCTTGAAATGTATGGTTAAACAGGTCAATTATGAGCTTTTCGAAAACAAAAAATGGAAGTACTTAAAGTACTCAAAGTAAGTAAGTACAGCACAGTAACAGTATATCATATTGCTCATTATATTGCGTGCAATGTCACTGTAAAATCATACCGCCAAGCTATTTCAAAAAATCTTTTCTCTTGTATTTCTCTCGCTTTTTTTTTCTGCGAGAGTCTATTGCCAGAGCGGAGAGTAAAATTAGCTCGGTTAGCTTATTTTGAAAAAAAAAGATATAAGCAAGACAGCATTTTGGTGAGTGTTTCATATTGATCTTTCGTTCTGTTTCTTATGTAAACTGTGTTGAAGATGTTTTCGATAATATTTACACGAATGCATGTTCCATAAATTTCATCCCTGATGTCTACATCTTTATTCTAAGAACCAACGATAAGATATACACATTGGCTGATGTAACCCTGTGCGCCAAAGCTCAAACTGAACCTAAACCATTTAGGTAAAAGCGTACCCTAGTTAACTCTGACCATTTTGTGGAATCGTAATTCAATGAATCGAAGCAATATAGGCTCGAAATGAACCGTAACCTTTCGGTTCGCGTGCCACAGTAGTACATGTCAAAAGTTATTTTGTCATATTGAAGTCATTACTCACTAGTTTTCATTCTATACAGCTCATGGAATTATCTCATTTCTTTAATACATAACAGCTGTTTGTCAATATGTATATTATATTTTATTCGAATCGGTTCTTGACTAATTTTGCCTCACATCATAGTCACATACCTCCAATTCTATGTAAGATCACAGCGTTCGAGATCCGTCTAGTTATTGCGAGTTAGAGAAATGGCAAAATATTTTCAATCTAGACAATTTCGTTGAGCTATGGTAGATAATATTCATTTTAAGAGCGAGAGAGTGTGTTTCGGTGCTGAGCGGTCGTTCTCGCATTTCAACGATTTAAGATTATCTGTTGTCGAAAATTCTCCCTGCCTACACTTCTGATCTATTTTTTTACTATTTCTCATCAATTAGAAGTTTAAAAGAACATAAAATTGTTGCATTAAAGTTTTTGTCAATCGAGTCAAACGCGAGCGCGTTGTCTCTCGGTGCAAGCCCTATTCAAGCGAACACACACATATTGAAAAGTGGGCGTGGCCAACCTCTACCCTTCATCTTTCCATCATCCCATATTCGCTCTGCTCCATGACTCTGTATGTAGTCTTCGCTCGACCTCTTTTATCTCAAAATCGACCTCTTCTATCGTATAATTATCTACTCTTTGCAGTGATTGAATTGCGATGCTCGAGCCGATAATACTCCTGCTATTTTTCATAGTTTTGTAGGTGTATTTGTTTATTTTTAGATTTACAATTTAAATTTTTCAATTTTTTAAATTTAAAATTTAAATTTTGTGTTTTCAGAATCGATGGCGATGTGATAGGCGATCATCCGATCTACAAAGAGCTTCAGAATAAGCCAATGCCGGCGCAGAGACCATTACAAGTAAAAGGATAATTTATACTTTAAAACCAAAAATCTCTGATTTTTTAATGGTTGCAATGCTCTTGTCATTTTCTTTTTGATAATAACAATTCGCTACCTTATGATTTTTAATCTAGTTATTATGTATAACTGAAATAATAAATTACTAATTTACTCAGCTAATTTTAAACTATCCGCTCTGGCAATACTCTCCCGCTTTCTTTGTCTATGCGAGAATGCTGCCAGAGTAGAGAGCAAAATTGACTCGTTGTGAGCCTTTAAAATGTCCATCAAAGTGATTCAAACGTGTGAGCATCCACAAAGTCCTCGATTAAATATGATGTCAACCCATGCTTTCTATCGTTAATATTTCATTGTTTTTCAATTTCAGGTTCATTTCGGATTCTACATCGAATCATTGGGCAACTTTCGATCGACCGAAATGGTATTTTTTTCAAAATAATTATAAATTATTTAAATGTGTTTAATTAACTCTACAGCTCTGTATGTTACAGTGTTTGTCTATTGACTGGGCCAAAGATGCAAATCGATTTCGATTTTCTCAAAATATTTTTTTCATTTTAAAGAAGGGGACCCTAGTTTTTCCGTAATAAGACTGTTCGGGTAGAATGATAGAGATTTAGCACACGAACCGAAAGACATATTTGACATTGATTCATGATATGTTTGAAGCTGCTGTGCTATGCGTCTCGAAATCACAATTTTTAAGGCATATAGAGGGTGCCTATCCGATTTGCATAATTGGCTCCCTCAATTTCACATTGTCCGTCGGTAATTTTCATACAATGTAATCACCAATCCACGTTTTTGAACCCGACTAGTGTTTTGGGGGAGTCCGTCTTGCAAACTCAAGGGTCGCCTTCTTTAAAACCATATTTGCGTCCACCCGTAGCACTTTAAAGAAATTATGAAATATAGTGCGTTTATATGAGGAATCTCCGTCTAGACACTAAATGAGTCCCTTCTCAGACGATAGCCCAAATCTTTTCTCACGTACCAGGAAGATTGAAAATTCAGTTCCAAACAAAAAGCATACAACGTCCTTTAACCGCACCGAATACTTTTAATTCAATTTGTTTTCTTGGAATATCGAGGCAATTTTCTGTTTTGTTGTTTAATTTGGGCAGTAAACAACATTTCACGAACTTGTCTATCAATCAAACGGAAGACCCTTCATCAGCCTAAACAAACACTCCGAACTAATTTCAAACTCTCCGCTCTGGTCACACTCTCTCGCTTTCTTTGTTTGCGAGAGAGCGTTGCCAGAGCGGAGAGTAAAATTAGCTTGGGTGTTCCTTCGAAGTCCAAAGTAAACGTAATTTGCTGAACCAGATTTCAAGCTTTAGTAGAGTTTGAAGTGAAACTTCTTCGTGAAACTTCAATCAGAAAATGTGGGCGAAGGAGTATTTATGGTTACTATATTTCAATATCCTCCTGTCTATCGCTTCCATATTTGTTTATTTGTCATCGTAAAAAGCGTGGAAAACATTCAAACATGTAGGCACATCCTCTTCGTTTTTCATCGTAAGGGGAGAGGGAGAGGGAGGATGAGAAGGAGAGGGAGAGGTAGAGGGAGGGGAGAGGGAGAGGGAGAGGCAGAGGGAGGGGAGAGGTAGAGGGAGAGGGAGGATGAGAAGGAGAGGTAGAGGCAGAGGGAGGATGAGAAGGAGAGGTAGAGGAAGGGGAGAGGGAGAGGGAGAGGTAGAGGAAGGGGAGAAGGAGAGGCAGAGGCAGAGGGAGGGATAGAGGAGCAATTACAATATGCCACGAGTATGTTTAATAATGCCGAAGAAGTAGATGAGGTATCCCCCTATTCTACACACAAATTACTCCCATTTTTCATTGGCTATGATGGCCCATTACTCACGACAACGTTAGTTGACGGGGGTTCTCATCGAATAAATAGTCTAGAACCCACAGAGGAAATAATACCACGCTGAGGGATACATAGAAAAGAATGGACGATAGCAAATTCAATCAACAATTTTGGTTTCGATTTTTTCTTGAATTGAGAAAATTCTCTTGGATTTGGAATAAGAAGTTACCAGCAAAATCTCCTTGCTCATGACCTCTTCTGCCAAAAGAGCCCCCTTGAGGCAAGCTTTAGAAAATTTGAAACTCTCTGCTACAGTAACACTCTCGCAGAGAATTGGGTAGTCTGTTCGTAGAGTCCACCTGACCTTGCATGACGACGGTTTTGCGATCAAAAACAGTGCAAAGCTATGTATATATGGGTACTACGTGAGTCCAATTGTTATCCAGAATAATGTTTTTTCTGCTTGTTTTCTCAATTTCTTCTATGGATATTCCAAGGAATGGTCTCTGCCCCTTGGATTAGTTCTGTTGTTGTTCTCTCCATTATTCATCATCTTGATGTACGATCATCGAATCGTATGCGACTATTTGAGCAATTGCTGATCAGAAATGAGAAAAAGGAAGGAAAAATTGTGAGAAATGGAAGTGAAAAGCGGATTATCCTAGGCCCACGCACGCACTCATTGATGAGCAGTGTGAACGGGTTCGAGGGGTGCTGCTTTAAAGCCCGAGTTCTCCGCTCTGGCAATATTCTCTCGCAGACAAAGGAAGCGAGAGAGTGTGGCCAGAGCGGAAAGTTTCAAATCAGCTCGACCCCTTTAATATCTTACCAATCAGAACGTAAATAACAATCTGATACCGTTTGTTTTTGTCATAGGCATCACAATGAATAGCTATTTTGATAAATTGGTAATTCACTTTTGGCCAATCTTCTTCTGGAAAATGAAAAATTTAAGAGATTCATGAATATACATAATTGTTATTTACACTGTGTTCCAGATAGTATCTTAAAGTACAATCAAATCATCTTTAATATTTTCTTGGTACTGCATGTCTTCTTTAAAAACCACAACAATACACGCTTAATAGGCCATCGTGCATTATTCAACTCCCATATTCGGAACCCCAAAGCACATAATAGAGGCACTTTTAGTACTTGGTTGCACTAAGTTAGATATGAATGAAAGCCATGAATACTAAGTTGAGCAGATGAACTTGGTAAGGCACCATGTTACCATGTTATGACCCGAAAATGTGTCTTGTGCATTTATGCATGACGGACGTAGAGAAATACAACTCGAGTATTTGGGTACTGCGCGTACTGAAGATGTGGGTTGAAGGGACATTTGATCTTTGAACTTTGGTCTTTGGTCTTAATTTATATTTGGTCATAATTGATCTTTGGTCTTTATTTATCTTTGGTTTAATTGATCTTAGGTCATGAATTATCTTTGGTTTTAATTGATTATTGTTCTTTATTTATCTTTGGTCATAATTGATCTTTGGTCTTAATTGGCGGAGAGATGATTGCTCAAAGCCGAGAGTCATAAATTATTATTACACTCTTGCTCATCATACAAATTCGAAAAAAAGTCAACTCAAAACAAATAACACTGGGAGTTTTATTGGCAGTTGAAGTGCTCGTGGACGCAGCTAAAGAAACCATAGATGACATGCCATCGATACACATTTCAACGGTTTTTTTTTGGAATTGTGAGAGCTTCCAAATTTACCTCCATGTATATTCTTGTTTTCGTTCGAAATGTGATTTATGAATTTGCTCAAGGCAAGAAAATCAGAACTTCGAAATTCCAGTTACGATCTTTAGGAAGCATGCAGCTCACATGATAGCTTATTACAAAGATGATTTTAACATCAAATTGTGGAGCTCTTTCTCAAATACCCAGTAATCTGTTCAAAAGTTCGGGAAAATGAAAGTCATAGAGAAGTCTCCTCGTTTAGCACACTCTCTCGCCTCTTTTTCTATTCTTTTGATTACTTTTGAGCACCAAATAAGTATTGACCGTATAAAATACTCTTGTGTATTTGGCACGAGAGTAACCACAATACCAAGTCCATGTTTTCGCCTTTTCACGCATCCAATTAACTCTGTGTTTATCAGGTATCTAGTAGCATGGTGTTTACAGAAGTGCATTTTATACGGACAATCTTGCTTGTGCGAAAAGCCACAGTCTCAATTTATAATATCAGAAGACCGTTACTGTAGGAATGTTAAAAGTTAATTAGAAAAATAGACACAACACACACTTTGTTAAAAATATATAGAGCCAAAAGTATAAACAAAATATTCTTGCAAGATATGATCGGTGAAACGGTGGCACAGTTCTCTAACCGAAAAAAATTATAAAACTACCAAAAAATTGATACTTTATGGTGTCTAGACGTAGCGGCCGAAACAGCATAGGGTCTACTAACCTTTATAGATAAAAACATTTACAACTAAGGTGCTTACAAAAATAAACTCGTACATCTATTAATGTTATTAATTTAATTTCAGACTTTCGATGTGGACATGTACCTCTACATGTCATGGCACGATGCTGCATTCAAACATAACCAATCGGATTATGTTCTGATCAACGGTTAGTACTATTCTATAAGCAGATACGGACAGACCCGAAATCCTGGTGATTACAATTTTAAATTTAAAATTTACAATTTACATTTTAACGACCGTTATCAATCACAGAACCAATTGGGTAGTAATGATACTAAACGACTGATTAGTCTGGGCGTGCTGAGGCACCATACAAGTGATGATATTTATACAATAATCATTATACTCTATATGCTATTCCGAACAATCACGCATTGTCAGCATTGGAAGGCAAAAGTTGCTTAGCTTGATCATGAAACCTATTTGATCCAAGCGAGATGACCTAAGGAAGAGAATCGGGAAAGGATGGTGGAATATGCCCCACTCCCATGGCTAACAACCAGTTTGAACCTGATAAATATTGATTGATTATAAGGCCTTGTGACGAAATTAAAACAAAAATAATCGAGAGAGTGTGTAAAACGAGGAGTGCTTTCTCTCTTTTTCTATTCTTTTGAGTTTTGAATAGCATATTGGGCACCTCACTTATTCACTTTTCGTCTGAAAATCCCTTTGCATTGAATATTTAGCCCCTTGGTCTATCTATGTACATATGGACATGACCAATTATGTTTTCATCCTTCGTCATGATTCCAATATGAAATTATCGTCAAATGTCATCGGAATTTTTGATGTTTTCAGTCTAGATAATAATATATTATAAGAACAAACATGTTTTTTTTCATAAGTAGGAAATTTTTAAAGTGTCCTCTTGTACTAATTTAAAACTCTCCTCTCTGGCCACACTATCTAGTTGTCTTTGTCTGCGAGAGAGTTTTGTCAAAGTGGAGAGCAAAATTAGATTGGTTTGTGCTTTTAATTTACTGAATACAAGAAATCTTACCATTGGGATTTTTATCCACAGAGATTTTCAAAAAGTTCATGTACCAGCAACTTGGGTGTGTCTTTAAAGTTCGTGCAAATTAAAGTTTCGATTGAGCGATGTGAAAGTTGATGAATGCTATGCATGTCGTTGCAATTCCAAGTAGGCTATGCAACAAGATAAATGAAGTAAGCGGCAAATTCACGCGATAATGATATATTATTCTGCACGCGTTACTGTAGAGGTAGATGTCGATCTTTGATAGCTAGAAGTGCACGCAAAGCCATACCATACCCGATCTAATTTTTAATTCTCTGGGTACACGGGTACTCCTATTAAAGAGACAACTTACATAAGAAGCCCTCTGGCGATGCTCTCTCGCTTTCTTTATCTACGAGAGAGCATTGCAAGAGCGGATAGATTTAAATTAGCTGGGATGTACGGTGAGAGAGAACCAAGCTCAAGCTAGATATTTGATAACAATTCAATAAAGATCTGCAAAATTACAGATGACAATTTCAGATAAAGCGGTTCTGGATAAAATGTGGCTTCCTGGACTGTACTTTGCCAACGCTCGAACTGCATATTTTCATGAAGTTGGTCTTATCCTTAGAAAAACAATAAATATCAAAAATCAAAAAAAAAATATTCCTTTATAAGAATGGTACGAGATGGTATTCAGTACTTCTTATTACGTTATACGTAGTCAGGAAAAACTAGACTTCTTATGCCAAAATAAGCTGATTTGAAATTGTTTATGTGTATAGTCATGAGCTGCAAATTAGCTTCGATAATTCTTTTTAAACTTAAATTTCCCATCGATTCCTCAATTCCTAATTAATAATTAAGGTTACCGTCCACAACTTCAATATGTTCATAGCGCCTGATGGGACTATCGCTTACGGAACAAGGTATACTTTGCGACCAAAAATCAATCGATATTTAAATATAAAAAAAAACAAAATATAAATATAAATCGATATAAAAATCGATAATCAATCGATATTTCAATATAAAAATCAAAATATAAACATAAATCGATATAAAAATCAATAATCAATCGATAATTCCAGAGTGACTCTGAATGTCGCGTGCAACCTCTTCTTGCAAGACTATCCATTGGACCGGCAGATTTGTGGGATAAAAGTATTGAGCTGTGAGTTTTATTTTCTTTTGCTTTTTTACAACATTTATAGTTTGAAAATTCGTTTATTAGTTGCTTCAAATGTTGCCTTCTTTTGAATCATAATGTGATAAATAAAATAAAATAAAATGTTACAGACGCTCATGTGAAAGAAGAAATGAACGTTACCTGGTTTTCCGATGGACCGATTCGATTTAATCCAGCAGTATGTTTAGGGATCAAATATCAAAGACCAAAGTCCAAAGATCAAAGATCAAATTACAGATCAATCTTCCCGAGTTTCACATCACAGCGCTGGAGAGTAGTTATTGCGATGGAATGTTTCACTATACTATCACCAAGAACAGTTCGAGAATAGGTACGTGGTGTTTCTTTTACAAAGGGATTTTTTTGGCAAAATGCGAAAAAAATTACGGCATGGTGGATCATGTTGTACTCTCATCGTCTGCGCTCTCTCGCTTTTCCGTGCTCTGTTTATCGTTCCACCTTTTCTCTGTCACTCCACGACAGATTTCGAAACGCTGAGGTATGTAATACACATAAAAGTGCAATGCTAAAAGAAAAGAAGTATAAATTACTCCTTTTATCATTATTACATAAATATAATGTAGTCGTGGATTAAGCAAGAAGGAATAATACTATGTTTGCTAGCTTCTTATGACTACTAATCTATATATTGAAACATATATTGATCTCACCATTATCTTATTTTGCCACAGTGACATTGTATTTGACTCTATCTGTCTCGTTTCACTCTATTTTGTACTAATTTTTTTCGCTAATACAACATAACGATTATTATTGAATCTCGCCACTCTGGCCACACTCTCTCACTTTCTTTGTCTACGAGAGATCGTTGTCAGAGCGGAGGGATTGAAGGTATCTCATGGTGTGCCTTTAAGGTGACTTCAGTTGTCTCATCGGCATGCTCAAACTACAACGAGCTATAGGCTTTCATCTCGTGCAAAGGTAGTTTATTTGATTGTTTCTTTGAAAAAATGTCATAGTGATAAATAACAAATGTACTCGTGGACTAAAATATCTCGTAAGTCCTCAAATTACTTGAAAGCCCTACAAAACTGGGTTGTTTCGTTGGTACATGAAGGATTTGAAAATCTCTGTGAAACCAAGCTAATTTTACTCCCACATTGGCAATACTCTCTCGCAGATAAAGAAAACGAGAGAGTGTGGTCAGAGAGTTTCAAATCAGCACGGGGAGTCACTTTAAGCCAATCTGCCTTTTTCAGTTACTAAATATTCCGATTTCAGTTACATTCCGACTGGTCTAATCGTGGCCATATCATGGGTGTCCTTCTGGATCGATCGACGAGCTGTCCCGGCTAGAGTTTCACTGTCGTTCACTACCCTACTCACGCTTTCCACACAGGTACGCAGATGTTATTGATTGATTTATTTTATATAATAAATTATTAAAAATAATACATAATATTACTCTAGTTTTTGTGCAAATTATTCTTTCGGTTCTCAAGCACTTTCTCATTTGTCTAGTAGACGTATCCATAATTCACGAATGCAAGGTATTTGTAGTCTTGCAGAGGCTTCATATATAGACAAACAATATGCTTATTTATAACCTTGTGAAAATGCATAACATGCAATAGGGGGGTTCACGCCGAAAACTATTATCGCCCCCTCGCTCATTGAGACGGACTTGTAAAGTGCCCACGAGTATAAACAACACATCGTGAAAATTTCATTTTTTTAGTAATAAACCTCGAGCTAATTTGAAACTGTCCACTCTGGTCCACACGAGAGAGTGTTGCCAGAGCGTAGAGGTTTAGCTCGGGAAGTGATTTGTTAGCAAACAAGAGCACATGGTTCATAAAAGATTTGTTTTTATTACTTTTTTTGTTTTGAGGAAATGTACGAATGAGGGATTTGTATGACCGAAAAGTATCATTATTTTTCATTCATAATTCTTTTGTTGTTTTGTCCCTCCTGGAGCAAAGTCTCAAGAATCGACCAACTAATAGGGGAACCGAAAAGGGAAACGAATTCTGGAACATCTCTAGGCTGTCTACGTTCCTTTGTTAACTGCACGCCCCGAGATAATTTTACGCTCCGCTCTGTCAACGCTCTCTCGTACACAAACAAAGCAAGAGAGCATTCCGGAGCGGAGAGTTTCAAATTAGCTCTGTGCCTTTAACAGAGAAATGAAGACAGCGCAGACAGCGCCACGCTTCCTTCAGTTTTCTATAAATAAACTATACAGGCAAATAAGATCATAGACAAAAGACATCATAAATAATTCAATTATATGGCTCACAGTATGAAAAAAAAACCTATGAAATGCCTCTGCGGGGGTTTCCGCTTTTGTAATTGCTTTCCATAACGCTTTGTCTGGCACTAGGTTCTTTCCTGGTGCAGCTTAACTTTTGTTTTGAATCCTATATTATGAGTGGAAGTGTTTTCAAATATAATATAGGATGCGGATCAAGTACAGCAAAATAGTGGATCATAAGAAGATGAAGAAACGAAGCATTAAAGAAAAAAGATCCCCTTTTATGACACTTCAGATTCAGTGGAAACACTGCTTAGCTAATCCTGATAAAGTGTATTACTGTTACTGCCTCTATATTTTAAATTTTATCTACATGCACACGCATGCAACGACACATGAAAAAGAATCACAGTATTCTGGTCCAAGCCATTTTTCTTCGAAAGCAAGACAAAGGAGAGACCATTGTATTCGAGAGAGTTTGTATGTTGAGCGGTCGTTCTTGCTTTGAAAGTCATGAGAACGCTGTGGAATATGATCAAAAATAAATAGGTGATGATAATAATGTTTCTTGCCTCCTATATTATAATGTTTTCAGGGAAATGGCATAAGATACGCACTACCGCCCGTTTCCTATGCAAAGGCTATCGACTATTTCTACGGAGGTACGGAATTTGAGAAACATTGAATTCCGATTTTTGGACTCATTGTCACGGGACCTTTTCACAGACAGGGTTTTGTAAATTCTATGAGATCAAAGATCAAAAATGATAGATAAAAGATCAAAAATGAAAGATCAAAGATCATTTACAGTGTGCATGCTGTTCATCTTCGGAGTTTTACTGGAATTCGCTCTTGTGAATTCGTTTATGAGACGAGCCAACAAGTATTCACATGCGGCGGAGAAATTGAGAATGAATGGATACTGTCAGAGTAGTGTAATTATTGATTATCAGGGAAAGGTTTTTTACTGCCCTCCTGAGAACAGTAAAAATTCTACAACCAGAGTTTTGGAAACGTTTCAATTTATTGCTGAATAGGGAAGATGATTAATTTTTATCTTCTTTCCCTCTCGTTTTTTTTATCTTCTTTCCCTCTCGTTTTTCCCCAAAATGCTCTCATGCACTTGTTCTTTCAAATGTCTTTTTGATGTGTGATAAATTAAATTAAATTAAATTAAATTAAATTAAAATTAAATTAATGTCAAGAACCCCCAATTCGGTTGATCCATTCAAATCTCACATGTTAAGGTATGGGTGAATTCGACTCCGATTACGATGAGGGAAAGATGAATGGAAACGTCTATTACGGACGACCGGCGAAAAGTGCAGGTGACTATAATTATTTTAATATTTAATATTTCATAAATATTATATCCTAAAGAATGCTCGGGGTTAAAGGGAGCGTAACCTCACTCAATGGTCTCTTCGACGCGCAATGCTCTCTCGATGTTAGAGAACAGAAAAATAGTGTGCGCAATGAAAACACTATTGAGTGAGGTAACGCTCCTCTTTTAAACTCTCCGCTCCAGCAACGCTCTCTCGCGTTCTTTGTCTACGAGAGTAAACATAATGAAAAAAGGCGTTTCGGGAATCACTTCACTTTGTTTTGCATATGCTTCAAGATATATTTATGACGATGGTTTTATAGAAAATTACGATTCTTTGGTAACATTCCTTTTAATCAAAAATGATTCAGTAAACCTTTTTGTAAATAGCCCTTATGTAGTGAGGCATAATAAATAAATAAATAGACTTTTTTAAACTTAAAGGCATACCCCGAGAGCTAATCTGAAACTTTTCGCAATCGCAATGCTCTCGTGCTTTCTTTGAGCGCGTGAGAACGTTTCCAGAGCGGAGAGTAAAATTAGTAAAATTATGAGTAAAAATTATTATAAATGTAAAAATGTTTTTAATTGTGTAAACGTGTTTATAAATATATATTTGATGGAATAAAGAAATATCAGACGTGGATAAAAATTAAATAAAATACATACATAAATAAATAAATAAATGAAAATAAATTTAAATAAAATAATAATAATAATGAATTTCTCTATTATTTGCGTAATAGATACATCGTCTTCAGCACATTTGATGTATGAGGCACTTCGATATTCACGAAAGGCTCTGGCCGTTGATCAAATGTCACGAATCGTCTTTCCACGTAAGATTGATCTTTGATCTTTGATCTTTGATCTTTGATCTTTAGATTTACATGATCTCTTACAGTGACCTTCTCACTATTCAATGCGTTCTATTGGTTGTACTACTTGAATCGACCGGACGCCGAAATGCTGTCAGCATGATCTACCGTATCAGACCTACCGTAACCCCTCCTCTACCGTATCAGATCTACCGTAACCCCCACCTCTACCTATCACATCAACCATAACCCCTCCTCTACCGTATCCTCACATATGTACCATAACACCATCTACCTCTCAATATCTGATCTTTGATCTCTCCTCAAAACATTCGCGGTTCTCTGAACTAACTCTAATTACGTGTATTATACGTCACAATACTGGTTATTTTTTATTTTTTTATTTTCCATTTTATTGTTAGTAAATATATAATTCTTTCACAGGAATAAACCTAATTTGAAACTCTCCTCTCGATATTTCGAATGAAAAGAAAACGACGAGACCTCGACTAAAGTAGAGAGTTTCAAATTAGCTAGATTCATTTTTTACACTATGTTTGTTATACTATTTTCTCGTTGTTCGGGTTTTCATTGAATGAATCTACGGATTCCTTATGATTCATAAATTCACACGACATGAAGATAAGGTCTAGAAAGTGATAAACGAAGGGAACGGGAAAACAAAAAACCGTAACCATAGTAATAGAAAAGTCTCTGTGCAGTCTTATCACATTTTCTCTATAACTTGTTATCAGACTTCGAACTACCTTTAAAGGCATACCCGAGCTCATTTTACTCTCTACATTGGTAACAGAATTCTATTGCTATTGCTATTACAATTATTATATTATATTATTATTATTATATTATATTACAATTATTATTGCTATTACAACGCTATTGCAGGTAAATAAAACGGGAAAGTGTGGCTAGAGCGGAGTGTTACAAATTAGTTTGAAGTTTTTTTAAAGTCATTCCTGCAGAGCAATTATGCTGATATTGTTGCGTGAAACATCATGAATCTTTTATCCGGGCTTTGTTAAAGGGAGCGTTACCTCACTCAATGGTCTCTTCATTTCGCACACTATTTCTCTGTTCTCTAACAACGAGAGAGCATTGCGCGTCGAAGAGACCATTGAGTGAGGTTACGCTCCCTTTAAAGACACATCTCAAGACAATTTTACTCTCCGCATTGGCAAGGCTCTCTCGCAGACAAAGAAAACGAGAGAGTATGGCCAGAGCGGAGAGTTTCAAAAAGCTCGGAGTGTGCCTTTAAAGTCATTCCAGCAGTCCAAATTATGATTATATTGTTGCGTGAAATTTCACGAATCACGGTAATATCGCTCATCAAAATCCAAAGTAATCGAATGAATCGTAATTCGATCGTATTGGGTTCGCCATGTACGTATGATAATACCTGTGCACGCGCGAATTAAATCCCTTTCTCTTTCTCACTTTTGCATCTCTATCCTATCGCCTTTTCCTCTCTCCTCCTCCCCTCCTTTCTCTCCTCCTCCCCTCCTCCCCTCTCTCCTCCCCTCCTCTTCTCTCCCACTCCACTGTCCGGTTCTACCCATTCCTTTATTATATCTTTGTTCTCTCAACCACTGTTCTTGTGCGTTTTTCAGAACAATTTCGATCGATCACTGTGCAGTCGTTTTAAGGTACACTGCGAGCTAATTTTACTCTCCGCTCTGGCAATACTCTCTCGTAGACAAAGAAAGCGAGAGAGCATTGTTGTGCCTTTAAGTTCGTTATACACCGATTCTATAACACTCACCATAGGTCGAAAAATATGTTACAAAGTACCAAGCCTGACCGCATATTGAGCCAAAATTTCCCAAAAACTGTAAAACCTGATGGCATTTTGAAAACCGATAACCTAGCTATTCGACCTATGACACTCACAATCCCCGTGAGTTCCAGTTTCAACTTGCGATTGTTTAATAAGAAACCATTGTTATCTAGTGTGTCTGTTTCTAATAAATTGACAAAATAATAATATATAATAATAATAAAATATAGTGCAATAATATAATAATACTTTATCTTATCAGCACATTAAATGCAGAAGGGGCCAAAACAGGGGGAATCCTCCTATCCACTAGATTTATCCTTTCGTCTCTGAGAGAATTGATCTCCATTCAAGAAAACGGCAGCATATGAAACTTGATTAGAATAATCAAATAACCCACGAAAACTTTACATTGCTCGTCCAATCGGCCTGCTTGACAAGGTGGAAATACCGCTCCTGATCCTCCTTAAATAATTCATAACTTTCCCAGTATCAATGCTGGACTATATTTCGTTATCATTTGTATCTCTTTTGTATTTGCTCCGTAGCAGTCAGGGTCGTCTTCTCTGCATCATAAGCACATCCTTCATCCTTCACAAGACTATCTAACAGATATTCCCTATCCCATCCCCGATGCGGTCATTTGAAGGAATAAAATATTATTATTATTATTATTATAAGTCCTCGGCTCTACACATAGATAAATAAGTCTTACCCACTGAGCGTAAGAACTGTGAAGTGTTATACTTCACATTTTTGCGCAGCAAAGTGTTAGACAGTGTTAGACACTTCCCAAGTCCTATGAACTGTGAGTTACACTTTTTTCTCTGTTTGCACATGCCCCGCGATTTCTTGTTTCAACTTGCGCTTGTTTACTAAGAATCCATTAGGTATCGTTCAAATCATTAATATTATCCTAAATGCTTCTTAACTTTCACAGTGTCACAGCTAGACGAACTATTTTGTTATTTTTTGTGCTCGGTAGCCTTTTGGAAAGGTCGCCTTCTCTGAATCATAGGTCCCTCGCTCTATGTTCCAAAGATCAAACCGTATCTTGATGATACATTGGCGTTCATTCATTCTCTTACTCATCTTTTCATTCTCTCGTCTCATCCCATTAACCATTCGCTATTCAACTTTCTATTCTTTATGTACCAATTCAGTTCCAACGACTTCACTTTATGTATATTATTTATTTATTTATTTATTTATTTATTCATTTATTTATTTATTTATTTATTTATTTATTTATTTATTCATTTATTTATTTATTTATTTATTTATTTATTTATTTATTTATTTATATATTTATATATATATATATATTTATTTATTATACAAAGCAAAAGTTGGGGAGTGTTTCGAAGCCCCGCAATGATCCAGTGCAATCGGCGTACAGAGAAATATCGTCCTAAATAAAGAAAACTTTTACCTTTTAAGTGACACATCAATTCACTCTCGCTGTCTTTCTCTGCGGAGAGTAGTGCCAATTCGTTGGCTAATATTAGGTCGGGGTTCAAAAATGCGAGATATTTCTTGCAAAAAATCTGAAAAATCTGCACGAGTGTCCTTGTACGTTCCATATTGTTGATCTCGTGATCTCCCCCACTCTATCGTCTCTATCGTCCCTCTACGTATAAACAGTAAATTGGCACATATTCTGCCCATTCTAGTCCCTCTACTACTCTATATATACTAACTACTATTGATTGATATGGTGAAAATCGCGCTCACTAATTTGCAACTCTCCGCTCTCGCCTCACTCTCTCGCTTTCTTTGTCTACGAGAGAAAGAATTTAGAGTAAAATAAGCTCTGGGTGTGCTCTAAATCGTTACTTTTAATCAGCGTTTGTCTTATATCATTGTGATAACGTAAAGGCATATTCACTCTTGTAGTGGGAGCATCATTACATAGAGAACAAATAGACTATTGTTTACCCGATACTATATCATTCATATTTTCATCGTCTTTTTTTATTATCTTGCATAATCTCTGAACATTTCACTATGACGGAGTTACATATGAATGTTTCTAGTGTAATCAATCATTAGGTATTATTATTATTGACTACCATGGCTTAGCGGTAAGTGCTGTTGCGTAGCGATCCGAACCTCGTTGGTTCGACTCCCGCCTGGTGCAAATCAACTTATTAATCTCTCGGCCGTTGTTCATTCTTTGTTTGTTACCAAGAAATTCTACAAACCGTTTATGTGCCACGTCTGTCCTGAGAAATCTTTGTCATGCTTGGGAAAGGTGTTGTGCATAATAGTCATTGTTTCTCACGGATCTCACTGCAAATACTGTCACACTAACGCATGACTGACGGAAAACTTTCGCTTATTTAAGAATAATAATTATGATTATTTTTCTACGCCCGAGGCGCGACATATTCGAGCTGTAGGTTATCTAAGATGCGATAATTATCTAGAGAAGCGTTCTCTAATATGTTAGATAACTTAGTTATATATATATATATTAGCTTACTCCAGTCTCCGTTACTATCCTGAGAGTATTATCCAAAAAGTCTTTTAAAGAGAGTTGGGAGGAAAGTAAAATTTCCAGTTAGACAGCTATCTCTAAGAAAATTTGTGCTCCAACACACGAACTAGTATCTTTATGTCGTAACATAGTGATATCCACTCAGCCATCGAAACATCACAAGAGCCATGTAAAAGCCAGTATTGGGTTACACTGGAATATTGGTTCGTGATCTTTTTCGTTCTTTCATTCTCAGTATACGAACTCATTGTTTACGCTTTACTGATTTAAATGTTTATTTTTATATTTAAAATTTTAAAATTTAAAATTTCATTTCAAATAAAATTTCATTATCTTTCATTGGAATGGACTCAAATCAATTTTGATCATAATCTATCTTGAATTCGCTCAGCTGTCTATAGATTCACACGATAGATTACAAGTCAAAAGGGAGAGGGAGAGATCAAGAGGGAGCGGGATAGAGGTAGAGGGAGAGGGGTAGGGAGAGAGAGAGAGGGAGAGAGAAAGAGAGATCAAGAGGGAGAGCGGGAGAAGGAGAGGGAGAGAAAGGTACAAGGGTGTGGTGGTGTTAGTGCGCAATCTTTTCTGTCCACATGGCGCTTCATCCTAATATATAATTCGTTATTGTTCTAGAATAGATGAGAAGGTGATGGTATTGACCTGGTCCACTTTAGGAATAAAGAATAGTGCACGCTATGATTTGCGCTTTAAAGGGGGGGGGGGGGTAAATAGATCACGTAGGTCCGAAGAAGCATTAGGCCCTCCGGACTGAATGTATATCGAATTGGCACTGCCCTAGCAGTGATCACCCGCAGTACTTCGCGTCTCTTGAATAACGAGATAACTTTGTCAGGAAAAGAAAAGGCGACTCTCCTCACACGCTTTCTCGCCTTTTTTCTTTTCTTGAAAAAAGATCATGAAGATATTGATATTGAATTTAAGGGTTCCTTTTATATTATGGATTAGTTGACTTCGTGGAAAGACGAAATTGGATCGAACTTTGTCAAGGTTAAAGCCAACCTTGGCTATGGATCGATAGCCCATTTCTCTCGTAATGGAGATGGAAGGAGAGGGAGAGGGAGAGGGAGAGTGAGGGAAAGTGGAAGAGAGACAGAGGGATAGGGAGAGGGAGAGAGAGGGAAAAGAGAAAGGGAGAAGGAGGAGAGCAGAAGAGATGGATAATGAAGTTGTGTCTAGTTTGGGGCATTTGTATTGAATCCACTTCTATGGTCTCAAGACTGGAATCGTCTCATATCCCATTACCTATCATATCTATACTCTCCATAATCATATTTGGCATGAACTGTATTATTGTCACTATTTGAAAGCACACCCCGACCTAATTTGAAATTTTCCGATCTGGCAACGCTCTCTCGTAGATAGAAGAAGCGAGAGGGCATTGTCAAAGCGGAGAGTTTCAAAGCAGCTCGGAGTGTGTCTAAATAATATTACCCTTATTCTTATTCTTTATTTTTAGGCAAATTTTTCATAACATGAATTGGTACATTTGGTTGATCGATGGATGTCTCTTGCTAATTGAATGTCCAAGGCAATCTTCCTTCTACCTTTCGTACCATTCGATCACAATCATTCAAATTGATTTTCTAAATCAAATCCTCTTTTGCCCTTGCAATATTTATTACTCATTGAGTCATACCGTTGATCTACCCTCAGGGGATAGGCCAATGTGTTTGCATAATCCATGAATCATTTCATGCCGTACTGTCGTATTTCCTCCTTCAAGAGCAAGAATGTTTGAGTTTAACCATCTTTTATGGATGAGAAAGGATCGTACAGTTTCATTCTCTGTTATGCACATATTTGTTGATGCCTCATATGAAACGTTTCCTGGTATCTTGGTATAGCTCAAGCTCCAGCTGGAGCCAGCTAGAGCTCCAGTAGCTTGTAATCATCCGTTCCTATTCAATACCGTTCCGTTCTTTTAGATTAAGCTCACTTCACAACATGGTGTAATAAGTGGTAGATCTAACAGTTCCTGCTTCGAATTATCAATATTTCTCTCGTGATTTCCGTTAATATGCCGTATAATATCTCATTCAATTTAATATTTTTATCCATGTATTTCTCGACTAACCATATCATATCCTCAACTTCCTCTTCACTCTCTCATGATATTTCCTCCCATGAGCACTCATGATACCCAGATTCTATTTGTTCTCTATGTAACTCCCACTCCAAGAGTGACTATGATCAATCGCGTTTGCATTATCACATTGCGAGAGCAAGATAAATCAAAAACTGAGTGAAAATAAACGTCCTCCTCTCGCTTTATTTCTCTACGAGAGAGCGTTGCCAGAGCGGAGAGTGCTAGATTAGTACGGGTTGTGTTTTTTAAATGCGCACCCTCATGTAAATTTCACTCTCTTCATGGGCAATACTCTTTCATAGGCAAAAAACGATCCGGTGTTTCCAGAGTGAAGAATTTCAAATTAGCTCGGGTCGTTCCTTAAACAATAAGATCATGATAATTTCCTAATCGACTGATTAGTAGACAGAGATAGTACAGTGTAAATCAATCGAAAGTTGGGATTCTCCATCGAATGACCAGAGAAGAAGAAGATCCTGTTCTATTGTGTAGTGTGTTTGTTGACCCTGAGGCGATGAAAAGAAGTCGGAGAGGGAGAGGGAGAGGGAGAGAGAGAGAGGGAAAGGGAGAGGGAAAGGGAGAGGTTGAGATCCTAAAGGGAGAGAGGGAGAGGGAGAGATGGAGAGATCCTAGAGGGATAGAGGGAGAGATCCTACAGAGAGAGGGAGAGAGGGAGAGGAAGAAGGAGAGAAGGAGAGGGAGAGTAACCAAGAGGGAGACGAAGACCCGCATTACCACACACCCTCTCTTTGACGCTATTTCACGATTTTCCAACTATTCCATTGTATCATCCCTCTCATGTAGACAAATGTTCACTTTTTCGATCACTAGCTTACCTATTCTCAATTTTTTAAGCAAAATTTTTTTGTTGTAAAGATTGTTAAAATCATTAAATAGTTTCAAACCCCTTACGCAGAGATCCATTCAGAACCTTCGATTCTATCTTATTCTTATTTGTACCGTTTCGCCTTCTATTTTTATCATGGCATCAATTAATTATTTTAATTATTATAACTACCTTTTTTTCAAAAAAAAACTGCAAATACAACTGCCATTTGACGAATTTGAGACGGAAATGAAATTTGCGCTCACCGATCTGTTTGCGTCAGCGATTCTCCATATATTTTCTGATTGTTTATTTTAGAACTCGATTCAGTCAATCGATTATTCATTATGTTTATTTAAAATTTAATTTCAAAACACAACCCATTTTTAATCTCTCCCTTTGGTTCTTTCGTTATAATAACGACTATGTGCATTCAATACCTTATGCTTTATAATTAAAGTTTTATCATTATTATCTATTATTTCAACCTTACTACCTCGTTGTGGTATTGTATTTATGTGTCCCTAATGCATTTCTCTATGTATATCATTATCATTCTTACAAGAAACGCACATAAAGATATTATTATTATTATTACGATTCATTTGAGTTCTCGGAGATTGCTCGATTCTAATTGGGTTAAAATCACCTGCTGTCTGTAATGCGGTGTTAAAATCTTGGAAAAGTAGATGGAAAAGTGAAAAGTAGTGTTAATTTTGTGATTGTAAAAGTAGCTGGAAAAGTAGTAATCCAACTCTCGCGTAAAGGGTTTGTATTGTAAAAGTTTGTCAATTACGAAGATATGCTACTTTTCCAACTACTTTTACAATCACAAAATTAACACTACTTTTCACTTTTCCATCTACTTTTACAAGATTTTAAACCCACATTAGTTTAAGAGATAACACTAATATCCACATTTCGTATCCGATAATATGACAAAACCGATGTCACTATAGTCTTGAGTCGTAAGTAGCTCGAATCATCTCCCGAACTATTTTTACTTTTTTCCCAGTTTTGTCTTTATAATGTTGTGTCTGACAATAAGGCACTTTCGCTACAGGCAAGACCAGAGTTGATTCGAAGCTCTCCGCTCTGGCAATGCACTCTCGCTTTCTTTGTCTACGAGACAGTGTGGCCAGAGCGGAGAATGTCAAATTAGCTCGGTCCTTTTTAAAATACAATACATTTATATTATCAGCACTCAAGGCTCAAGATGAGTGAGTGAGTGGAAAATTTGCTCGAAAATTCTTATTCTCCCGTCCCTGAATGCCCATATTTACATTAGATTACAACGACTGCCAGCAGGCTCGCCATTTGGGTTCTCCCGTCTCCTCTCCTATCGTTTCTCGCGACTTGAATTGAGAACCAACCTTTAAAGGGAGAGTGACCTCACTCAATGGCCTCTTCATTACGCACACTATTTCTCTGTTCTCTAACAACGAGAGAGCGTAGAGCGTTGAAGAGACCATTGAGGTTACGCTTCTTTTAATTGTATAATCAATAAGTAGAGCTTACCTAGATGTGATTTGGTCTAACTATATTATTCGTTTAGCAGTTGTACGATATCAATAACAATGTGCGTATTACTGCTCTCATCTCTAGCGATCACCACTCCTCTCTAAATGGCTTCGCTCATTTCCCCTCACTTCATCTCTCTCACTCTCTCTCTCTCTCTCTCTCTCTCTCTCTCTCCCTATTTCTCCCTCTCCCTATCTCTTCCTCTCTTTCCCTCCCTCTCAATCTCTTGGAAACCAAAACTCCTCTTTACTTACCACTCCTTTTGTGTTCTTGACTTATGTTGAAATATGTCTATTGATCTACCTTTTGCAGATTATCGATTGATTTTTGATTGATGGTTGAACAATCGACTGACTATAATCAAGTAAGTTTTAATTTTCCAAAAAAAATCTCAAAGTTTTAAATTTCATGATCTTAAAATTTAATTCCAGGATGCTTCTTCCTCCTCTTACGACGCGACAGAATCGATAGAAAGCTCTTCCACGGTCACTCTAACTTTAGATCGGTAAGTACCTCTAAGTTCATTGACTTATCTTAATTGACACGACGAGCTAATTTTACTATCCGCTCTATCCGCACTCTCTCGCAGACAAAGAAAGTGAGAGAGTGTTGCCAGAGCGTGGAGTTACAAATTATTTCGAGGTGTGCCTGTAAGTACTCGATAACTACTGATAACTCTCCTAACTCACTATCCGACCGGTTATAGTCGTTGATTGATTAGGGCAGTTGTTTTCAATTGCGATGCATTCTAGAACGTTCGCACGGAGTTTATGAGAAATAAATTTATCGATTCGATTGGTTTAATAATATTTTTTTAATAATGATTTTTGTAACTTTAAATTATTATTATTATTATTAAATTGATCCATCGATTGGTTTAATAATAATTTTTTTAAATAATAATTTATGTATCTTTAAATTATTATTATTAAATTGATCGATGGATTGGTTTGGTTCTTGACCCGCGCTCAAGTGTCATTTATGTTTATGAAAGAATGAATAGTCTTCTTCTTCTTCCTCCTTTCTTTCTCCCACTTTTCACTCACTGCAATGCCTAAAAACCTCTTGAACAAGAAAAGTTCAATTTCGTTCGGTGTGATTGATATTTTGTTCTGTTTAATTTAATCAGAAAATCACCAAAACCATTATTTACTTTCCTGTTTCTTATTTGCAACTGGTCTAAAGTAAAGATCCTTTGTAAAATCTATTGATTTCAGATTTTTTACCAAACATTATCGATCGATCTTTCAATCAATATTTGTAGGCAGTCATCGTCTGGTGTGTCCTCCTCGTCTACCGTATCCTCGATGGAGATTGGGTACGATAATCCAAGTCTGTCGTTGGATGAGGAAGATGGCGCCTCACGGAGGATACGGTGGGATTAATTTACATAATTAACTTAAATAATTAACGTATTACTGAAAACGTAGCCAAAAACCTTCTATCCCTTAGAAAATAAGGTTCAAAGACAGGGATGAGTCAGAGGCGAAACCGGTTTACTGGAAACCAAGCAACATTTATTTCACAATATATTTTCCTACTTTTGCAAGGAGTTTTTTTCTGCGAATTACGTATAATTCTTATCATATGCTCACACGTGAACGACACAGTCGAAAAATGTGTGAAATAGTCATAAAACAATATATTTTCGAGACAGAAAGTGGTAGATGGACAATATCATTCATATTATCGATTTATCGATTTGAATGATACTGGACAATAGAAGAAATGAATAAAATTAGAGATAATTTATTCTCGATGAAGAACAAAACGAATGAAATAGGTTTCATCATCAAGCTAGATACTTTCGCCTGCCAATGCTGAATGATTGTTTCTTGGTATAGAAAGAGAATAATGATGATCCCATATCTTCCCTTGTATGGGGCCTTAGCACGCCCAGGCTAATCAGTCGTTTAATAGCAACCATTCCTACCCAATTGGTTGTGTGCTTGATAGAGGTCATTAAATTGCAAATTGTAAATTTTAAATTGTAAATTGTAAATTTTAAATTACATAAATTCCAGGATATCGGGTCTGTCCGTATCTGCGTGTCCCTCTGCAACCAATTCACTCCCCTCAACATCGCGACACATTTATCCCAATCAGAATGATCTACCATTAGCAGAACGAAAAGACAAACGGTTAGTGGATAGTTATCTCTCCTTTTTTTGTTTTTTTGTTTTTTTATTGTTAGAAACGTTTCGAATGGCGCATCACTGTTAAATATTAGGAGATGTGGTAAACTTGACATTTTCGCCATTTATCATTGAATACATAATTTACCATGCCACAAAGGGCTTGCATACGATTAGTAGTGAAAAATGGGAATAATCTTTGCTTAACATATTATATAATTTAAATATTATTTAAAGTACAATAATATTGCAGCTCCTCTCGTATTCCCTGGATCATGGCTTTTCATCCTCACTCTGACACCGATCCACTCACTTCTCCACTGGAACTCGAACACAAACCCTCGTGTGTCCCGGTGCGTTTCCCTGAATATTGGCTCCGTGCCAAGAAATATAGCATTGTCTGCGTCTCTCGTTCCGCACGCTCTCTAATCTGTCTCTGACCACTCTGGTATTTCAAAACTAGTAGTTTGTTTATTGTTTCCACTTGAAGCTGGCTTGCAAGTCTACTTCTAGTTTTTAAAGCATTTCGTCAAATGTTCTTTCACTTGGGGCGAACTTGCAGTAAACTTCTAGACGTAATTTGACTGTTAGTTTGGAAATAGGGGGATGCTGTGATAATTGTCTCTATCCTTTCGATTGACGTACAACGTACGCAGAAACATAATCTATCTATTTCCCCTTTTACACGACGGCTAGAGAGCAATGAAAGAGCGTGTGGAAAGAGAGAGAGTCAGACAAGAATGGAATTGTTCTTGGCACACTGTGTCTGCGTATCAGAACTATAACATCAATACGATTATGATGAATAATATTCCAAACACATACATCAATTCGATGTAGGGGGCGGCCATTGTAAATAGAATTTTTGCAAACCATAATAAGACCAAAAAAAATTTCGAAACAATTTAATTTAATTTATCATACATCAATAAGATGCGACAACATTTGAAATAACAGATGAAAAGAGCTTGAGGGATAGATAGAAATTATCGGGGAGGGGAAGTGCAGCTCAGAAAAGACTCTGTATCAAAGATCAAACGGCGATCAATGACAGGTTAGGTTGGCAAGGCCTAGCGGTGGAGAGGTCCGCAATGATTCAATATATATCGGATTGAATCGAGAGAGTCTAGAATGAGGGCACTAAAGAGGGGTAATTGTGATTCCTAATTTCTCAATAAGATCTTGGGAGGAAAGCAATTTAGCTTTGATAACGGAAGTGGTACATGCTATGGTGGATGAATCAATAATACAATATAATTTAATCAGAAAACGAGCAACTCTAACAGAGAAAGATGATCTAAGATTTTCTCGTCTAGCGAGAGGAATATGGAAAGCAAAGCAAGATACACGACCAAATGTGGGTTTAAATACAAAGAAATGACTAGCTGGCAAATCTATTTGACAACGAAGGATCTTAAGAGCATAAATAATATCTATTACTGTTCTTCTGTGGTACAGAGTTGGGAGAGAATACAAGGACAATCTAGCGGGGTATGAGGGAGGGAAACGAGGGAAACCAACAATACGATTACAGCGGTAAAATAAAAGACGAGTAAAAAGATGTGATATATTTTCTAATTTACGAACAAGACCTTTGGACGATGGGGACCACACAGGGGAAGCATATTCAACTATGGGAAGAATATAACATTTAAAAGCATGAATATACACATCGGGTTTGGTACAAGAGATCGAGCGGAATAGTAAATATACTAATGACGTGGCTTTCTTAGAGATAATAGAAATGTGTGATGAAAAATTGAGGAGAGGATCAAGAAAGACTCCAAGGTCACGAATAGACTGAGAAGAAGGTAGAAGATGAGAATGAATGGAGTAATTGAGAAACAGTGACAAAAACCAATGAATATTTTGGATACGTTTAAGACTTGAAGAAAAAATTGAAAACTTTCAAATTTAATTATCCTCGAAGCGCATAGACATTTGGCGGCTTTTCCCAACGGTTTTCCAGTCATAATCAAGCACTGATTCGAATGGTATTTGCTACTTGTCCTAACATAACGATAATTATTGACCATTCCAATTTTTTACCGTGGTTAAAGCCCTTTTTTTGTTAGAGCCAGGACTTGTTTTCTCTCCTCAACAACATATGTCTGTCATTATAAAGAAATATAAATATTGAAGATTTAAAAATATATCATTTCAGGCGTACATCATCATCTTTATCCTATTAGCCATCGTGCTAATCGTTGGTGGTGTGACTACGTTATTCGACGTTCGACCGGCCTTCTTTTTCCCGGTTCCGGCCAATTCAACGGATCTCGACGACTTTACAACTAATACTACTACGATTCTGTGAACTACTGTACCACATTAGTTCCAATATTGATTGACTCCTGGTGCTTATTATTTGATTTTGGTCATTATTTCGAAGTTGCCTTATTCCCCACCCCCTTTACCGATCACTCCGTACTGGTTACTGTAGTTTATAGGTCGATTCACTCTGATTAAGTCTTTCATCCGAAATAAATCGATATTTCAAAAAGCCCAATTTGTACATAAATAAATAAGTAAGTATTTATGGATTTTTATGATCATTCATACTATTATGACAGATAATTCATGACCAGTCTCATGCTATGAGATATTCAAGTATGTAGCTCTTGCTTTGCGTTAGTCTTACATATAAAAGAGTGTTTCGTTTAGAAGTGAAAGTTCACAAAAACATCTAAAGAAATTTTTTTTGAAAGTGAAAAAAGTAGATAAACATGTGGAAGAGAACAAACGAAAAGCAGTGAAACTTGCACTGTTCATGCAACTCTTTCGTCTATTTTTCTCATATAATATTTACAAAAGATAAAGTGCAATCGATAATGTTTTTTTCGTAATCGATTTTGTTTTTTCTTTCAATCATTAAAAATTCATAAAGAATATTATCATGGTATGATTCATATGAAAATAAAAACCACACTCTCTAGAGCAGCCTTGCCCCCAACGTCCGACATGCTTGAAACCCACTATATGAAACTTATCCCCCTCCCGTTTCTTCCTCTTCCGTTGCCCCTAGTGTTTTATTCCATATCTTATGTTGTTCCTCTGCAACTATGACAATATTTTGTTTGCCTCGAATATTGATTTTTCATCGCGCCGAATATGCGAATAGAGACAGAAGCTTTGAATTCTGACATGAGTTCGATTAGAGTTTTGGAAAACTAATCCGTAATCACTATCAAGAACTGATTATAGTGATGCATATTGCCATCTCATAAAGAGTTCAGACCCTTCCCTTTGTGAAATTTTTTTTAATCTACTTTGATGATGTTTACGATCGATAAGTAATTAAATAATTTTATTTATAGGACAATGTGAATAATAAAACCATCAACCATAAGAATACATGTACAATAGTTACATAGTATAATGTTTTTTTTCATAATTCTTGGTGCATCGTAGGATCAATCGATATTCCACTATCGAATTGATTCGCTGGAGGAGGTTTGAGATCGATGAAGAAACGAAGAAGCCAATGAATGAATGGCTCTTTCGTGAAACCTACAAAGATCAGTGGTAATTGAATTATCTCAGGCCTAAAGTGACAATGCAGAACTTCGTCCGCTTTGAATAACGGATTATTAACAAATATCAGATATTTGTATAGAATTCAACCATCAAGACATCTTTGAATCTAAAGGCTCTCCCGGGCTAATTTTACTCTCGGCCCTACCAACGCTCTCTCGTAAACTATGATAAAAAAGCGAAAGAGCAGTGCCAGAGCGGACAATTAGCTCGGTGTGCACCTTGAGTCTTACATTTTTTCAGTAGGCAAAGAAATAAAAGAATTTAAAAAAAAACATATTTTATAAATGATTAATTAGCTCCATAACTCACAGTGGCAAACCATGAGATACGTCAGAATGGGAAGAGAAATCAAAAATACTACATAGAGAAGTAGTTTCTTCACTGAATTCACGCAATTATTATAGAATTTTCAAAATTTTCACTTTACTTTCTCTGGCGAATGTCTCATCGTCTTCTCTGGACCGTCTCTTCTTCTCTGAAATTGATTTGATGTTTTCAAAATCAAATTTTGAAGTGTCTAATATTAATTTCAAAAATGATTTTAATTTTTGTAATTTTTAAAATATTATAATTAATTGTCATACGCTGAACATCCCCGTTGTTGATGGTTTGATTATTGAATGTCTCCTCATCGAGTACAGAATCCGCATCTCTTCCCTTATCTATGATCGACTTCACTAAATCATGTAATCCGGCACTCGAATTTTCTGGAAAGTACACGGTAGACGTCATGAGGTATAGAGTATTGTCCAGTAAGCCTTTCTGATCGAACTCACATGTAAAAGCACACCCCAAGCGAATTTTACTCTACCATTGGTAATACTGTATCACGGGCAAAGAAAGCCAGAGAGAGAGAGAGAGAGTGGCCAGAGCGGAGATTTTCAAAATATAAGAAGAGAAGAATTAAAGATTAAAGAAGCTATTACTCTTCCTAGTCACTTTATTTCTTATCGTGATATCTGAAGAGGGCATTAGAAGGTGTGTTTTGTATGAAGTGGACGATTCGATATCATACATTTTCATTCCCTCACAGTGTGAGGATTGACCCACTATATACGACTCATTTTCACGGTCGACCCACTATATAAAGCTCTTTTTTTATATGAATGATTACAATTTAAGCGAAAATTAACGATTTTAATAAATCGACCCACTATATAAAAATAATTCGGTGAGGGTGCCGAAAATGTATGATTCGATATATGAATCGGGCACGGCCGTGTTTCTTGTAAATGCATTAATTATTATTTTTATAGCAACCCTACCAGTCCTATCCTTGATCGAGTCCTCTTCACTCCCCGACAGTACCTCATCGGACATCGATTCGACCATATCGTCCTCCATCTCTTCACTATATCGACTATTCACTGCCATAGAGTCCTTTCCTCTCCCAAAATCTCTTCTCAATTTACTAAGCAACCATCACTACGTTCCATTTCAGATGAATCATTCTTAACAATTTAGAAGGAAATATTACGGAACTCATCGATTTCTTTCGAATTTTCATAAACTTTAATCTTCCAATTGGGCGATCTTGGTAAGTTTTCAAAGGTCAAAGATCAAACCATCTTGACGGCAAATAAAGTAGTACTGACAATGATACAGAGGGTTCTTGGATTACAGCGACTTGAACTGTGAAAGTCGATTTTTATTTTTAAATAACTAAATCATTACAGATTTTCGGCAAATTTGTTGAAGAATGCACTATAAAGATCATAATGAATATGAATATTTTGCAAAATCATTCAAAATGTGTTGGAATCTTCATTCTCTCCAATTCATTTCATCTTCTTTTGTTTATTGGAGACGGTCGTTTGCCCCATAATTCCAATGGATGTTGAAGACTGCAGTCTCGCTTGCGATACAGCTCCAATCTTCCAATTGGACGATCTTGGTATGTTGCCAAAGATCAAAGATCAAATGATCAAGTTCAAAGTTCAGTCAAATTATCGCATGAAGATCTGATCGATAAGATAACTTCTGAGTGGAATCTCGATGTTCCTAAAACATATTCACTCCGTGATCAATCATTGTAAGTTTGCTTCTAGTCTTTCCCTAAGCTCCGCCTGCTTTTCAGCCTAATCGATCAATTCTCTCAGTTGAATACAGAACGCGAAAATCAGTATTCCCACTTGACTAGTGCGCGTGAATCCAGTACCAGAACTGCTCGGTATAACCTAATCGTAAAATCAATCAATAAATGGATTATAATCAATCAATAAATGAGATATTTAAGTCCCGCCCCGAATGTTCAGCCGATTCAGACTCGCAGCATGTATGTCATTGATGAGGAGAGCATCGTTGAGGTATACGGTAGAATTCAAACAGCGCGATCGCCAAAGACAATCGTTGCAGGAGTCAACGAAGAAGGAGCTCGAGCCAGTCAGCCAATATTGCATGGATAAGAACATGCCTAAAGTATTCGCAACGATTGGAGAAGTGAAGAGTTACTACTACTGGGATGACGATGAGGTACGGTACAGTTACGGTAGGATTGATACGGTAGAGTTATCGAGGGAAGGGTACGGTAGAGTTACGGCAGGAAGGGTACGGTAGAGTTACGGTAGGAAGGATACGATAGAGTTACGTTGGTTGAGAAAAACGGCTTTGGAAAAACGTGAAACAATCAGTCCTTGATAAATTACGTGGGTGAAAATAATTTGTAAGAAAAGCGTCATCTACAATGTTTCTCTGGCTCTGAATTAGATAGACTCATCTAAATTCCGTGCGGGAGTCTCGTTCGGGAGACAAGCCTGTTTCAGTGACTAAGGTTACTCTCTCCTTAAATTCATTTAAACCAGGCGCCAGCACCGATGGCAGAATCCAACAATCATTGTGATGTAATCTCGGCTCGAAACGCAACCTCGGCCAATATCCTCATCGATGACTCGTATGCCCCTCGCTCCGAGGTTATTGATTGTTTTTGATCCATATGACGTAAATTGATCTTTGATCTTTCGGCACTACTTAAGAATAGGGTACCAGTCCAAAATAATAGTATAATTGACTAATATAAACGTCCTTTCCTTTGTTTTAATTTCATTTTTCATGTCCTTTTGGACTTGCCCGGTGTACTGGTACCCTATTCTAAAGTAGTGCCGATCTTTCACACACTTGTGCAGGGAACATGATCTTTGATCTCAAAGTATTGATTGATTCAGATCGACACTGAGCATCTTCGCTACATGACACATGGTTACAGCAACTTCTCGCGAATCGATAATTCGCTCTAATCGATAACACCGAATATTGATTATTATGGAGGACGTCTATTGATCGATTAAATAGAATATATTTAGAATAAATGATTAGACCTCCTGAGTGATGTGCTTACACGACACGAAAGACAATATGACATCTATTAATGTGCCATCTCTTATTTCAAGTGCTTTTCACTTACAAGGAGTTGTCTCAAGCGCTTCTGAGATTTGGCCAAGGCAATATGTAGTATCTCTCAGTGTTCGAATCAGTTTTCGATGCTGAACGTTGCGCAATCCTCCGGAGTTTCGATAAAATCGTTATTGAAATTTAGAGGTTTAGTACACACACCATCCCTATGGTTTCTATAAACACCTCACTCCCCTAAAGGTGTCCATACAAAAAAATCTAGCGAATGTTCATACAAATAGTATAATTTTAGCTTCTTTCTACATTCACAGCTTGTTCGCAAAGATATTCCCGGGAGTCCGCCTTCAATGTCAACGACATTGATTAATAATAATAATAATAATAATAATAATAATTTATCGATTCTTGAGCAAGCTTGCTGGAACGATGGATGAATCACGCTTGATATCTAAGGCATTAGGTATGCTTTTTGAAAATTAGAAGTTCGGAATTAGATTTCGAAACCGTGGGCGTGATGCATGAGATTTGCATTAACATTCGCGGGACTCGGGACCTTTAATGGCCAGACATTTTTCCCCAAACACTTTAACATGAACACTTAACACATTAATACATTAATCCTTGTTCTTTCGTTTTCTTCCATATTTATCATTCCGCGACATTAAAAATTCCTCATTTATTATTAACTGTATAAGCGGAATACAAGGATCGCAAATCAGACGAAGATCAAAGATCAGAGTACACTTCTATGTAATCGGCTGAGGTCGCGGATGTACTTGACGTGGAAACGTTTCGCTACGTCGATGGGCACATCGGAATCGTCATCGAACTGAAAATGATCTTTGATCTTTGATCTTTAGGAGTATTACAATCAGCCCTTTCAACCGTGCGACTAATGAATTAGTTACAAACAAATATAGAATATCTACGTGAACTCAATATCTGGTGCATTATAAGCCCTCGGGGGAACTTATTTGAGGGAAACGCGATAGACTGGGAAACTAATGATATGCTGTGTGTCCCTAGGCTATATTGGAAACCTTTCGCTCGCTCAATGCGTGGGAATGAAATAATGAGTACGGTGTCGTTTCTATTCCTTGCTCTATCTCGTTCCGTCTACATGTATGTGAGAGAATTTCCGTATTTACTAATTGCATATTAATCGTGGAGTCCGGCTACATACTTTATTAGCGCCGAGCGTATTTCACTCTTCGCTCTGGCAACGCTCTCTCGTCAAAGAAGGAAGCGAGAGTGTTGTCAGAGCGGAGATAAAAATTAGCTAGGGGCTCTGTCACAGAGTCTCTCGTTTTGTCAAACAACTATGGACAGAGTGAAAAGCATTCATCTTATGCAGCGACGTTTCATTGCAATTCAAAATGCAAACGATACATCCCCCGTGCAAACTAGAGAGAGAAAAGAACGAAATGTCATCAATGTTTTCACACTACAGTAACCCTCACAACTACAGTACCCTACGCTACAGTAACACTACAGCAATAAACACTACAGTAACCCCAGCGACTACAACACCCCGTAACCCTAGCCTGCAACACCCCAGACTTCTGTTTTCGCTTTTACCTACTTCCGCAATATAATCATGCATGAAACGCATCTGACACACAAATCATGCGGAAGAATTATTGCTGATTATCTATATTATTACGCCGCATAAACAACATCTTGCTCACAACTTCCGTCATCAAGCAAAGAATTTCCTGCATGAGCAATCAGTATTCCCAGAGTATACGGTAGCTTTCAGCCCAAGACCCCACTCACTCTGGACGGAGGGACGACGTTGTTGTAGACGCTGTAGGCGATTGATAGTTGGATGAGGAGGAGAAGGAAAACGCAGAGAAAGCGGACGCACGACATCTAGGTATGTTCAAAGATCAAAGATCAAAATTCAAAGATCAAGCCACGGGAGCTTATAAAACAGAAGTACTGTAATCGAAGTAAATGTAACGCTTCCGAGAACCAACGAGCAAACTCGAAACAAAAAATCCCGTCCCTACTAATTACAACTTTGGATTCACTAATCCCCAATTATATTGCTACATTAGGATGTTTATGCTCTATTTCTATTTTAATTTATCCATAATCAAATCGAATTCAACATCCTCTATCTTTAAATTAAATCTGCTTCTAGAGAGCAAAAAACAAAACTTATTTTCGATCGTAAAAGACAACTGGCCAACTCAAAAAGACCACTTTATATTAGTAGCTTCTTAAACAAATAACAAACGAGGCAATGAATATAACAGACTGATTGTGAGCGTAAAACAACGTGAAGGAGATTAGGAACATGGGGACATTGGGGATAAGAAGTGGGCGGAGTTTGAAAGGGGCGGGGCTTGAAAGGGGGCGGGGCTTCGTGGGATGCTACTTGAATAAAGTAGTAAAGAGGAGTGAACCGAGTAGGGGCTAGCACTCACTACCGACACTGGCGAGTGTGGCAAGACTAAAACGGCAGGACATGGACAGGACAAAAAAGGGCGGGGCGTAGTGCAAGTGGGCGGAGTCAAAGTGGGCGGAGCTTCGAAAATCAAAAATAACAAGTAACAATGGGCCGGCTTTGTAAGCAAGTGCTGACTGGGGACAGCGAATGGAATGAGAGGTGAAAAGAGGAAATAACAGAAGAGAATCTCATTTCACAATACCCTCCTTTTCAAGTCATTGGACAAGGACGACCATAACAGAAATCTGCCCTTTTCGCATAATATTATCCTCACTTTTTCATCATAAAACTGCTTTCCCTAACAATAATCCAAATCCGAACAACCCACCGTGAGCTATGCTCGGATACTTATTGTTCAAACGAGGACAAAAGTATTGTGGGCGGAACCAAGGAAGGCCACGCCCATCTCGAAATTCCCATTTTCAAGGGGGGGGGGTAAACACTCACTACTAAGCAATGAGAAAGGGCAATTAGCGGGAACACAGCCGCATATAGTAGGGGGCGGGTGTCAGTATTCTTGAAATTCAGATGGGGCCATTCAGATGACAAAAACAGGGCAGATGAGGGCATGGGGCGACGGGTTAGCATTGAATGCACTATCTATTATGGTGAGGATCATAAAACGTGTAAAGGTTACATGTGATAATCTACTGAATCTGAGAAGAATGAGAAGAAGAAGAAGGGGACACGTGGGGGCAAGGAAGGAAGGAAGTAGAAGTAGAAGTATTCCAGAAAAAAAGGACCAAGGATATGAAGAAAAAGAAGAAGACGAGGAAATCTTTGGTCCTTCTAACCACTCTCCTCTCAACCTCCCACATTAGCATACTACTTCTAGCGAGACACACATACACTTCAAATATGAAGACGGAATGGACATGGGGGCGGGGTTAGGATGAAGGAAATAACATAAATACAACAAAAAAGGCGATCTAAAGAATGATACAAGTCAGGTTAAACAAAAATAATAACAAAAATGGAATAAAAAGAAAAGTGAATAAAGGAAGTAGTTGTACAGCATGAAACAGAATAATCAAACAACAATACAGCTAATCTAGAATCTAGCTAAGCAAACCAGCGTAAACAACAAATCGATTAGTGACAGCATAGTCCAAGTACAGTAATCTACAGTAATCCTCGGGCACTACAGTAATCCTCGAGTACTACCGTATCCTCTCAGTTTCTGGGTTTGAGTATGCCGCCGTTGCGGCCATTGGATCTTCTTCTCCTCTGATAGGGGTGATGAGCGGTGGAGCAATCGGGAAGCGGCGATGGAGTGGCCGGACGAGAGCCGGCGTAAGGACCGTAAGATGGCGCCCATCCAGGGCCGGAGCCAGAGCCGCCAACTAGTCCCGGAACCGCGTTCAACGGCATCAGTGGCGGGTAGGGGAAACGAGTGCTCACGACCGGAGCAGCAGCCGGAGATTGGAGACGGCAAGGCGATGGCTGACCGTATTGGCGACCCGGCTGATTACGGTAGTTCTGAGAAGTGTTGCCGCCATGACCACGGCCTCCTGACGAGAACATCGGTGGTGACTGTAATCGATTGATTATTGATTCACTGCTAGACCTCACAGATTAGGAGTGCAAAGATCGTAGATACAAAATAGCACAAAGATATTATTGATTGAATTTGTATCTACAGTGATAGGTCGAATAGCTAGATTATCGGTTTTCAGAATCCGGCCAGGTTTTTTCGATTTTTGTAAAATCCGATCGCTTGGTTCTTTGCAACATACTTTTCGACCTATGCCTACAGTATACGCCAACTACAGTATACTTACCGGAAGGAACAAGTCAAGGGGCGATGGGCGGGGCCTGTTGGCGAGATGGCAACGACCATCATTAGTACCATGATGAGGATGATTCTCACGGTTCTCGTTATGACTATAGTTACTGCCATAATGGTGCTGCTGATGACGCTGTGGTGGTGCGATCACCGCGTTGTTCTTCTGTTCTGTAAAAAACAACAGAATGATCGGAACGCACTCGTCGCACCAAATACAGCAACCATAGGTCGAATAGCTAGGTTATCGATTTTAAAAATCCGGTCAGACTTTTCGATTTTTGGCAAATTTGACTCAAAAATCGGTCAGGGTTTTCAATTTTTGGCAATTTTGGCTCAAAATCCGGTCAGACTTGGCACTTTGTAACATACTTTTCGACCTATAATTGTAAGTACAGTAACCGATCGCTCACCACCACACAGAAAGTCACAGTAGTCGGTGGGGACTAGTGGCGGAGGAGGCACTGCCGGGTTGTAGGTGGTGCCGAGGAAGTTGTCCATGGCCGACGCGACCTTGGCGCCTACTGTAATCATACTCAATCGATCAATAACCATACATTTTCGGCGCCCCCACCTAATTTTTCTTATATAGTTGGTTGATCTAGGAAAATCGTTATTTTTCGCTTAAATTGTAATTATTCGAATAAAAACGAGCGTTATATAGTGGGTCGATCCTCGCATTGTGAGGGTATGAAAATGTACGATCAATAACTAGCTCATATTAGACATCCCCCCCCCCCTCTTTGCCCCTACTCATCGTATTTATCTTTCTGTCTTCAGAGTATATTGTTGTATTTATTATTATTTTCACACATTTTAGACTATTTCGTTCATGCGGGAGCATGTGATAAAATGCACATATACCTCACATTATTCTGTGCAAAGTAATCAATAAAGATAACAAAAGTTTTCTTTATTGGTTAATTTTATGTGTTCTATTGAAGGAATAAATATTATTATTATTATTATTATTATTATTATTATTATTATTATTATTAAATTACCTTGATCTTGCGCATTCCTGCACACGCCGAGCGCTGACTGGGTACCGTGCTTACGCGAACTGAAATAGAAAATAGGTCGAATAGCTAAGGTAACCGGTTTTAAAAATCCGGTCAGGTTTTTCGATTTCTGTGAAATTTTGAAATCCGGTCAGGCTTGGTACTCTTTGCACCATACTTTTCGACTTATGAAATAGACCCACAAATAACTCTAATAGTGCCTGGTGACGACACGACTAGGAAACGTCACCCGCACAGTCGTGTGCGCCACACCATAAATCGATAGTGTAGTTACCGTACCCGATGAGTGCGTTCGTCATGTGGTAGCGGGCGCGCAGCGACGCGTCCACCTGCAGCACCGACGAGCAAATGTCCTCGACCTGCAATTATCGATTATCGATTTATCAATTACAGTATCCACTACTACAATTTGCATATTCCCACAATCAATAAACTAAAACAACCTACGCAGTCATAAACAAATGGACATTTATTTATTGTTTGTGTTTCGTACATGAAACAGTTGTGTTCAGTTGCATTACAACACACTATCTTAGAAAATCGACATAAGTGCGGTATCGACGAAAAATGGATTTTTCTGTTTTATGTATGATAATTACAGGCTCAATGAGTGAAGTTCACTGGTACTTGGAAATTTCTTCCAATTGAAAATTCGCTTCAGGGGGTGACCACACAACGATTTGGCGCCTTTTCCTAAAAAGTTTATTTCGAATCCAATCGATTCGGGAGTGAGTGCAGTGGATTTCTTGGCGAATTCTAAGAAACTATTGCTGAGGAAAGTTTTTTGATCAAAGATCAACGAAGGCTGGAATTTTAAATTTTCGAAAAAAATTTCACATTTAATTCATTTTCACCATTTTGCTTCAACAACCCTACGTTTTTTTATTTGCTTAATCGCTTCTAAATATCATAACACAGCTTCAGTTTAAAAATGATAATTTTAAAAAAAATACGATTACGGCGAAAAAATCATTTTTATAATGAAGTCGTGAATTATGGTGTGGCACCTACAGTATCCCGAATCGATCAATTTAGAAATCTGGTATTTTTAAACATATTTTACCGCTGTTCTTGACATGACTAAGGTATTCGACTACTCCTCGTCTTCGGAGTGCACCTGCACAGTTCAGTGCTGGTCAATATTTTATGATATTTTGGTTTTTCAGCAATAACTTTCTTCAAAGTCAACAGTTCATCTTCATTTTTTAGTATGTTTGTATAGATGATACTATGGTATAGTGATCCAATCTTTATCGATTATGGATAACAAAGAACGAAATAGTGATCAATTTACGAAAAATGTCAATTTTCATCGACATCAGCACCTGGGCACGGGTGCACTCCGAAGACGAGGAGTAGTCGTATACCTTAGTCATGTCAAGAACAGCGGTAAAATATGTTTAAAAATACCAGATTTCTAAATTGATCGATTCGGGATACTGTAGGTGCCACACCATAATTCACGACTTCATTATAAAATGATTTATTCACCGTAATCGTATTTTTAAAAATTACGATTTTTAAACTGAAGCTGTGTTATGATATTTAGAAGCGATTAAGCAAATAAAAAAACGTAGGGTTGTTGAAGCAAAATAGTGAAAATTAATTAAATGTGAAATTTTTTTCGAAAATTCAAAATTCCAGCCTTCGTTGACCGTTGATCGAAAAACTACCCTTGACAATAGTTTCTTAGAATTAGCTAAGGAGTCGTTTGCGTCCACTCCCGAATCGATTGGATACGAAATAAACCTTTTAGGAAAAGGCGCCAAATCGTTGTGTGGTCACCCCCTGAAGCGAATTTTCAATTGGAAGAAATTTCCAAGTACCAGTGAACTTCACTCATTGAGCCTGTACTTATCATACATAAAACAGAAAAATCCATTTTTCATCGATACCAAAAAATATCCCAGTTGTTGAATTCTCTCAGATAGTGTTTTTTACTTCAGACTGACCAAGGCCAATTACTAATAGTGCGCGCGGCGCAGAATCAACAGGGCGTGTTGTCAGCCAATTTCATCTATCGCCATCTCCATCTCAATATCTAGAGAGCACTCACTCACTCAGCTAACAATACGCGTACTCAATTCTCATTCAACGACCGATCATTGGCCATCTTATTATCTCTCCTGTATACTAATGATGTGCGTTCGCATCTCTATGAAGCATCTGACCATCGTCCACAACATCACGTAGATAGATAGATTCTGACGTGATAGATAGATAGATAGATAGATAGAGAGAGATAGAGAGAGATAGATAGAATCATACATGGACAACATTTGTCGCTTAAAATTAAAATCGGGTGGGGCAGTGCCATGTTGAGGAACTCTCTTCTCATTTTGTATTCATTTTCGAGTGAATTTTAACTATATTTATAAATCGGGTGGGTCGGTTGCCCAAACCGAGGCGCTAGCGATAAAGCAGCCCACCCATCTTTGAATAGATTTCACATATAGATAGATATATAAAGGAAGTATTTGCCAGACAACAAACCACATCGCTAAATTCACAATTCAAATTCACCCACGCGTCAACAGATACATTCCTAAAGTACGCCCTACAGTCAGTATAGATAAAAGGGTTGTCCTATGGTGTCTATATTTTCTACCAAATTCCAAGAACGGTTTACAGAGAAAAAAATATTTAACGTGATGAACCATGGCTAATAGCGCTTTGGGGTTGAAAGCATACGTGGGCGGACATTGTTGCTGGGAATGAAAATCGGGGGGTCGGAAGCAAAAAATGGAGCATTTATACGTGATTTTGAGCGATTTTTTTGGGAAATCGGGGGGTCGGGTGCCAAAAATCGGGGGGGGGGGGGTGTATTGCCGCTAGCGGCAGTGGTGCCCACGTATGGTTGAAAGTCGACCATGGATTAGTATAAACATACATTCGGCAAAACCAATCAATATCAATCATCTAATCAATAATAATAAAATTTTGATCAGTGACACATCGTTACCAATCCCAATCTAAGCACAACAACGCTTTACTGTTATCCGGGGCTCAAAACCAATATCGGAAATTGCCCATACCGCATAAATGTGCGTTTCCGTCTATGTGGATCTGCCCAATCTCCGATATATAAACAAAGGGATATATGAAAAGCAGGCACACTTTGTATGATTGAAGTCTACGGGGGGAATGTATATTGTACGGGACCTCATTGTCAGGACGCCCAAACTAAACAGTCATATAGCGGCAACCATTTCTTCCCAATTGATTCTGTGCTTCATAACATAGGTCGAATAGCTAGGTTATCGATTTTCAAAATCCGGTCAGGTTTTTCGATTTTTGGCAAATTTGGCTCAAAATCCGGTCAGGCTTGGTACTTTGTAACATACTTTTCGACCTATGCTTCATAAAGGTCATTAAAGTGTAAAAATTGTATACGGGGGAGTTAGCCAATATGACCTTTTTTAAGTAAACGTGAATATGATTGCAAATACTCGTCCAAAGGCTTATAAATGCTATTTTAGGATTGTCCAAGTATGACATTATTTCCGCTCAGCACTCTCCAATTAGGTTACTCCACGCGCAATAATTAACAAAACCAAAATAACTCTGACAAACTACAGCACCGGAACAAATAAGTGCTGTCGCGCCTCGGGCGTAGATAAATTATTATTATCCTAGGAAAATAAAGCTTTATTATTAAATTAAATAAGCGTCTTTTTTTATAGTTTAGCTAAATTAGAAATCGCCGAAATTTCAAGCTCTACTATACTTTACAAAAAAAAACAATGCTATATCAAGTGCGAATTTGCACAAAGACAAGATATATAATACAAAAGCCCACAATGCATGGATAGATATAGACAATAGAACGACAGACCTAGACAGACCCATATACCGTATCATCCGATAATATACAGTCCAAGTACTATACCCCTACCACACCCACAATGCGCTCACTCATATTGTGCCTAATGCAATGCGTACACATGAACGCATTCGAAGCCACGGACAAGGACTGAAACTGGAACCCGAGTGCAAACTACAAAGTGCGAAATACAGAGTGCAAACTACAAACTACACATCGTCCCGCTGCTAGTAAACAACCAAGGCATCACAATCATAATAACAGCCCGAGTTCGAGTACTTCAAAAATCCATCAACCTTATGTTCATCATCAATCTATGCGATATGCAATATTATTATTATTATTATTATTATTATTCTGATCAAACATACACTTCCATCCGGTCGAATGATAATTCCCTCCTTCACATTCATCTGCCCCACCATCGCACCGTCCTCGAATGCGTACGTCTTCAGAAGGAGCGAGATGACGTCCATGGCTGCAAAGATATCGATTGGTTATCGATTAATCGTCCCAATTAATCGATAAACATCAGATACAGTGGATTTTCATGGTAACACCTGGTACAGCAGTTAAATATAATAGCAAAGAATACAACCTTGTTTTCGCAAAAAAATAAACATGCAAAATGCGGTCAGGCTGCGTAGTTTGCAACCATAGGTCGAATAGCTAGGTTATCGGTTTTCAAAATGCGGTCAGGTTTTTCGATTTTTGGCAAATTTGGCTCAAAATGCGGTCAGGTTGTTCGATTTTTGCGAAAATTTGGCTCAAAATGCGGTCAGGTTTTACGATTTTTTGGGAAATTTTGGCTCAAAATGCGGTCAGGCTTGGTGCTTTGTAACATACTTTTCGATCTATGTTTGCAACCTACTTTTCGACCTATGATTTCACCCGGTGATTCCGCGTTTTTTGTCGGTTATATCAAATTTAGCTTCCGATTGTAAATTTGCTATGATATTCCACATTTCCTCGGGTATTTCAACTTAAAGTCTACTTAAACATAGGTCACTGACTTGGAGTCTGCTTACTTCAAGTGAAAAAGACATTTAACGAAATGCATTACTGTACATACACCACTTGAAGTAGACTTACAAGTATACCTCAAGTTAAAATGCTAAGTAAAGCATGAGAAAAACAAAGACACACGTACACTTCCCTCACTCTATTAATTAAACTCTTCATAATCTTATTCAATTAAAGTTCTACTGAAGATGGTCAGCCCAATTGAGGGTCAGTCAAAAACAGTGAATCTCACCCATACCAATTAATACTTCTTTTTTTACTAATATCCAATTCCAAGAGTACATCTGCATGTCTATTACAATCTATTTCTATTTTAATATTGTGTTGGAGGGACCAACTATATTTCTTTTGTGCACGCCTTGTATCATTTTCGTTTTTTTTTTCATTTCACTTATTTCAATTTGACATCATTTCGCACTTTTCGTTGCAACTTTCAGTACATCTGACAAATTCCTTTATCAGGATCGGGAAACGTTTTCACTTTATCGATTGAATGCTACAGATCAAGAGTGAGAGGCGACCGTACACGACAAAACAAAACGAGACGAATGATATAAGAAGTGTGCATGATTCAGGGAGATTCGATCATTAGCCATTGAGGTTGCCACCATAATGGTTCCACAACTAAACATGTGCATGGTAGTGCGAAACAGCGAAAGACGTGCGAGGTTTCGGAAACGTCGGCACTAGTTACCGCACGCTCCGGGTGCACCACGAAAACACACACATACAGGCAGCGTGCACAAAAGAGATATGTATAGCAAATTGAAGAACGATATGTTATTGGGGGATGAGGGAGGTTTGAGCAACTTCGAAAACATAAATACAGAAACATAAATAATGCGAGCTCTAAATAGAAACCCAAAAGTGAAGAGATGCAGGCGACGTTTCCCAATGGATACGGTACCACACCATATCACACCACACCAGTTAGAAAGCCCACGGCCATTGGCCCGTGCCCCATGCACTAGCAGTGGTGGTGGTGGTGGATGGTGCGGGGAGTGCGGTCTCGAAAGGCGACGAATACACCGAGGAGAAGAGCGACGTGGCGAGAGGATCTGACCGCGCCAGGGTCTGGGTCCCGGCTGGGTAGGCCGGACCGTCAGTTAGCGAACCGAGCGAGAATTGGGCATGGTTGAGGGTACCGAGCGGGCCGACGGTACCGGTACCGAAGAGGGCGGTTCTCGGATCGGACCACTTACACCAGTCCTTCGTGTGCGGGTCATCTTCGGGTGAGATGGGCGAGAAGGAGAAGTCGGCGGGTCCGGGGTGCATCGGGGGCGCCGTAGTCGATGAGACCGAATCGATGAGTGACGATGGAGCCGTCTGAAATCAGGACAATATACAATAATAATAATAATAATGAAAATAATAATAATACTTATTATTGACTATCGTATTCCAAATGATGTGGAAAAGCTAAAGCAACTGGACAATCGCAAACTAAAGTAGATGTAACGGACAACAAACACGAAATCACCGGGTGTTGTTGTCGTAATTACATACTAGTTAACACTTGTGTTGAAAAACTCAACACAAGGTCATAGACAGACTAAAAGATCAAAGATCAAAGATCATCACCCTCACATTCTCATCATCCTTGATGGCCTCGTTGAACTGCCACTCAATCAGTCGCTGCTCCGTCTCCCACTCTCGCTGAGCTCTGGCGTCCAGAGCTCTCGCATCTTGAGCTCCCAGCACATCATCAGCCTCCTCCATCGACTCCTCTGCAGCAGTGTTCAGCTGTTCGACCTCTTGCTGCTGTTGCTGCAGACTCTCAGCCTGCTGGATCAGATCCGCCAGCGAGGTGCCGTTCTCCTTCTGCAATATTCATTATTACCATACAATATTGCAATATTCAGTATTTCATACCCTCACAATGTGAGGATCAACCCCCCATAAGGCTCATCTTTGCGAAAAAAAAATGTAAGATTATTACGAGTCCTATTAAGAGCAAGATAATTAGAGAGCAAAGATATTTCGCCCTATTATAACAGCTTGAAACATCGAAACAACTGGTTATGTCAACTCTCCATGTTAACATTTTGAGAAAGACATTTCTTTCTATTATACCAACTTAAAACATCGAAGCAACTGGAATCCAAATCCATGCTAACATTTTTTTACAAAAAAAATTACAAAAAAATAATAAAAATAATCAATAAAATGTTTTCACTGACATCATCAAACAGCTCAATCTTGATCTCCTTCGATGGCCCGAGTGGCGCCCACAGTAGACGATATCGATTGCCTCGTCTGAAATTACCGTAATACTCCTGGTCAGTCGCTCAAATGTACTAATTATATTATCAGTGACTTTCATTTATCTCTGTCACTAGATTGAACGATGCGATAAATATTTATTATTATTATTATTATTATCGATTGGTCGATTACCTAATGTGAGGTGCGAGCAGGCCAGCGGGCAGACAATGCGGTTCCACGTTGGACAGTGCGTTGGTCGGCAGGAGTTCCTGACTGGAAAGGGAACAGATTACGGTAGCTATCGATCAATCAATCAATATAATAGAATCAAAGCTATGATCTAGTTATTACAGTATTTTTCGCTGTTCTTCCTTTATTAATCAATACATAAATACTGCATAGAATATCGCTATTTTCTTTTGTCCAAGAAAAGATAAATTTATTATTATTATTATTAATAAAGGGGTGTGGCTTACGAAGGTACAGCGGCACGATTGATGTGCACGACGAGGACTCTGGGTCGACCGAGCGCATCGGGTTCGGGAGGCGTGACTATGTTCCAGGCGAGATGTTCATCGGTGAGAATGGTGAGAGGGGCACGAGTGGACGAGGGCTTGCTCCACAGCGACATCTACAATAATAATAATAATAATAATAATAATAATAATAATAATAATAATAATAATAATAATAATAATAATCATTATTATTAATAGTAGTAGTAGTAGTATTACTATTATTGAGTTTCGTATTCTACGCAAGGGCGGGTGAGCAACTCTACAATCGAAAACCAAAGTAGATGTAACGGACAGCAAACGCGAAATCACCGGGTCAACTGACTTGATCAAAATATTTTCCGAGTTAGATTAATTTATTTTAAAAAATACATCTACAATAATAATAATAATAATAATAATAATAATTTAATATCGTATTCTACACATGATTATTATTATTATCATCATTATTATTATTGAATTTCGTATTCTACGAATTAGCCGGCGAGCAACTCTAGAATCGAAAACTAATGATAATGTAACGGACAGCAAGCGCGAAATCACCGGGTGAATTGACTTGATCAAATTCTCGATATTTTCCGAGTTAGATTAATTTATTTTAAAAAATACATCTACAATAATAAAATAATTTAATATCGTATTCTACACATTATTATTATTAGTATTATTATCATCATTATTATTATTGATAAAGAAAAAAAGCGAGCAACTATATTATCGAAAACCAAAGTAGATGTAGCGGACAGCAAACGCGAAATCACCGGGTCAACTGACTTGATCAAACTCGCTATTTTCCGAGTTAAATCAATATAAAATTGTTTAAAAAATATAATTAATCAATACTCATACAATCTTGTCGGCTGTGACCCAATTGAAGCATTCCTCGTTATTGGAGAGATCGAGCAGACGAAGCGATGGAGATGATTCTATCATCGATATCAACGATTCGGGCGAGAGATTAGTTCGCTCAGCGATGAACAACTGTAATTACATTTGTATTAATATTATTATTAACATTTAAATAAATCAGAATATTTATATTATACAAAAATGTTTCGTATCTTACAATATGCCCATGAAACGAAAGAATTAGAAGGAAATGAAACTGAAAGAAATCAATAATGGATCTGGTCAACTACCGTACCCTCACGAGACGTCCCTCAGCCGCAATCTTCTCAAGACCCATCGACACATCTCGCTTCGTTATACCGTCCATGTTCAGGTTGATGAGCGAACGCATACGGCCGAGATGCTTGAGACCGTGCCTGCAATTCGATCAATTAATCAATAATTAATTAATTAACCCTAATATCCATATTACCCGCTACGATAGAGGCATCTGCCACATAAAGATGTCTAAAAAAATTATGATACCATTATTTAAAGGGACACCCCAAACTAATTTGGAACTCTCCGTTCTGGCAACACTCTCTCGTTTTCTCTATCTACGAGAGTGTATTGCAAATGTGGATAGTAAAATTAGCATGGGATGTGCATTTAAACATTTTTTTAAAAATTATCCGATCATCTACCGGAGTTTGCTCTTCAACCAGCCACATTCGCGCAACAAGTTTTGACTATAATTATGCGGTCTCTTTCTATATAATGAGCCAAGTGTTCGCCGTTCCTAACAAAAGTTATAATTGTAATACATAAATATAATAATAATCTTTATCACATCTGCACATTGGTGCGGTGGGTCATGACAGGGGGTTCTTCATAGATTAATGGGTTACAATTCTTTCTTCTATTCATCGGTTCATCGATCGTGTATGCCTTGATGGTTTTCAATATCTGCGCTTACTACGAAGTAGAATCCAGAAAATAATCCATTAGAAATAGAAGTGAACAACCCACGTAGCAGTAGATGCTCCGTCCGAAGTGGCTGCATGAAGAAGGAAATACACCTCCCGGCTTTCCAAACACCTTCTGGGAGGGGATTCAACTGGGTTTCTTATCTGTAGATGGAATAGACGAGGGAAGGTGGACAAGGGTCACTTAGACAACAATGCCATATCGACCGCACGCTCGACAGAAAGGCAGAAGAATAAATACTTATTTAATAATACATAAATATATTATTAAATAAGTATTTACGTAATAAACGACTAAATACACAAACAAGCACTCACTGAGATACATTGAAGCAGAAGGCGAGTGAGAGACTGCGGATGGAGTTTGCCGCCTGAGAGATGAGAGGATCGGAGATCATCGTCAGCGTTCTGTAATTATGGCCAATCAATAATCCTCAATAGGTAATCAATAACTGAACCGCTATCATTGTCAGCATACTGTGATTATGACCAATCACCAATCAATAATCCTCAGTGGGTAATCAATAACTGTCAATAACCGTACCGATCAGTGACCGCTCCGAGACCCTCGAGGCAGAGCTCGCGCAGCTTCTGCAGCTTGCCCAGCTCAGCCAGACCCGATCCAGACAGATCTAAAGCAATAACGTCATACAACATAATCGTTATCATATACGGTATAAGAAGATATAGTATACGGTAGATAGAAATCAATCAATCAATAATATCTCACTTTCATATTTCGTATCCACATGGGAGACGATGGATAAGACTTGAAGTTGACGGAATGATCGAACCATTGTCTGCAATTACAGTACCTTTCTTTACAGTAATCATGTTACCCACTTTTTATTGATTGACAATATGGATAATAGAAATGTCAAATTCAAGAATTGCTACATAAAAGAAAAGTGTAGGAATGAACTAAAGATAATGACACAAGATTACAAAGGAACATAGATGGTCAGTCTCATAAATAGAGGATTCTTGCCACTACTAAAAACATCTTCTGATTCACTAATTTCCAATTTTATAATTTCATTTGCATATTTATTATTATATATTTCTATTTTAATAGAGACCAATTAATATAAATTTAATATTATAATATATACTCACAGCGATATGTTGATCTGACAAAATCAGCAACTGAGAGCAGTGCAGTACGCGCATCTTGCGGAATCTGATCAATAATCCATCGATTAGTCATATATACAGTACTACACCGCTACAGTATACCTGGAAAACATGGTGCGAAGCGACTGATCCGAGATACGGTAGCACATCTCCATCTCGATGTGGTTGAGTGTGACGGGAGCTTTCTGGAAAAAAATCGATAATTGGAAAAAAATTGAATTGTAATTTAGGCGCGAACCTTGAAGCAGTGGCCATTGAGGAACTGGGCGTCCACGCAGATTTTGGACAGCTGGGGACACTTCTCGAAGATCTGCAAAATTAATTAATTAATTAATAAAAAAATAATAAGGATTTTAAAAAATCCTATGATATCGTAAGTCTACAGATCCCTTAAAGGCACACACCGAACCAATTTGAAGCTCTCCGCTCTGACAAAGCTTTCTCGTTTTCTTTGCCTACGAGTGTTGCGAGAGCGGAGAGTAAAATTAGCTCATGGTTTGCTTTTAAACAAGGGCGCAACTTTACAGTACACTTTCATGTTGTTAATTTATTTATATTAATATAATTTTTTCTCAACTTTTCAATAACCACTCCCTCATCTAGTATTTTACTTGAAATGATTCTATTGATTGATTGATTTCCAATAACCCACCGTAACCAGATCGGTATCTCGTAGTCGATGGCGATTGCAGATCAGGATCGATAGCTCGGTGAGATTGGGACAGAGTCCGACGAAGGTGAGCACACTCTGCCGCCACATCCACTGCGATGTTTCCTGATGATAATAATAATAATGATATTAATAATAATAATAATAATAATTAATTAATAATAATAATTAATTAATAATAATATATTTATCGTTTCGTAGACAGATGACAAATAAGGACACTTTGGTTATTATGTATATTATAGGGCAACGATGGAAGTACTGCAATAACTAGATCACAGTTTTGATACTATGCGAAATGCTTAAAATCATCCAATGAAAATTTCAACTTAAATCATCAAACTTTTGACAAATTATCGATATTTCAATCAATAAAGCTCAACTTACATCACAGAACGTCGACTTGAATAGATCAAAGTTCAGGCTCTTGATCTGACCACCGTATTGGGCGAGCATGTCTCTGAAATTAATTGAATTTCCAAAATATCGATTGAATTTCTAAATTATTGATTATTGCTCACTTGATTTGCTCATCGGGCAGACAATCGAGCATGTCTCTGTAGAAGTTGAGCGAGGTGATGGACGACTTAACCGCGGCGCGGAGGTCCTTCGACACGTGCGACAGAACCATACGGTCTCTGAATATTGTAAATAATTTCCATATATAAATATTAAATATATATATATATATATATATATATATATATAATATTAAATAATAATAACTTAATAGTCTCAACCACGAAATGGCCAGCCCATTGAAAACTGACAGTTTCAACGGGAATTTGTAATACAATTCTACCAATTCACAAATAATAATAAAATTAGAAATAATATTAATCAAATTATTATAATTACGAATATTATTTTATACCTGAGCGGGATGAACGACACGATCCTCGTGAGAATATCTGGCGAAAGATCATTGATGGACTTCTCCTGAAATCGATATGATGAAATACGACTTTTGTTAAATTTAAAATATCTTTAAAGTACTCAATATTACCTTCTCCATCGTCATTTCCATGATGAGATTGGAGAGGAATTCGGTGTTCGACTCCCCGCTATTCATGTTAGTCTCGGCCATCTTTCTTGTGTGTTAGAAGTGAGTAGGGAGGGTTGATGAACCCCCGTTCGGGAGGAGTGAAGATATAAAAAGTTCTGAAAGTGAAATATTTATTGTCACTGCGCGGTATAGAACGTGCGTTTCATTTTACAGCGCCTCACAATGTTCTATAGACTTTGAAAGCGAAAACGACCGCTCAACATAGAAACTCTCTCAAATGCAATCGTCTTTCGCTTGTCTGGCTATGGAAACAAAATGGCTTGAACCAGAACACTGTGGCCTGTGCCTTTTGTGCCAGGGCAAAACGCCAAGCGAAGTGAAGCGCGGATATCTAAGCGTAAGTCTTTTCCTAAGGAGATTTACTGGACTGCCTACAAAACATAAATGGGAAACGACTTCCAGCTAAGATATCTTATAAGAGCTGTGCAAGATAATAAACAATTTCGACACATGTGTCAACACGTTCTTTACAAGCTGCAGTGTTTTAGCGTCACCATCAACATTGAGCGTAAGAGCGAAGAAAGAGTAAAGGATGGAAAACAAGATAAATGTAATTAACACTGTTTAAAAGCTTAAATTTAAATAAAATAGCTAAAAAAACATTAAAACAACAAGATGCGCGAATTTTTCGCGCCAAAAATATACTGTAGATTCAGTACGCTTTTTCGCGTCAACGTGTCATATTTATGATTTCAGTTTTGTTATTTTTAATGACTAAAATTATGATTTTATATCATTAGATCGTGTTTTCCAGGATCTGATATTAAATAAATGTGTTCACCCAAGCGATCATTGTTCACAAGTTGCGTGTGCTGTTGCATGTTTACCGTCTATCCCACATTTCTGTCCATAACATTTATTTACACCCACTCTACCAACACCACGAAAATATGTATGTATGTTGTGCAGAATAACTCATCCAATGTCGCTATTCATATACTATTATTCAGGGTAAAACTCGAGAACAGAATAAATATGTGAAATGAACGTAAAGGGTACATGGAATAGTCGGAATAAATTACGAGAGGTAGAAGATGTGAGAGTTGGGGATGCAAAATGTACAAAAATACAAGCATAAAGCTAAGTTATATAAATATTATAATATTTACAAAGTTCCACAATCTAATAAAGACAGTATTGATTAGCTAAATAAAATATGGTATAGACAGAATACTGTAGTTATCGACTACCGTAGGTTTAACCACGCGTAATGGGAATGGCTCTGGGTTGTTCTGCAGACTGAGTCTTCTTGGGAGCCTCAATCGATAAATGTCCCTTATCCGAGAGCGAGGAACGAAGTGCATCAAGGTTCGCATCTTCAGGAAGAAGGTACTTGCGAACGAACGATCTGGAAAGATCAAAGATCATGGATCAAAGATCAAAGATCAAAGGTCACACCTCTGGATGGAACCGTGTCCATCTTGTTTTTCTTCGTGATGACCCTCAATAGTGAGTTCCCTTCCAACCAAGTTCACTTTTATCTCATCAGGTTTGAAATGAGATACATCTACAGCAACGGCAAACTTCTCCGGGGTATTCTGTATCTGTAATCAAACCAAAACTACGGTATGCCAAGATTACGGTAGTCAGAATACTATGGAAATTCGATTACAGTAATCGATAGGTTAATCAATACAGTATCTTCAATGCATTAAATTCTGTTAGTCATCGTTGTTTTGTTGGCTAACAATAAGTAGCGATCGCTTAGCTGTTTGGGAGGCAAAAAACGTCATAGTAACCAAGTGTTTGGTTGAGTCTAAATAGTTTTTTTTTTCAAAATTCAGATTACGGTAATCGATAGGTTAATCGATACAGTAACTTCAGATTACGGTAGGTTAATCGATACAGTAACTTCAGATTACGGTAGGCTAATCGATACAGTAACTTCAGATTACGGTAGGCCAATCAAAACAGTAACCAACCTCTCCGATGGCACCTCCGAGATTGAAGGCGTTCGCCGGAGCAATATGCAGCCAGTACGGACACGCATGCGAGGGATGGTCATCGAACATCTATTACGGTATGATTAGGGTGTACGGTAGGACAACGGGAGCGCAAGCTGGGTCAGATTGCTTACATGGTTCATTGAGCGTAGCATATTGCGTTCCCAGTTCGAGTACGGTAGCAGAGACATGGCCGGTATTGATTTTGGTTGTTGTTGTCGAATGTCGAATGGGGGAATACGCTTGCAGAGCCGCCTTATATACGCATCGCTGCAGAAGATTCTAGAAGCAGTCGTGCAACCCGTAAACACCAGAGAGAACACTCAGACTGACAGAGACACAGACACGCAGAGGGGTAAAGAGGCACAGAAGTAAGATATAGAGAGGTACACAACATAAGAGATGCAGACTGCTAGAGAACAAATGAGAGAGTATGGTGGAGTGAGAGATGGCTAGATGATCAGAGTAGGAAGTATTTCGCTAGATTGCAAGGCGTTACTAGTCGTTTTTTAAACTATAAGCGGCTCAAACGGAATCAAAACTACACCTCAATAAAGATATAGATAACCTGATATTTCAGTGTGAGCATTGGAGGTAGAGAAAGCGAAATAGTGTGTGAAATGAAGAGACTGTCAGTGGGTATACAATCTTTTTTTTTAAAATTTCTACACTTACGGCACATTCTCTTATTGGTAGAAATAGGTTGTCTGACTATAGTAGACAACCTCACTCCATACTCTCTCAAAAAGACACGCTGGATAACTCTCTCGGTCGAGATAGTTACAGGTGGAGTAAGCAAACTAACAATAAGTTATCTCACATATGATAGAACACTTCATCATAGATAACCTGCAGCTGAAATATGAGAGAGTTTGTAGATATCTCAGATTAGATAGATAGGTTAGATAGAAAAATAGACTGTTTACTTACAAGTTGTCTGCAGACCACACTTAATTGTAAGTTCAAGGACCAATTTTCAGTATTTGGGCTCCGCCCCATAATTTCATCGAATGACAAAGTACATTTTATCTATCCTTTAAACACCCCAAGCTAATGTAATACTCTCCACTCTGGTAGTGCTGTCTCGCTTTCTTTATCTACGAGAGAACTTGGCCAGAGCGGAGAGTAGTAGAGTGTCGTAGAGACTAGACCAAATCGATAACATTGATGGCAAGGAACGGGTGCGAGAGGGAACACATTCGTTGCAGACGAGTCAACAAGATTATCTATAAACAAGAACGGGGGTCAGAAAATAGAAAAAAGGGGAGGAAAACCTGGTAAATACTCGAAGTTTACGTGTCCCCAGTGACAATACTCGCAGTCTATCCCCTGTCTGGCCAGAGACCACCCAGAGAACAGCCAAAAATTATTTCTGGTTTTAGTTATTTAATATTTATTATTTTTAGTTACTTTTGAAAATAAACTAAGTATACTGAAAATGTAGATGAAGAAGTCTATACAAAAAAAGAGAAAATGAAAGGGGAAAACTTAGTTTTATGGTTGTTTAGGATTTCACAATTTTCAGTTATCTGGAAAGAAATTGGTTTCGAATCGTCAGGGTGCTATTCATTGAATAAACAACAAGAAATGAACAATCTCCCAAAGATCATGGAGATGTTAAAACGTATTTGCAGAGTTTGCATATAGTGTTGTACCCGATTTCTGACTACATTGCTATAGATATACTGTGGTACACGTTAGCCTTTTCGAACATCGCGCGGTAGTAACCGAAATTTTTGTTTGAGTCTGAATGTTTTTTTTCAAATTTCTCGGACTAAATGGTGTGGGTTTTTAACGTAGTCGCTTAATGGGATAAAATTGGAAAAAAGAACACACTGAAAAAAAACGTGGCGTAAATCTCGCTCTAATTGTGAGTAAATAAATATTCAATGAGTCATGAATCTTTGGCCTTTTGATTTTTTTGAATCACAAACCAAAAAATTCATATTTAATTCAAATTAGTTTCACCCTGTGCAAACGTCTTAATAAGATGAAATCATCTTGAACAAAGAAACAAAAGAGTTATTCGTTCTTTTAAAGGCAGATGCTCACTATTTTCTTATACATTATTGTAAGTTTGTAATGTTCACTGAATTTTTCCTTGACTAATAAATTACCCCAGGGGAATAATTCCCTTAGGTTGCTAGAAATTAATTGTTTATCAAAAAACGCCCTTGCACATACGGAAATTATTGAATTAAATTGAATTGAATAATTCCCCCTGGTGCACCTTATTGTTAACAAGGGAATTTTGAGTGTATGATTATTGATTTGCACCAAGCCGGTGCACCCTGAAACACCATTTCAAAAGAAATTACTCATGTGAAACCGACATACAAAGCTTTTAGTTTTGTTGACATTTACTAATAGCTATCCTCTCTTAGTGCACTTAGTCGCTTTTTCTTCTAAGAGCAGTAAATCACTGAATCGTCCCGACCACGAATAAAAGCAGAGGAAACTGTATTCGAGATCATTCTAAGTACGATATGCTGGCTGTTCTCGTGACTACTGTAAGTTTACAACCGCTTCATCGAAAATGCTTACAGTACTCGCCCTCACAAAACTACCCTGATTTTCCCTGATTGATAGAACGAATGGGTTTTCTGTAGTTTAGCTAAGAGAACATTCAGTCATGTATCTTTTATTGAGGCTTTAAATGGACGCCCCGAGCCATTATCACTCTCTGCTCTGGCAACGCTTTTTCGTAGACAAAGAAATTGAGAGAGCGTGGCCAGAGCGGAGAGTTTCAATTTAGCTCGAGGTAAAACAACATAATTTTTCACACTTTTTCAGATGATCAATGTTATAATGATATCTGGAAAGACAATAGTCTCGAATCATCCGGGCGCTATTCAACCTTATGCGAACAATGTTCCTGTGTTGTTGAAGACTTTAAAAACGTTCAGAGACTGTTTGGTATTGATTTCTGGCTACAATACTGTAACAAATTGACTATGATATCGTTTAGGACAATGAGAGTTGTACCGGAGTAGGATTAAATCTCTCTGATGATGATATTCAAACGACTATATTGACGAACGGAAACATTGATGATTATGATGTTATTTATTCTGTTCAATCGGGAAATTGCACTGATTCCACTTCCACTGAAATTGGTTTGAATTTTCAGTTTATATTCTGGAAAAATCTTGAATAAAATTTATTAAAAATGAATAAATAATTATTTGCAGACACCACAACTACATCAACTACTACTACAACCACACCATCTACCACAACAACGGTTAGCTGGCCAAATGTTCCCCGTGACTAACTTTACCCATTGATTTCAGACTACGCCGCCAACAACTGTGGCAAAGCCTGGTAGACTTAGGATGATAGATAAATAAATAAAGAAAACATTCAGGTTGTGGTAAAGTTGAGATGAAATGTGATCTTCCCCCCTACTGCTCTAACGTCACTATGTCTCCAGATCGCCAATCATTCCATTGTCCGGAAAAGCTGATCTTTTACGACAAATTTGTGAGTGAATTATTTGATAATATACAGATAATATATTATTTTCAAGGAGAAAAATCAAGAACGTGGTGGTGTTCGAAATGTCACATGTGAGAATGGTAATGAACATAAAAAATGGTGGATCAATTAGCAATAATTCCAGGAGCTTGGGTGGTCTCAGCAACCGGATGGTACCATAAATGTGATAATCCTATATGTTATGCAAGTTGCAGACCTTATGTAGGAGGATAATGTATCCCCTCGATAAACATTCTTGTTGAATCGTTGACTTCAATACATTCCTATTTAATCATTCCGCATCCTTGTGCTCATGACGAGCGGTCATATGAAATGAATGAAATGAAAATTAACAATCTCCTATATGTGGTGAATTGCTTCATAGTCAGTAATAACAATCATCAGACCCATCAGAACCATAGACTTGAACCAAAGACATAAAACAGATTTGATTGATGAACGTTTATCGATCGTTAAAACCGCTATTATTTCATTATCGATTGATTCTCCTACTTCCTACCATGACTTCTATAATCTTTTATTTTTCAATGTCTTCAAAATATATTGATTTGCATAATATTTTTCTTCTTCTTCTTAACATTTCTTCAAATGTTTGAGTGAGCATTGAACGATTGCATTGTCATAAAAGGTTATCAAAACTACATTCCTAACACAGCCCACTTTTTCGAAATATCTACTTTTGTTGAAGATAGTAAATAATTCATTAAAGAAGGGGACCCACGAGTTTTTTCGTGACTAAACTGGCCAGGCAGAACTATAGATCACATCTTCCTTTATACAAAAACAATTTTCTCTAAAATTTTAGGTGCCCCGGAATGTCGTAATCCGAGCATAAAGTTCATTGATCCCCCAGGGAAAGGCTAGAGTTTTTGAATTTGAAGGACAAATATATAGAAAGTTGCAAACGGGAATCGAACCCGCGTGTAGCGGTTACAAGCGCTGACTACTAACCACTGAGCTGCACGCTCTATGCGTTCAATCTCTCAAATCTAATAGCACGGATCTCCTGTAAAAATGTAGGAAAATGAGACCCTTTTGCGACCGTTTTAAAAATTTAATCAAATTTCATGACTTTTACTATTTGGTCATTTTTGTAGAGCTCGTCGAGAGCTTTCGATTGGTATACATTGATTGCGAATTTGCACAAAATGAAGAGAGATGAGATACGAAATGTATTTTTGAATGAAAATAACGCAAAGTCCGGGTTCCCTCTGACAATCTGATTGTGTTGTGAATTGTGAGGATCGATATCGGGTGCCGCGTCGTATGACCTAAGAAATATGTGACTACCTCAATTCGAGGATGAGGAAACAGAATCGCGAATAAAAATCGTATCTTTTGTTGAAAATTTTTGAGAAAATTTGCATTTTGTACCCAAAAAATCAGTTTTCGAAGAAAACAGGTAGAAGATGGCGTTTTCGCTCATACATTTTGTTGAATAATTCTAGATTAGGTCGTTTCGAGTCGATTAAAAAAAATTTCACGCTGTAGGTCAAAATCTGAGTGAGATATGACTCCCCAAAGTGGTAGATCAAAAAATCGATAAAAATGCAAATTTAGCGAAAACAAGTGGTTAGGCCTTCTCCTTTCCCTCATTATGATTAACTAACCAAGTATCAGCCAAATCGGAGAAAAATTTTTTAAAACGGTCGCATGGCTTCTTTCATTCTTACAGGAGATCCGTGATGGGAACATAATGTCGCTTCCTATGTCCCACGTTCTTCTTGTCAAAAGCGCGCCCCAAATCTCGTGGGCCCCCTTCTTTAATGACTGAATGAGAACTGTTAATCGCAGAGATATTTAAAAACATTCCTTTACCCAAATGTAAACCTGCTCGAGGAATTGAACTTTCATGCCGACCAACAGTTCAGATTTCTAGTCCAACTATGCCATGGGTCCCTTTTATATGAAAGTTTAAAAGATCTGTACAGTGTACATGCTCACTTGAACCTCTAAGTGAGCACCGATGTATGGTTCCGCCCATTTTAGGTGGACCATACGTGTATACCGATTTTGACTCCGCCCGTTTAACTTCGCGGGCTAGGACACCACATGCCAACGTGAACACACCCAAAAATCTTTATTAATTCTAAAACAAAGATCGTCCAAGGACGCATAGTAGGAGAATCTTCGGCGAAGATCATCTTCCTCTGACGCCCGAGTAGATAATCCACAATGACGATGATCTTCTTCATTCCTCGCTTCTTCAGAATCCAACCACGACGTCGATGATGCCGAACCTTCATTGATGCCTCGGATGCTGGCTCTGTAAAGAATTCAAATGATTTCGAGAGGAGATGAGAGAGAGTTTTAAGATCAAAGCTCAATTTAAATAGCGGCAACGGGAAGGTGAGCAAGACAATTGAAAACTGCAAATGAAATTGACAGAATAGGAACACGCGGCCTACACAAGATAATGAATCGTATGCAAATTGGAATACGAAAGAGGCACTACGAAAGTCCGAGACGTCGGTTTCGGAACATCGATTTCAGAAATATATAATTTGGGAAGGCGAAAATTCTGAAACATGGGCGGTACTCACGGTTTCGGAAGGAGAAAATATCGAAATTCAAAGTGATTTTCAGAAGGGGTGTACCAGACAGCCGAAATAGAGAAGGATAGAGACAGAGGGAGGTAAAGAGAAAGAGAGACTGAATAAATATTGATTGAAATAAAACTAAATGTGCTGTATTCGAATGGAAAGAAGAACACAATGCAACAGAAAGGAATATGATGACAAAAAGATCAAAGATCAACTTGAGCAGATGTGGAATGAGGAGAAGACGAAAAACATGGTCAATGATTGAAAACTGCAAATGAAATTAACAGAATAGGAACGCGTTGAATATATTAGATAATGAATCATATGCAAATTGGAATTCAATGGATGAATGGCTAGACAATAAAAGTACAATATATGCAAATAAGAAAGAGAGCAAAAAGTATGATTGGGTGGAATGAGGGGGAGAGAGGTAGAAGGCAAGAAAGGTAGAGGAATAGAGGTAAAGAAAGGGAGCACGTTCCTCCGTTGAATCTGGCTTGGAAATGGCAGAGAGTGGAAGGAATCAATGATAGATAAACACTATCGACGGTAGATCACTCTGATCAAAGTATCATTCTATTGTTATGTGATGATTGTTTGATCACAGGAGAGAGAGTCCAGACAGAAGAGAGTACATACACAGAGACAGAGTGAGAGAGCATGGATAATTAAGAGAGTACAACGAAGGAAAGGCAGCACGTGAATATGATCTACCATCGACATTGTTTTTGAGTCGCTGCCCTCTCCATTCTTGCCGCCAATTTCATTGAAGGTACATGTTGCTAGCTCTGCCCTTTTTCGTATTCTTGCTATATAAACTCATGACTTGATCTTTGATCTCTTTCCCCCAGTTGCATACCTTACCGCTATTGTCTAAAACTTTATTCATTGCATAGCAATTTGCATATGATCACCGATTATCATATTTCGTGTTCACATTTATGTTCTCTTTGTTTGCAATCATTTATCGTTTTTCCGTCTTCTCCTCGTTCCACGTCTGTTCAAGTTGATCTTTGATCTGTTTCTCATCCTTTTCCTGTCTCTTAAAAAAGTCCATTTCGTTTTATTTCGATCAATATTTATTCAGTCTTACTCTCGTTACCTCTATCTGTCTCTATCCTTCTCCACAGTCTGGTACAGCCCTTCTGAAAATCACTTTGAATTTCGATATTTTCTGCCTCTGAAACCATGAATACCGCAGATCCAGCAGCCGAGGCATCTATGAAGGTTAGGCATCATCATCGACGTGGTTGGATTCCGAAGAAGCGAGGGATGAAGATCATCGTCATTGAGGACAATCTACTCGAACGTCAGAGGGAGATGATCTTCGCCGAAGATTCTCCTACTATGCGTCCTTGGACGATCTTTGTTTTAGAATTAATAAAGATTTTTGGGTGTGTTCACGTTGACATGTGGTGTCCAAGCCTGCGAAGTTAAACGGGCGGAGTCAAAATCGGTATATACGTAGGGTCCACCTGAAATGGGCGGAGCCATACATCGGTGCTCATGTAGAGGGTCGAGTGAGTATAGTGGATAAGAGATTGCAAGAATTATTTATATATATATTTATCACATGCTCACGCATGAACGATACAGTCGAAAAATTGTGAAGTAATAATTAATCAATATACTCATATCAATATACAGTAATAATTAATCAATATATTTACTATTTATTTTCAACTCTAACACAGATATTTCGAAAAAAGTGGTCTGTGTTATGCAGGAATATACAGGAATATATAGTATTCGAATACCTCCAATGACAATGCGATATTTCGATGCACACTCATACATTTGAAGAAACGCATGTGAATATTTAGAAAAACAAGAATGAATTTGTTTTAAAGAGATTGAAAAATCAAAGATCACAAGCTCATGGTGTACGAGAATCCACCGTGAGTAAAATAATAGCGGTTTTAAAGATGGAGACCCTCGAGTTTTTTCGTAACAAGGCTGTTCGGGTAGAATGATAGAGAATTATCACACGAACCGAACGACACATTTCATATTGCGTGATGATCTGTTTGAAGCTTGATATGCGCATTGAAAGTACAACTTTTCATGCAAGTAGAGAGTGCCTATCCGATTTGCATTCTTGACTCACTCACTTTTCCATTGTCACTTACGCTAATTTCCTTAGAATATTAACATTCAATCCCATGTTAATCGTTGCGGGAGTCAGTCATGCCAACTCAAGGGTCTCCTTCTTTAACGATCAATATGCACTCCTCAATCATTGTCTGTGCTCTATGTCTATGGTTCAAGTCAATTGTTCTGATGTGTCTAATGATTGCTATTTCGGACTATGGAGCAATTCACGACATTTATTTATTTATCGTACACCGCAAAGGTGTTTCAACAAGTACAGAATGTTCGAGTGCAAGAAAAAAATATGTGAGAGAATAAAAATTATTAAAAGAGAGGTGGATGGGGATGGGGGGGGGGAAGTGAGAGATCAATTGATCACGCCTTCTGCTACAGTCAGGAAGAGTGAAGAGGGGAGGAGCCTCTTGTGCGGTGGAGCAGCCGCAAATCCAATGTATATCGTATTGGATCTCTGAGTGAGCAGGGAGGGAGAGATCAAAGATCAAGTCGACCGGGAAGATGGGACGGGGATTACAAATTTGGGACAGCAACATCTAGTTTATTCGGAAGATCAGGGAAAACAATTAGATGACGTTTAATACAAGGGATCGACAATTTAGGGTCACAAATTGTATGCAGTTTATTCAAAAATCGGGATGTTCTATGGGAGAATGATGCTTTTAGGTTTTCTCTATTGGACTTGGGGATGTGGAGAACAAAAGCATTTTGACGACGGCTAATAGATCGATATGTATAAAAACGACTAATAGGAAGGTCTACAGTACAAGCGAATATTTTAAGTGCTAGAATGAGATCGGAAACAATTCGACGAACATAGAGACTAGGGAGTGCATAGAATGATAGTCTATTTGCATACGAAGGGCATACAATTTTAGAACGAGAACAACGATAGAAAAGTAAGCGAGTAAATAAATGTTGAGCCTTTTCTAATCTACGGATTCTGCCTTTAGCTGAAGGGGACCAGAGGGGGGAAGCATATTCTAATATGGGAATAATGAAAGATTGATAGGCACGAATATAAGGTTCAGGTAAAGTACATGTGACACTACGAAAGAGAAGGTAAATAAGAGATGAAGCTTTGTTGCAAATTTTCGAATTTCGCGATCAAGCTTTAGAGAAACGGAATGAAACAATTCTTGTACGGGGCGGAGGTGTAACTTATCAAAAAGAGCACGCTTGTGAGCAAGAAGAGATTTAATGTGTGGGGGATAATGGTCAACAGATAGCGTTTGCTTCTTCAAAGGGACAAAAAGTGAAAAGAGAGAGTAGATATAAGAGCAGAAGCGATTATACATGTCCGAAATATCCAAAAAACCAGCAAAAATTTCCGCCCAGTCCGTCCCAAACAGTGCATTATCCAAGGCCGGAAAGTCAGTTTTGCGAAAATCATAGGTGTGCACTGCTATGGGAGGAGTGAGAGGAAAGTTGAAAAGGAAGGAAATTGAGGAATGATCGGAATTACGGAAGGGTGCAGATAGAGAACAGTCAGTGACAACATTGGGAGGGGATAGAATGATATCCAAATAGTGATTATTAATAGAAGGTCCAGGGACAACTTGGGAAAGATCGAGATCTATGGCTATATCATGGAGAAGGGAAGCTTGTGAGGAAAGAGTATCAGGAGAGGACCAATCTATGTGCAAATTGAAATCTCCCAATATCACAACCTGATGTTGTACAGAAACTATAGAAGATATTTCGTCAAAAAGTTGGATGTTTTGAGCGGTCGTGGTATTGGGTGGTCGATAGACAAGAATGAAGCGGGTAGGAACATGGGTGAGAGGAGAATGAATATCGATAACAAGAATATCACTGGATAATTTGGTGGAGGGGGAGATACGTGAAACGGGGATATGGTCACGGATAAGAATACAGACGCCACCACCACGACGAGCACGATCATTACGAAAGATACGGTAGGGAAAAGCAAGAAGTAGTTCAGAGTCAAAGATTCTAGAGGTTAACCAAGATTCAGTTATGAACACAATATCAGGTCGACATATAGGAGATTTTTGTGTTTCGTTTCATACGAGATGACTACGACCGTTCGATACAAGCACAAGGATGAGGATTGAAAAGATTTAGAAAGATAAAAAATATATTAAGATTGAGCGTATAAAAATCACTTGTTTTATTTGTAAAAGAGAACATTCTTGTTTTGCATGGTTCAGAAACTATGCCGATCTCTTTTATATATCATGTAGCGCGCGGCGAAGGTCAGCCGGGTTAGAGAGAGGCAGCGGAGAGACAATCGAGAGGCGGGGCGAGATGTAGAAGGCTGCATCTCGCCGCTCCTCTCGATTGTGACTTCCGTTCGTTAGCACCGTTTGTGATTTTCTTATGCAAGTACATTTTATACGCACAATATACAAATGTATTGCGGTGAACGATCCAACAATAATGTTTATCGAGGGGATATATGTAATATCGTGGAATTAGCGTCTGCAACTAGCATAGCATGTTGTCGCCTTACATGTATAAACACCTTTGACTGTTGTGAACACCCAAACTCCTGGAATCAAAGTTTACTTGAACCGCATTTTTTTCAAAAGTCCATTACCATTCTTACACTCGGCTCTAAGATTTTTACCGTATTCCCGAGCGCTTGCCTTGAAAATAATATATGATCGGTGGGTGAACAAATAATTCACTCACTTTATTATTTACGAAAAAGGAGAGTATTTGATTGGCACAGTGGAATGATTGATTATTTGAAGCCATAATGACCGCAGAGCAGGGGGTGCTGGGAGTTTTACATTTCGTCTCAACTTTACCGCAACCTGAATGTTTTCTTTATCTATTTATATATCATCCAAAGTCTACCAGGCTTTGCCATAGTTGTCGGCGGTGTAGTCTGAAATCAATGGGTAAAATTAGTCACGGAGAACATTAGGCAAGCTTACCGTTGTTGTCGAAGATGATGTGGTTGTGGTTGATGATGTGGTTGAAGTAGCTGCAAATATTTATTTATTTAATTATTTTTAATATATTCTATTCAAGATTTTTCTAGAATATAAACTCAAAATGCAAACCAATTTCAGTTGAAGAGGAACCAGTGCAATTTCTCAATTGAACTGAATAAGTAACATCCTAGTTATCAAGGTTTACGTTCGTCAACATAGTCGTTTGAATATCATCATCAGAGAGACGTAATCCTACTCCGGTACAAATTTCATGCTCCTAAACGACAGTTTATTATAGTATTGTAGCCAGAAATCGATACCAAACACTCTCTGAAGCGTTTTAGTGTCTTCAACATCACAAGAACATTGTTCGCATATGGTTGAATAGCACCCGGATTATTCGAGACTATTGTCTTTCCAGATATCATAATAGCATTGATCATCTGAAAAAGTGTGAAAAACATGTTGTTTTACCTCTAGTTTATATGAAACTCTCCGCTCTGGCCACGCTCTCTCGCTTTCTTTAACTACGAAAGAGCGTTGCCAGAGCGGAGAGTAATATTGGCACGGAGCGTCCATTTAAATTTACATGACTGAACGTTCTCTTACTAGGGAATGGTTTCTTTGATGGTTGAAATTGCGGGGAGTGACCTACATAGCAATATTCAGCTTGGTCGACTTAGTAAGAATCAACTTTGAAAAATTGCCATTGATCGATTTTTTAAACGAAACCCGTCGCATATCCGCCGCACGAAAGACAGCCAAAAAGTTGCATTTTTCTCATTTTTCACTTTCTGAACACGAATTCGATTTCCCCGACAGCATTTCATGTCTGTATGGTAATTCAAGCAAAAAAAAGCTGTTTCAGTGGAAATCAAGTCCAAAAAATCTTTTTGGATGTCTTTCGTGCGGCGGATATGCGACGGGTTTCGTTTAAAAAATCGATCAATGGCAACTTTTGAAAGTTGATTCTTACTAAGTGGACCATGCTGAACATTGCTATGTAGGTCATTCCCCGTAATTTCAACCATCAAAGAAACCATTCCCTAGTTAGCTAAACTACAAAACCATATACTTTCTCTCAAACAGCGAAAATCAGAAAGTTTTGTGACGGCGAATACAGTAAACATTTTCGTTGAAGCGGTTGTAAACTTACAGTAGCCACGAGAAGAGTCTTCATGCTGTATGTATATAGAATGATCTCGAATACAGTTTCCTCTGCTTTTATTCGTAGTCGAGAAGAGTCGGTGATTTACTGATCATGGAAGAAAGATTGACTAACAAGGTGCACCATGGGGAATACTCAAAACAGTTAGTTCAATAATTCTCGTATGTGCAATGGAATTTTTGATTGGGAATTTATTCCCAGCAACAGAAGGGAATAATTACGATGGGGTATTTTATTAGCCATGAAAAAATTCAGTGAACATTGTAAACTTACAATAATGTATAAGAAAACAGTGAACATTTGACTTCAAAAGAACGGATAGATGAAATGTGGAAGACTCTTGCTTCTTTGTTCAAGATGATTTCATCTGTAAAAGTTTGCAGGGTGTAACTAATTTGGATTAAAATGATTTTTTTTGTTTGTACATATTTCAATTCTCCGAGCGGTATTTCATTTAGGTAAAATAATGTTTTTAAATACCTTTTCGATTTTTGGTTCTCATTGTTCTTACATTCGCTCTCGAGGTAGATAGGAATGCCGAGCATGTTACCTTTGTAAGATAATTGATCTTTGATCTTTGGCTACTAGCGAATATTATTCAGATTATTCTGTGGGACTGCATGTGTTCTTTCATTTTATGAAAATTGTAGTGCATGATCTTGAAATTTCGAAAAAATCTCTTCATTATCATAATTAAATTTCAGAAAAGTGTAACAGTTCCTAGAGCAAAATGAGGTGAATAAGCAAGCAATAGTGAAGAGGTTTTTGGTACAAATGTCACAACACGAACAAGTATTTCAGCGAAAAATAAATCAATAAAGTGAAGCTCATCGACTGAAAACTACAAGAGAATGCACAATTTTTGCTGGTAGAATCGATTATTGATTATCGATTTCTTACGCACCGGTTTCGTTCAAAATCATGAGGCAGAATTGCAATTGTTTCTGCTCTGTCAAAATTGAGGGGGGGATACAACCAATCAATAAGTGAGATACATTAGTTCCTGAACCAGTCGAAATCAATCGATATCGATCGATTAATCATTATTACAAGTTTCCGCATGTCCGCTTCAGGCACAGAATCGCCGAGAGGAAATTGAGGAATACTGAAAATGAAAATTTAAAATTTAAACAAGTTAAAATTTTAAAGGACCTTCGAGAGCTGCAATGACAAACTGCACAGAATTGACAGCTACTCCGACCTGGAAAGAGGAATTGTCCACATTTACAGTAATCATTACAGTAGGCTACAGTAATCATTACAGTAGGCTACAGTAATCATTACAGTAGGCTACAGTAATCATTACAGTAGGCTACAGTAATCATTACAGTAGGCTACAGTAATCATTACAGTAGGCTACAGTAATCATTACAGTAGGCTACAGTAATCATTACAGTAGGCTACAGTAATCATTACAGTAGGCTACAGTAAATATTACTGTACGCCACAGTAATCAATACCACACTAACAACTAACTACACAATAAACGTTCCCTACCAGAGAACAATACTATCCCTACCGTACCCTTACAGTAATCAATACCACTGTTTACAGTACTTGCCGCATACCGTACCTTTAACTGCCAGAGGCACTTGGAGAAGTCGTATCGATCCATGTGCGAGAATATATAGCTGATTCTTGATGGATCATGCTCGCCCAGAAGACAGAAGGCCTCGTCTCGGTCAACACGAGGATGATGGTACGTTCCAACCAGTGTCCAGTTCCTGAACGGATTGCATGATATCGATTGATACCGTATGAAACAGTTATTGATCGATGAATATTCAGTTCTATGCACAATCTGTGATTCCTAAGAGTTGATATGAGCGAAAATTTAAAATTTAAAGAAAAATTAAATCAATTGAACATGGAATAAATAATCAAGAAAGTAAAAAAAAATTTGAAATTAAAAAAAATCGATACCTTGCCGAGAGAATTCCCGACACTGCACACATCATACAGGAAATGAGTGAGAGAACGAGATGGGCGAGATACATCTTGGGATTTCCACTCTGAAATTGTTTTAATTTGAGAGAAAATATTAGTTTATGGGCCCTTTGGAAATTTCGATAACCATTCCAGAAAAATGATATCGTCTAGAAGCTTTTTCATGGTAAAAAGAATAGAAGTCTTATCCTCCATTCTTTTTATGTCTGGCACATATATTGCAATAATTCATTTATTCTACAACTTAATTTGTCACTAGGTCAGATGAGAACCGATGAATAAGAACCGACTGGATGAGAACTTATTTATATTTTACATATGAGAGACAAGCGCTCCTGGCTAGACAAAGTAAGCATCATCAATTCGGTTCTCATTCACCGGTTCAAATCCGACCTAGGTCTCAGTGGTTTGTTTCATTTTGATCAATCACATATCCATCCACCCACCTTGGCAGCGATACTTCCCACAATCGCATTAATAAGATACACAGAGGATGTCCATATGGCAGAGTGTAGGGGACAATAGTCAGCCGTGTCTCGATAGCACCACATTCCACCACCGAAGATCACCACTGAAATTAAATTTATTGTTAATATCTTAGTTTCGCGTTATTTAAAAAAAAATTTTTACAATTTTTTCAGAAATATTTCTGAAAATACAATAGTTTTTTTTAATTCCAAAAAAATGTTCGAGATTTTTCAGATAACACATCTTACCATTATATTTGAGTATTATCGAGTAAAGTCTTTGTTTTTTAAACTTTGCTTTTTTTCTGCTGCGCGGTCGTTCTGCCTTTCAAAATACCATCATTTCGACTGTCAAAAGAAAAATGATTTTTTTATTAATATTTTTTTAAATTTCAAAATAGCATAAACTGACATGCCAACATGAACTCCACCAGGCACAGTCGGAACATTCCTCGGTTCTCTCGTCGGGGAAATCGATCAAACCACATCGGGTTGTACGAGGGCTGAAATAGGAATCAATCAATAATCCTCAAATATCGATTGATTTTCACCGCAAGCATTTCCCCCCAGTGAACAACGATGGAATTCGATAGAGAGAGTTGCAAGAGAAGCGCGTGCAAGTGGACGATCGGGCATGGACGGACAATTTACACGATTATCGATCGGAATCAATCAATAATCATGAAGTAATCAAGATTATCGATCGGAATCAATCAATAATCATGACGTAATCAAGATTATCGATCGATATCAATCAATAATCATGACGTAATCAATCAATAAAAGTCACAATGGGATTACGCAGACGCAACAAGATTCGCGAGACGGCGCTTTGGTCATGCACTTCACGACGAAGGTCAACCAGCTGGAACATTGGTACCAATCAATAACACAACTACCGTATACCTGCATGTACTTCTTTTTCGCCTTGGGAGGCGGCGGAATGGGCGGTGGCGGTAACAGTGGAACCTACCGTATGCAACCAAAGATTTTATTGATTTTTTTTAATCAAAAAACTAACGATGATTGAAATCATAATTTGGCATGCGCACAACGATGAACTACACTATGAAAAGCGCGCGATCAATCAATAATTAATCGATATTCTACAGTAATCGGTGACTACCGTATACCTGGGCGTAGTCTCCACCGCATGGTGGAGGCGGAGGGGGTACGGTAGGTGGTCGTCGGTTGGCAGCTGCAGCCGCGAATCCGGGAGACATTGTCGAAGAACTGGGGTTGTTCTGAAAAATCGATAATGTTTTTTTTTATCTTTAGAGCGTTTTGTATCAATATGAAAAATTATTTTCAGTGAAACTTTTTTCTTATCAACTCATTGTCAGATTCATTGAAAGTCTTATTTATTATTCATCTTATTTCCCATTTTTTATTCGGAAAGATTCTAATTGTAAGTCAATTGTAAGTCGCTTTACGTTGGATTTTATATATAATGCATATTAGAAGAAGCAGTAATATAAAAGTAAAATATTTCCAATTGATTTCTGTTTCCCTTTTTTCATAAATGTTTCCGATCCAATATTCCGTGTAATCCATCGATCCCCTCATGCAATTCCATTTCCTAATATAATGAATAAAAATAAAAATGGAATAAAAATAGAAAGAATAAGAATAATAAGAATATTCCGTGTATTCATTCATCCATCACTCATGAATCATCTGATCTAATAGAGAATAGAACAAATGGATGAGATAGAGGGAATAGAGAAGCTCGGAATTGTTTGATTAACAGGTAACTATGACTCATCACGTATTCAGAGCTTCTGACTGAGATCAAATATTTAAAAATTATAATTTGATAAACTATTATTTGATAGTCTAATGATACAAGCCCAGAGAAACGTGATCGGTGTTTCGGCCCTTGGTTTAGACACCGACCATTCCCCTAGGTAAAGATCAAAGATCAAGTTTCATAACATTTACACTTTGAAACACAAGAGTGCGGTAAGAAATTGAACACTGCAAAAAGTGTTTAGGTAAGATAAGAAGCTTGTATTTACACGAAACCTCTCTACCTTTGCCTCTCATTCTCCCTCTACCTCTACCTCTACCTCTACCTCTACCTCTCCCCTCACTCCTGCCCTCTCATTCCCCCATCATCTCAAACCCTCAACCCACTCACAACTTTCTCACCATCGAACTTTCCCACAATTGATAAAAAAGACAATCAAGAGGTTAATCAATCAATAATCAAATCAAAATAGAAATATTTTTCCAACTGAAATGAAATGACTCATTGGAAAGATGAATAATTCGATTGATACGTAGAAATTACAACAGTAAAATATCTTTTACAGATAAAAATATTTTTCTTTCGTGATATTTTGGTTCATGTTTTCTTCCCAAGTCCCACTGAAACTCTATACCTATTTTAAGTGGTTTTAAGAGGCGAAACATTTCGTAATAGATTGTGTTTCCAGGAGTTATTGACGTATTCAACTCGAACTTGCATGGACTACTTAATGGAAATCTGCTCTACTTTCAACGATCCGTGTCCGGGTAGCGCAGTGGGTAGGGGGCTTGGCTAGTATGCGGTGGGTGGGTGGTTCGGTTCCATGCTTCTACTTTCCCTGTTAATCACGATGATCTGAAGAGATCATACAAAGAAGTGATCATCCTCTGATAATCGATAAAAGCGAAAAAGAAAATTGCCAATTTTCAGGGTTTCCATGTGAGCTCAAATTCCATATGAAAAGATGTGTATTACGAAGGAAAGTAAATTGATTTATCGATAAATTTATTGATTGATTGGTCGATTGATTGATATATATTTATTGATTGATTGATTTAAGTAGTTCCTTCCTACCTACCACTGACAATACAGTACCGGTCAAAAGTCTATCCACTTTTGGTTTTTTGGTCATAACTTTTTTCAAACTCAACCGATCCTGTCCAGACCCATTTCCTTCCCTCAAACGTCTTTTCATCCAAGGTAGAAGCTTTACATATCTCAATTTGGTGAAATTCCGCCTGTTCTCGCTTCGTGCCTATTACAGTGAGCCTCGAGTTTTCTATCGCGGGTAATCAGGCGATGAGATGTCGTCGTCGTCTTGAGAGGTCGTCCATTAGTCTTTGTCATTGTTTGGGCAAGGATTGGAGTTTTGATGACCTTGGGGATAGTCGAAACAGACGTCCGGAACAGCTGCGACAGGGGGCTGTGGACGGAGCCATCTGACGTTCACGACTAAAGGATTCTAGTACGGATATCGGTGGAATATTGCTCCCAAGAGGCCATGACATGGTTTAAAATGATATAACACACATTGGTAGCGAAATAAGTGAAGAAACTCTGAAGAAAACGAAAATCTCACTTTTGTGATTTTTGATAAATTCGAAATAAATTGCACCGAAAAAGTTCACCTGGGCTAATTTATTGTGTGAAACACGTGGAATTACTCTCAAAACAATCCCTGAAAAGCTGGACAGGATCGGTTGAGTTTGAAAAAAGTTATGACCAAAAAACCAAAAGTGGATAGACTTTTGACCGGTACTGTATATGGTTTCATCATCTATATCTAATCATTTCCAATCCCTCAATTGAACTATTTCATATGATGATTTGATTAGAACGATGGCTGTATTGGAATTTCTCTACCTCTACCTCTTCCTCTCCCTCTCTTCCTCTCCCTCTCCTTCTCTTTCCATCTCTCTCTCTCTTCTCTATCTCTTCCTCTCCCTCTTCCTCTCTCTCCCTCTCCCTCTCGTTCTCCTTCTCTCTCCCTCTCCCTCTATGATTTCTATTCTCTTATCATTATCACTTCTTGACACGCCCTGAACTAGATTTATGATATGTCATAGTTCAATATCGATCGATAGAATGACACACTAAACAAGTGTCAAAGATTTCCTATTGATTACATTTTTTTGATTACACATTGATTCCTTGATTAAATTTTAAAATTTGACAAGAACAATACATGAAAACGAAAAAAGCAGAGAAAACCCTCCTCGTTTTGCACACTCTCTCGCCTCTTCTACTTCCCTTTTCGGGACTTTGAACATTCCATAACAAAGAAAAACGATAAAAAATAACAGATCGTAGAAAAATGACGCGCATCTAAGAAAAACTATAAATCATCTTTTGAAAGTAAATGCTTTTGAAAATCATTTTTTGAAACCAACCAGAACTTTGAACTCTAATCAACTAAAGAACTCTTGATAAATTAAATTAATAATATCAAGAGATGTACAACTACAGGCTTGCATGCACATTAAATTAAATTTAAAAAATATATATACAGAATAGCTAAGAATGTGTCCTATGACGTTTCGGCCGCTACGTCTAAATGTATTTGAAATGAAATGAAACATAACCAACCTGATTAATATTAATCTCCAGCGTCGGCGCCGACGGGGCTGGGGTATAGCCATATCTGTAATCAGCAATAATCAATAAGATGAAGCAATAATCAATAATGTGAAGCGAAAATCAATAATTCAATTGTATCACTACGGTAGCACAACATTGAGCCAATAAATCAATAGATATTCCTGATTATTGATTACTATCTAGCGATTGTAATTTACTTCTAACAATAAGAATCTGATGAATCATTACACTGATACGATCTAGCACTGTTATTGTTCGGCCAAAGTACAAACTACAAAGTGCAAAGCGGGTGCAGACTACAAGCTACAGTGATCAAACTACAGACTACAAAAGCTGTGAACCTCATGCCATTGTTCTTCTGATTCTCGTAGAGATACCTGTTGTAATCGTTCTTGCCCATGCCTGATATTGATTGGCCCGCAACGAGCGATCAAACTACAAAGATCAAAGATTAAACTACGATGAGATCAAAGATCAAAGAGCGAAAGATAATGATCACGAGGCGTTCGAAATAATCAATCAACAGTGAACTGACAAGAAGAAATAGTGGGGAATGAGAGAAAAGAAAAAGAAGGAGACGAAGAGAAGAGGAAGAGCGTGTGCTACTATTTCTCTCTCTATCTTCCTCTCTACCTCTCCATATCTCTCCCTCTCTCTTCGTCTTCCTCTCCCTCTCCTTTTCTCCCATCTCTCCCTCCCTCTCCCTCTCCCTCTTCCTCTCCCTCTCTCTTCCCTCCCACCTACTACTTCTCTGTTTATCTGGCACCATCTCACTTTCCCGTGCACTCTCGTCCTCAGTTGAGAAACATAGGCGAAATACGATATGTCCTCCCAAATAATGGAAGCCTTTGGTGGAGTGGATGGATGGATGATGTGTTGGAAGGGAGAACTTAGATGGGGAGTTGCTAACCATTACTTATGAAATAAAAGAAAGGGTTCTTATTCTTTTTTGAAATTTTTTTATTCCATCATATTATACATTTAAAAAATGGATATCGTATAGTATGGACATGGGAGCGATATCGTTGAGGGTTTTGGGTGTAGTGGAAGTTTCTGAGCTAAGGTGAAATTCTCCACGATTTACACACTCTCACGACTTTCCTGTACAATGCACTGTAACAGATTCACAACAAGCTGATGAAATTCAACACAAGGAAAATCTTCTTCAAGGTTTTTAAAATATTTTCTAACATGTTTTCGCGACTTTTGAAGACAATTGTTTAATGGATACGGTATCTTTATCTCTCCCATACGAATAAAGCCATAATGATCAAGCACTTTTGGTCACGAATAGAGAAGAAAACGAAGCGAGATGTGTGTAAAACGAGAAGAATTTTCTCTATTTTTCTTTCTTTTCGAGAGTTTGAACAAAGCGTCGCATTTTCTTCCGGCTGACATCATACGCACTAAAAAGAAAAATAGAGAAAAACGAATAAAAAAAATAAACAAACAAACAAATATAAATAAAGATTACGTCATTCATGATGTCTTCTGAATCTATTCCATAAAACCCGTAATCTCGAATATTCCTCTGCCTCTTTCTCTCGTTCTACAGTCTGTAACTCTCTGGTGCTCTCTCAAATTACCATACTCTCTCACCCTCCCTCTCTATCTTATTTTCTCAATTGCTCTCTCAAATTGCCATACTCTCTCACGTCTATCTCTCTTTCTCTTTCTCTGGCACCCTCTCAAATTCCCATACTCTCTCGCCCTTCTCTCTTTCTCTGACACTCTCACCTATTCGTGTTGTCTCTCTTTCCTCATCGTCGAAAGGATGGTTTGTATGCGCAGCTTCTCTTTCACGTGTAGTCGACGAAGCAGTAGGATGGGAAGCGAATGAGTGGGGAGAGAGGAAGAGGGAGAGGGAGAGGGAGAGGGAGAGGGAGAGGGAGAGGGAGAGGGAGAGGGAGAGGGAGAGGGAGAGGGAGAGGGAGAGGGAGAGGGAGAGGGAGAGGGAGAGGGAGAGGGAGAGGGAGAGGGAGAGGGAGAGGGAGAGGGAGAGGGAGAGGGAGAGGGAGAGGGAGAGGGAGAGGGAGAGGGAGAGGGGAGAGAGGGAGAGGGAGAGGGAGAGGGAGAGGGAGAGGGAGAGGGAGAGGGAGAGGGAGAGGGAGAGGGAGAGGGAGAGGGAGAGGGAGAGGGAGAGGGAGAGGGAGAGGGAGAGGGAGAGGGAGAGGGAGAGTAAGGGGTAGAAGGAGAGGTAGAGGGAGAGTAGTAGAAAAAGTAACATTGATGAAACATACGCATGTTCCATTCACTGTGAAATGGATTATGGAATGGATGAGTGGAATTTAGTAGATCAACAAGGTTTAATGAATAACGATATTTATTTTTTTTATCATTATTCATGATAGAACACCTTTCAAAAATATACGTAATGCTATCAATGATAATGAAGTTGTGGTAAAGGTGACCAGTCATTGTTTTTAAAAGTTGATTCTGTCACCCGATCAGAACAGAATGTTTATTCTCCATCAATCAATACGATCAAATAATCATTCTCAAATGCTAACACAACGTAATGTGGTGTTTAAAACTGACAAAAAGAAAAAAAGAGGAATATGCGAGAGACGGCGTTAAAAGAGGAGAGTTTTCTCTGTTTTTCTGTTTTTCGTGTATTTGAAACAGAGCATAACGAATCAAGAGATCGATTTATAATAAATACAAATGGGAGAGGCCCAAATCTGCAAGAGACTGGTCATAAATTTGAAAAAAAGTTGAAAAATCTGCCGATTAATTTTGTTGACAGAGAGATGTGAGCATGCATGGGCGCCGACATGGGGGTGCCCCCTGTAAAATTAGGGATTTTTCGAAATTTCGTGGAATGCCTCCTGTAAATAATGGCGTTTAGGTGAATTTTTTTTTAAAAAAGTGAAGGCCCCCTGTAAAATTAACCATTTTTCGTTCGGATGCCCCCTGTAGAATCGAACTCCAGGTACCCCGCCCATGTATAATGTGTAAAACGAGGAGAGTATTCTCTCTGCTTTTCTTTTCCATCTTTTTGAACCGCCCGAGGTTTGGATAAACAATTATTAATAATAATTATTGTTATTAGGCCCATGCATGGATGTGGGATATGTTTCAAACTCTTTATTAATCTCTACTTTTCCTCGATTCTCTGATAGGATGGATCGAAAGAAAACAAATACCAAACCAATTACATATAATGTGTAATCTTCATTGATTGATTAACTTCATAAATTCTAGCAATGAGCACTTTAAAGAACCTCAAGGAAAACGCGCGAGAGAATGTGTGGCCGACGGAGAGTGTTCTCTTTTCCTTATGAGTGATTTCTCGCTTTTCTTGGTCCATTCTCTACAATTACTCATAGTCAGAAGAGACAGATATACTAAAGTTTGAGCAGAAAATCGAAAATCAATCAATAAATCGGAAAAATAAAAATTTTAAAAAAACACAAAATAACGAATCGCGAACGTTTCCTTCTCAACAACAGCAGTTGTCCATCGACTGATACAATCACATCTGATACAAGATATCAAACAAGACAAAGAGAAGTCCCCAGAGGTGTCCTTTCTCGGTCAATCAAAAACTGAATTTCACTCAAATTTTGCATTACACAATGGACAGTTCGACTTACAAGGGAATCCCCGGAGGCCACACTCACCAATCTTGACAAAATTTTTACTTGTGGTGAACCTCATATAGGGATGAGGTACAGCGGTGTCGGGAGCTGCTTATCAATTTTTTGAAATTTTAAAATTCATTTTTTAAGATCGACCAAAAAATGGGCGGTGCGTGCAGTGTGCACATAGAGATTACACACCACTCATTATCGCAAGTTCATTTTGACAGTGAAACAGATGTGTCGCTGGTATAGTGTTAAGTTTCATGCTTTGAGGTCGGTAGGTAGTATGTTCAATCCCTTCTGCGTTTTAGTCTTTTGCAAGGACTTGTAAATTTCACAAGCAATTTTTTTATCAGCACATTCAAAATTGATTTTTGAAAAAATATTTGAATATTTATTTACATTGTGTATAGTAAAATTTATCAAACAATAAAAATGGAATTTTAACAATAGTGACATTCTGCAATAAAATGATTCTAGATCACACAATGCACATTTAATGAATGGGAGATTTAAACAGTTAGGAGTTGAACAGCGATGAGAAAGCGAAGACGGGAACAGTGCCTGCACAGGTGAGAGAAATGGAGCAGGGGTAGTAATAGGGGGGACGATCGATTCGGCAACGGATCATAAATCGGTTGGGAGATGGCCTGTGGCATCAAAAGTTGCACCATTTTTATCAGTATGAGTGTACGGTATTGGACTACCGTAACCGTCGAGAATCGCGAACTGATTTTTCAGTCGACCCTATATGAGGTTCACCACAAGTAAAAATTTTGTCAAGATCGGTGAGTGTGGCCTCCGGGGATTCCCTTGTTAGAAGCGCACAAGAGAATCTTTTGCTGGCGAAACTGTGATGAGTCTATGGAAACGATTTTAATCGCGATTAAATATCAATCGATAGTCAATAAATAATGTATGACAGTCTGTAACTTACTCACTGTCGGAATGAACAAAACAGAATACGTAATCGATAAGCCTTAGTCTTATCTATGGGGGGTTTGACACTATGAAAAAAGAAGCAGAAGGAGTACAGAGATAGAGATGATAGCGAGGATCAAAATAGTTAAGGAGACAGAGAGGAAGAGTTTGCGAGATAAGGAGAGGGAGAGGGAGAGAGAAGGAGAGGGAGAGAGGGATAGATAGAGAGAGAGAGGAAAAGAGATGCGAGACAGAGAAGGAGATGTAGAAAGCAAAAAGAGATAGGGATAGAAGGCGACATGAATCCAATTGTGTTTCCGTTTTCTCTATCGCTTCCTCTCTCCCTCTTCCTTTTCCCCTCTCTCCCTCTCCATCTTCCTCTCCTTCATTTCTCTCCCTCTCCTTTTCCTTCTCCCTCTCCCTCTCCCTTTCCTTCTCCCTCTCCCTCTCCCTTTTCTTCTCATTCTCCCTTTCCATCCCTCTCTCCCTCTCCCTCTCCCCCTCCCGAATCACTAAGTAGTAGTTCAGTAATTGTAGCCGGGCTTCGCTAGACAAGGCAAGGAAGAAAATTGAGAGAGACACGATAACTTAATAATGAAACATCGTCCAGTCGATCTTTCCTTCATTATTCTGAAACTGAAAAAAAGATGTAAAAGTTAGCGCGAATGAAATTTCACGAAATCATGAATCGTGAGTCTAAAAACTGCAAAATATACGGAAACCGTGAAAAAGTTGGCTCTGCTAGTGATAAGAATATGTGGAGTAGGGATGAAGGAGAATAGGACGGATGATTATTATTCAGTTATAAATATTATTATTATTATTAAAGAAAAGTATCTGCCCTCGCTATGTTAAAGGAACAAACATAGACGAAGATGGAGTAGATGATGAGACTGAAGTTGACACGGGGAGAGATGGAGATGGGGAGAGGAAGTTGGAGTTGAAAGAAGAGACATAGATATGACGGGATGGAGAAGCCATGGAGATAGATCGAAAACAGCGATAAACCTAGCTGGCACTTTGACTAGTAGACTAGACTAGTCTACTAGTAGTCTAGGTATGCTGATTTGCTCTTTATTTGTAGATTTTTATTTACATTTTATTTATATTTATTTTATTTATGTCTTTATTTATTTGTAGGACAAATTAGCCAGGAATATAATTCAATAAATACAAATTTTATTGCAATTTAAAGTCAACTTAACAAAGTACAAAACATTCACAAACCGGCGAAAGACATCTACAACTTTACGTGTAAGATATGAATAGATTTTTGAGATCACAGAAATCAAAGATCAAAGATCACAATATTGCGTAGATCAACTGTACAGTGAAGGATACAATGGGAATGGATAAATAATACACAATCAATCAATAAACAAATACAATTACACGATGCTAGAACTACAGTAATCCTACTCCTCTCGTCGTTTTCGCCGCTCAAGTTCTTCCAGCACCTCTCTCGTAATGTCTCGCGCCATCCTGAAAGAAATCAATGCCATGAAAAATACTGTATGCTCAAAACTACCGTAACCATGATCAGAATGATAAGTCAATCGATACCTGGTCGCAGCTTCCGCGGCCTTTTCTCCCCTGAGGGCACTTTTGAGGAAGGCCGCCTCTGCGTTCAGCATTGTCGACCATTTGCGCTCCAATTCTGCCACCTCTCGTCCCACACGACACACCGGATCTGGAACATGTACCGAATAAGTTTTACGAAATGATTTACCGTATCTCAGCGGCTAATGATGATGAATGAACTGGGCCAGACATGTTGTTCTTACAAGGAGTCTCTTTCAGCTTAAGGTGGCGATAAGAGATGAGTTATAGCTCATTTGAAAGCCCTTCATCTGTAGATTAACAATATCTACTTTAAAAATGCAACCGAGGTCTGTGCACGGACAAAAAATTGGAGGAGTGTCTAAAACGCAACGATGGGCGCAATGATGCTCTAGTTCTCCGCGTTATCTCTGCGAGTTAGTGGTATCACAAAGGTAAAGATGAGTAATTGCGGTATGTCTAACGAACTTCGGTTAGGTTAGACGCGCGAAAAATGTTAAACATTAATTGGAAACTGCTGGAAAAGTTTTTTTTCAAGCATGGAGAAGGTTCTACACAGCCGGTTCAAGTACATTATCCTTGACTCTATCAACTCACAATTGTAAATTCACTCGGAAATGGAGAACGAGGATCGTTAGCTAGCTGTGTAACCACTAGCGCGCAGAGATAACGCTGAGAACTAGTGCGTCATTGCGCGCGTCATTGCGTTTTAGACACTCCTCCAATTTTTTTGTCCGTGCACAGACCTCGGTTGCATTTTAAAGTAGATATTCTTAATCTACAGATGAAGGGCTTTCAAATGAGCTATAGCTCATCTCTTATCGCCACCTTAAGCTGAAAGAGACTCCTTGTTAGACGCCTACTACGAAACCTGGCCGCATTTTGGGACTGTTTTTTTTGTTGTTGAAAACCTGACCACATTTCGAGATTTTTTGCATGTAGATTTTAAAAAATCCGTGCGTACATAGACAGAACGTAATAATTTTCTTTCTCTTGCGATAAATCCAATAGACCATTACTGAAGTAAGAACAATGGCGATAGAAACATCAGAAACTGCGAAACAAAAACAAATCACAAACAATCAGAAACAAATCAGAAAAAGCGAAACATTAGAAACTCGAACTCACCAGGCAGCGTCATGAACTTGCCCCGCCCACCCTTTGCTCCCATCGGACGATCAATCGATAGCCGCTCGCTCGCTGGCCGGTACGGTACTCTAGCACGTGCCTACAGTATTCAAGCAATCGCTTTAAGATACGTATAAATCAATCGATCGCACCTGTTGCAGCTCGTAGGGTAATAGGAATCCGGGAGAGCGTGTAATTGTAGTGACCGAGGGCGATGGCCGTGGTGCGTTCGGGCGACGTTTACCACTCAACGCTTTCTTCGTCACAAGTGGCAGAGACGCAGATCGCGATGGTGTAGTGGGTGGTGCGGTGCGTGCGACTACCGTACTCATTAGCTGAAAAGCAAGGCGTTTATCGATCGAACTCTATTGATTATTGATTGAATATTCTACCCCACTTGGTTTTATGATATCACGAATACTATAAAGTGATACTCATAATCAAAAGTACAATAGTACACTCGCACATCATATCTATCATACCCATCACACGTATCAACCGTACTCCTCATCTATCCTACCGTATCCTTCGGCACGGTACCGTATACACTCGTCTACCATATCCCTCTGCAATCTACCGTACACTCTCGTCTACCATACCCCTCTTTCCCCTACCGTATACTCCCGTCTACCGTATCCCCTACCGTACCTGTCTCATTCCTCCTACAACTCGTTCATTCATCTCATCCAGTGTATCTCTCAGTCTCCTCAGTCTCTCCTCATCCACTCCTCCTCTTCCTCTTCTTCTTCCTCCTCTCATTATGGCATCCTCCAGGCACAATCCGAGGTCGCACACCGCACTCGCCAGCACGCAGCAGTTGGCCACGTGATACGGACTGTAATCAGGGGTTACGGTATTCAGAGATTACGGTATCTCGAGACTATGATAACCTTAGATTACGGTGTATTTAGACTATCATAATCATAGATTATAACTTATTATATAAAGAATACGATCACATATTACGGTGTCTCGAAACTATCATATTCATAGATTACGGTATCTCGAGACTACGGTAATTCAAGGACTACGGTACCTGCCCAATCTCAGCCCGAGTGTGCGCGTCAGTCTCGTCAGACGTCGCGTCGCGATCAGCATCTGAACCACGGGATCGAATATAATCAGCCAAAGATCAAAGATCACTAACCCTCGTCGTCTGCTCTTCTTCACTTCCTCTGGCCTCTTTGCTCTCGACCACTCTTCCCATGACCCTTCTACAGTCAAATATCGCGCCTGCATCTCTGTTTGGAGTTGCCGGCTCCGCGTGAAACAACGCCAGATCGGCTGCAAAAAAATCGTTTAAAATCAAAATCAATCAATCAATCTTTGTCAGGTTCACACTTTGGTGTGCTGGAATAGGGTTGTAAGCCATTTAATCAATTTATCGATCAATAAACACCACTCATTGATTAGATAATCTGGGCGATGAACATGTATAGTAGTTATGTTGTTATTGTTACCAACATATCTCCGAATACAGTAATCCTTCTACCGTATAGCATGACTACAGTACTGCTTCTCACACTCTCGCTAGACCAATTATTGATCGAATTTAGACTGCAATCAATCAAACTCTAACCACTTCTCTCGAAAGTCTCCGTCGTCCTTCGCACCGTCTCTGTCAATTCCTCTATAGCCTCCGTCAGTGGTGGGAGTGGTCGTGGCTCCGCCCCTTTTCTCGACTCCGCCCCCTGCCGCCCATCCGCTTCGTCGTCCGCGTCCGCGTCACCCTGGAGCGCGGCGACTACGCGGTTCGTCCAGGCGCGTTCAAAGTCGCGAGAGAGGAGCAGACTCTCCAACAGAGATACGCACATCTCCTGTAGGAATGCAAGAATCAAGAATGTTCGCCGAAAGATCAAAGATCAATTATTCCCGTAAAATAAGATCAGACGAGGAGCATTGCAAAGCAAGATATCTATTTTTATTTGTCGGCCCAAACGTCCATACGGCACTAGGTCGAATGATAACCGTTGAATAAGAACCGACTGGATGATAACCTGACAACGTGTCGGATGAGAACTCAGCGGCCATTTCATACCAAATTTTGCGCTGATCACGGGAAGATCAGTCTGACATTTCAAAATGTTTCGGATGAGAACTCAGGGGACATATCCTGAAAAAAAAATGTCTAAAAGTTCTCAAATCGATCGAGCATTAATGAAACAAGTACCCAAGCATCATCTAGGCGCCAGGACGCCTGCGCCGGCGCCCAAATAAAAAAAATGTTCTAAAGTTGTTAAATCGATTGAGCATTGATAAAACAAGTACCAGAACAACTTTTTTATTTGGGCGTCCTGGCGCCAGGGTGACCATTTGGTACTTGTTTTTTTTAAACAATGCTCAATCGATTTGCCAACTTTAGAACATTTTATTCAGAAAATGACCGCTGAGTTCTCATCCGACACATTTTGAAATGTCAGACTGTGATCAGCGCAAAATTTGGCATAAAATAGCCGCTTGTGAGTTCTCATCCGACATGTTCTCACTCAGTGGATTCGCATCCGGTGGGTTCTCATTCAGTCGGTTGTCATCTAGTGTGTTCTCATACGCTCAGTGCTCATCAGGCGGGTTCTAATCCTGTAGGTTCTCATTGAGTGGGTTATCATACGCTCAGTTCTCATTCAGTAGCTTCCGGTTATCATCCAGTCGGTTCTTATTCAACGGATATCATTCGACCTAGCGCCGCCCATACGAACGCGTTCGTGCTTTAATTCTTTTAAAGATAAGAAGTGCGCGACACAAATGTACCTGGACAACATTGGACTCCTCCACCTCGCCCATATAGTCCCTACAACAATTGTTAATTATTCAATTTCGAAAAAAATCAATAAATTATCAACGATACAATAGTCGATTTGTAACGACAGTTTGCACACGATAACAGTAATCAATATTCTTCAATCTTTATCGCCTAATATCACAGTTTCATATTACAGAATACAATCATATTACAATTATCATTTCGTTAAAACTTTACATTAAAAGAGATCATTGCAGAAAACTAAGTAAATATCAAAATATCACGTATTACACAGAAAAGGTATTTCAAAATTATTAAAATATAGAACCGTAAACAACGTAAAGATGTCAACGGCAAGGCGAGAGAGTGTGGGAAACGAGAGATTGGGGGTGGGGCGACAAATGCACGGTTAGGAATATTAGAAGAAACATGCTGTCATCGGTCTCTAACGTTCAATGATCGATAATGTACATATTAAACAAACAAACAAAAAAACATGCACAAACATAATAAACTATGGCAATGCAGAGATGATAGGAAAGACTTATTGATCGAAGTCAGTTCACGATCGACCTCAATCGATCGATAACTACAGTACGATAGTCGGCAGAGCTCCGGCCTTGCTTGCAATCTGGTAGAGCGGATCGTACATGAAGTCCTCCTCGGCGAGATGTTGCACCTGGTATTGATCAATCAATACTTGGATGAATACGGTAATTGCAAGAATATATCGATTTATATATATATATATATATATATATATATATATATATATATATATATATATATATATATATATATATATATATATATTATATTTTATCTACGCCCGTGGGCGCAACGATTTTTAGTTATATATCGACAAAACCATGTCAAAACACATGAATAAAGACACGTAATCACAAAAAATATAGATCAAAGATCAAAGACCAAAGATCACAACTACCGTACCGTCCACTTGAACCGTGTCGGAATGAGCTTGCCATTATAGAACTTCTCGGCCACTTTGAGCGTATGCGCGTCCAGTCCCACCCATACATTGATTCGAGTCTTCATCTGCAAGAAATCGATAACTTCACACACTCCTACAGTACTCTTCCTATAAATACAGTAATCCTACCGCTACAGTAATATGGTAACTACCAGTGCCGAAACACTGGATCGTTTTAGATTCTTTTTTTTTCTTACAATTTTTTAACACAACCCATTTCCAGTCTTTCCCTTTACAATTAGCTCTTTCTTTATAATACTACAGTACTCCTACGACTACAGTAACCCCGCCCCTTATTACCGTACCCTCTCATAGTCATTCTACTACAGTAATCCTACGACTACCGTACCCCCTGGATACCGTACCCTCTCATCATCATTCTTCTCGCTCCAGCTCGGATCCACTTCCTCCAATCGTTCGACCGCCATCCGGTACAGCTTCGTCGGACACGAAATTTCGCCTGGAATACGTTTAATATTGATTTAAATAAATTATATAGTTATAATAATAATAATAATAATAACAATAATAATAATAATAATAATAATAATAATAATAATAATAATAATAATAATAATAATAATCCATACCGATCATGGGCTCAAACCATCCGCCCGTCAGTTCCCGCATCCATCGCAGTTCCACCGTTTGGAAGATCTACAATTCAATCAATCAATAATCCCTCTCGAATACGGTACTTCATCCGGGACAATCGATCAATATTATTATATGCACCCTCGCTAAATACTCAATCGGTACAACACAGTCATAGATATAATATTACAAGTTCGGTACACGGAATCACCGGGGTCAATTTACAAAAGATATCATCAAACAGACTCGTCACCAACACCCCATTCAAGCGACCACACTCAATATCCACTCGAATACTAATCAATAAACAAGTTCCAATCGATATTGTACCGTACACCAACCTGAGTACTGTAGGCGTTCTCGGCGGGATCGAGTACGCGCGTCCGCAGCAGGGGCGGATCGACAGTCTTCGGCTGCAGCACACGCGGCGGCGTGTCCGGCGCGTCGAGAGCGATCTGCAAATAGGTTTTAATCTATTATAATAATAATAGCATGGACTTGGCCAAGGCGGCAGGGGTTATCTATCGATAGCTATCAGATAGCCGATGTTCCAGTTTAAATCGTGTCCCAGTCTCTGCTTACACTTGAGGCCATACCACACATTATTAGCTAACTTATTTACTTCAAATTTCACATTTAAAGTGCATACTTGTACATTTATTAATATTATTAATTGAACTTAATTGCAGCATTAGCATTGATAAAAGGAATCGAAGGACAGGTTTCCTGTATATACCATAAATGCCACTGCACCTTCTCGAATTTGACCCAGTCACCGATCGCACATCCGACATCAAGAGATTTACATGTGACCAGACCATATCGGGACGAGAGCAACAACCATCGTTTCATTCCTGTCAATCAATCAATAAATTAATCAATCAATTAATCAATCGATAATGACGAATATACCCCCACAACTTCGAAAGTCACAGTACACCTAATATATTCCACCCTAAATTTCAAACGTCAGGGAGATCAAGATCTACCGTACCCCTGTCTACCGTAAGATCTACCGTACCCCTGTCTACCGTAAGATCTACCGTACCCTTGTCTACCGTATGATCTACCGTACCCCTGTCTACCGTAGTACAGTACCCCCCTCTCGTACCTCCCTGTTCGGCCTTGTACCCGTCGAGCTTGAAGAGGACGCCTCCCTTGGCGTGACCGGGACCGCCCACCCACACCTGCTTGCCGCGTCCACGCCCTGCAAATAGGTAATAATAATAATAATAATAATAATAATAATAATAATAATAATATTAATAATAATAAAAATAATAATAATAATAATAATAATAATAATAATAATAATAATAATAATAAATGTACAGAAAGATTAGCTAATAATGTCCCCCATGGTGTTTCGGCCGCTGAGTCTCGTGTATGAAACCAACATCGAAAGAGTGAGCGTGTCGTGTCAATACAAAGTAAAAAAGATAAATAAATAAAATAACAGTAGCCGACATTATGCCTTATATATCGTCACATAAAATAATTGCAAACCTTGTACAGGGTGTGAAACACGTTTCAACCTTGATAGTGTAACTCATTTTGCCAATGTCCCTGTCTCCAATAATGCGTCTCAAATTTCTCATTCCTACCTCTCTCCCCTCACAATTATATTCCAAACGTTCACTGCGATAAATTTTTTCACTTGTAGTTTACTTACAGAAAATTAAGTGAGTGACGTATAAGCAAACAAGTTTTAATAAAAGCGTTAAACTTCATCACATTGTCACACAAAATAATTGCAATCCCTTGTACCGGGTGTGAGACACGTTTCAACCATGACAGCGCACAATTTAGAGAGTTTTCATCTTTTCATTTCACATCTTCCGGATCCTATACAATACCTCTGGTCCATGGTTGCATCCTCGGCTCCGTACGCACACCCCCATCCGACTCGCCGCCACCGCTCCGCCAGTTGCCGCCGGCGTCTCCACGCGAACCACCGTAACCTCTGTGGTTACCGTAACCGCCTCCACGGTGGTTATCGTACCCGCCTCTACCGTATCCACCGCGGTTACCGTACTTGCCGGACTGTTCGGTTCGCTCTTCGATCGTAATGAAACCGATGCACAGCGCTGCTGCCCTGCAGATAATCAGTAAATGAAAATCAGTAATTTACACTTAATTCTTCTTTATCATCTCTATAAAAAAGAATGCAAGGAAGACGATAGAACATTGCCATTATTCCACAATTTTCCGCAGCATTTTTATTTCCTGGCACTCCACAGATCACGTTACAAACTACGGAACCTGGCCGCATTTTAGGATATTTTTGAAAACTTGGTGGAATTTAGAAAATCTGTAGCGTAGCTCTTCACCCAATGACTCTCCCTACTCAAAAAATCAATAAGACTACTGTACTTGGTCATAGCATTGAGTAGACTGGGATTGGTTTTGGGATCACCAAGAAGACTCCAGGTTTCACGAATCTCTGACGCAGTCGGTGCGTTGAAGGGAAGAAGGAACGAACCCTGATCATGGTTACGGTATTAGAAAACCACCGATATCGATTGTTTGATAATCCATTGATTACCATAGATAAGTAGATCTGCATCAGAAGCGATAAGAACGGTACCAAAGATCAAAGATCAAAGATGAAAGATCAAACCTGAGGAGGCGGTATTCGACGGTGTATATCGGTTAACCTCAATGCGGGCAGCTCATGCGAGGCTGTCACTGTCCCCTGGAATCAATCAATACATTGTGATTATCAATCGATATTCAGTCAATCAATCAATAATCCGCACGTACCATATACCATTCGAGATGGGGCATGTTCTGAATGAGGCTATCCGGATCGGCCACCCACCGGAAGTAGGGATTGAAGACGAAGGGGCAATCGGGCACCTAGGAGAGAACAGTTCCTTCAGATTTGCACAGAATTACAGATTTTCATGCTAATATAGGTACTTTGCAACTAGGTAGTAATGTGGTGTTAAAATCTTGTAAAAGTAGATGGAAAAGTGAAAAGTAGTGTTAATTTTGTGCTTTAAAAAAAGTAGGTGGAAAAGTAGCACATCTTCGTAATTGACAAACTTTTACAATACTTTTCTTTTACGCGAGTGATGGATTGCTACTTTTTCAACTACTTTTACAATCACAAAATTAACACTACTTTTAACTTTTCCATCAACTTTTACAAGATTTTAACACCGCATAAGAATTGCTTTGATATGATTTTTACAGATCAATCAAACTAAATAAATAATAACCAATAGAATAGGATTAACATGACCTTCGATCAACAAAACAATAGATTATTTCATTGGCAACGAATAATTCACAAATATTTTAAAATAAATTTAAATAAATTTAAAAAATAAGTCCCACCATATTTTCCTCTTCCTCCGTGCACGCGATGAAACGAGCAACTGGCACTGTGATCTGCAATCAATAATGTCGATCGATCGATCGATATCTCATCTACCGTATACCTCGAATGTCTCATCATCGTAGAGCGTCGTGGGAAACTTCGCCTTGCACTCCTCCACGATCGTGTTCACGCCGGTCTCTGTGTCCATCTGTAATCAATCAATATCATAGAGGTTACTGTATCCGAGGAAAATCGGGATCGATATTCTTAACGAACAACAACATCGAACGATTATAATTTAGTCTTTAATCAATCAATAATAGTCGAAATTTACATTAACCACAATGTGATTATGATTATGCGTATAACATTATATTATTCCTGATAGCCTACAACCAAGTGGAGTAAATAATCAATCACTGAAAATCAGGTATGATAATCAATCAATAATCAATACCGTAAAATTGACCCAAACTCCGGGTCGGAGGGTTCGCAGCTTGCGCATTGTCGCCGATTCCTCGCATAGAAGCAGCGTACACGCGGACAGAACGGACCATTTGTCGTCTGGCAATATATCGATTTATTTAATTATTGATTGATTAATATTCAAAATAATGTTTATAAATAAAAATAAGTAAATTTAGAGATGTTGGCATAGCAATGGTAAATGCAATTCCCGTTATTTCAGGCACACAAAGTCCTACTGTGAGATCACTGCTAAGCCAGTGATAATTCAAGGACAATTCAGTGCTTACTGTTAGGGGTTGTTAGGGTCTTCGGAAGAACTTTAGAGCACTGACATTGAACATGTAATTTAAAAGCGGTAAAGTGAATAGAGGTGGGTAGATGAGGGGAGTACTTCACAAGAGCAGGTGGAAATATAAATGTGGAGAGACCACCCAAATTGAGAGGGGCAAGACTTCGCCTACCTCCCACTAGCCCATTTAGTCAACCTAGCTATTATTATTAATCGATTTCAGTCTGCGGAAATTGCAAATCTACACTATAGGTCGAAAAGTACGTTACAAACTACGAAGACCGGACGCATTTTGACATTTTTTTTTGGAAACTTGTTAGCATTTTGAAAATGTGTAACGTAGCTATTTGACCTATGATCTACGCCGCAGTTAAAATGGACCGCTGAATCGATGAAATTAAGCAAGAGAAGCGACGAGTAGCCTTAGGGAACTCAAAAGAATATAATTATGGAGGATGTCAACCAATAAAATAAAGTGAATCAATCGATACCAATGGACGGTCCACAGACGATTCCATGGAGCTCGTGCTTGGTCTTCGCCATGCTCCTCAATCAATACAATTAATAATCAATAATCAATGATTACAGTATCTGGATAAAAGTATAAATACCAATATAACAAAGTCCATAGCAATAAAAGCACATGAATCAGTCATACTATAACTACCGCATCCACTTCTAATCTTGTTCAATAATTGAGAAAATTATACCGAGTATATTAAAATTTGTTGCAAGACTATTGATTTTAGGTTCAAAATGACATTATGTATCCCAAAACTCAATCGATTGAAGATAGAACATGTAGGATTGCTAACCGAGCACACACAGTAATTAGTAAAGTATCGATTAACTCCGATCAATAAATTCCTTCATTCACATACAGTATACCCGTACAATGTACGAAAAAAAGAAAACAAGAAAATCAATAACAGTGACGATCTAAGGTAGAATGGATGATTAACAACACGCCTAATGCAATCTACAACAAATGATATTCTATGAAAATCAATCAATAAATCGATAATCAATCAATAAATCGATAATCTACTGCTTCCAATGACTCGAGCTGGTAATCGTATCGGGAAGTGGCAACATTTCCTCATACTCCACCTGTAATTGAACCGAGTTAATTAGTTTGAGAAACTTTTTTTTAATATTAAAAAAACAAAAGCAGTCAATTTCATGTTTCTCCACTAACACAAGAGATGGGTGAACACTCTTCTACAATCTGTTGTATTTAGGCATTCTAATGACTTAAAATCGATATGATTTATCCATCTTACCGATCCAAAACACACCCATAATTCCTACATCATTTCATCTTTTAGCCATAATTAGCTGTTTATTAAATTTATCTTTACTTATGCGATATTTTAAGAATAAGACGAAATTTGAAAGGTCCTTGATCAAATCTTATCATTTTACCATGCCCACTGTTTCTCGTAAGCACAAAATATGATCATTAAATGTCCCCCTCTACCCTTGCTACCCATATGGGTCGCTTTCAGAATCGTTTCCGTCGCAACTGGTGCTTCCCTTGTTAGCAGCGCGTTCTCAAATCTTATTACCCCTAATTCGATGTTTTTCTTTGTTTTTTTTAAAAAGTAAACCAACCCGCATGCCGACTCCTTCGGGGATATTTCTCTCAATGTACTCGAGGAAGGTGGACGCAGTGCTGCCTGTCACTTCGTGAATCTGAAATGGGCAATGTGCGCATGGCTAATCAGATTGATCTTTGATCTTTCGCCTTTCATTTTCGTATGTCTGTGATAGGTTAACATTATAATCAATCCAACAGGAGCAAAAATTAGCCATTAGTCTATCTGATGCGTGATCTATATTTAGAATATTTTAGCGAACTTTATTATTTTCCAATATCTGATCTCCGATCCCAACACTGTGATCTTTGAACCCTTCAATACAGAACAAGAATGATAATGGGAAACTAATCGCTCACTTACCCTGAACTTAGTGATGTGTGTTCTGGTCTCGTAGTGTAGTTTGTACTTCTTGTGGACAAATTTCGATCGTAGCAGGGGCTGCACCCATCGCACGTACGGTAGACGCTCCGTGCCGCCCATTGTAATCGACAGCGACTTGCACACCGCCTGAGAGAAGGCAATGATAAATTGAATAAACGAAAATAATTTTTTCGACTTCTTACTAGTTTATGTTGTAGAAACACACCCAGATATAACAAAACAACAAAAAGGATATGGCAAGTTCCAGTCTTTTCAGGCTTTAGTGCTACCCGAAGTCATTTTTCTTAATCTTTGCAAGACTGTCAACCAATACATCATTATGCATCGTTTCATTTGCTTTACGTGCCTATGCCATAACCCTCCGCCGCGTCTCCGTCGTTACGGCAGAGCTTACGGCGGAGGCACGTAAGGCAAATGAAACGATGCATAATCTTTGCAAGACCGCTATACTATATATCACTACGATTACACTTAAAAGTATTATAAAACAAAACAAAAACAAATTATTATTATTATTATTATTATTATTATTATTATTATAATTAATACCTCGAGGAACTGCGTATAACTCTTGAGCACCGCCGGATCGTGTCCTCTGTACTCCAGCTCGATCGTACGAAACAGTCGATCAGGCAGCGGGTGGGCCTGCGACGGCAGGGTTGGCCGTCCCTCGGCCCCCGTCGTCGTTCGCACCCATCTCTGACTGGCCATAGGCGTCACAGTGGCCGGACTTGCGCCAGCCAGTGGCGCCGAGGCCAAAACTCGCGATGATGACGTCACTAGACGACGCAGCATCTTAACTAAGATAATTTTTTTTAAATGAAATAACAATTTAAAGTTTAAATTTTAAACAAAGTGCAAAAAATAGAGAAACGACGAAAAACAATTGGGGAGGGAGTCACAGCACTACACAATTTCGTTCAGCTACAGTGTGTCAAAGGTCACCCCGCACACGCACGCATTACACCACACACTACACCACTCTCTGCTCTCTATTTTGTTCTTTCGAACGCAACGATAATCGTAGATCCACTGAAACAGAACATGAGCAACCCCCTTGCTAATCGCTAACTCTCGTTATTTATGATTGCTCTTAACACAAATTTTACTCTATTAGCCCCACTCTCTACCATTTATTGACTATTTTACACCCCATTCTCTAAATAATCAATAATTAAAATAGTAAATCATCATCTCATTTTGAAATAAACAGTGAATAACATAGCTATGGGAATTGGGCATAACTTTGCCAGGCTGACCATTGGAGTAGCGAAACTGCGCGATATCGGAACAGAGAATGCACCTATCGTGACGTATAAACACTATAAACAACACAATTGTGCGCACTCTATTTTGTGTCCAAACACGAGTATAAATATAGATCGTAACGCGCACTTGGTATAAAATTCTTCCTCTTTGCTATTACTAGTGCAATTTTTGCTCACTCTTCCCACTCCATCTCTCCTTTTCTGTTGTCAAGAAATCAATCGATAATTCTTTAGTTCTTTCAAAAATCGATAATGACTGGTTCCCACAAAGTGTTCGTCTACGGCACTCTCAAGACGGGCGAACCCAATCACTCTGTGCTACTTCAACCAGAGGTAACGTTCGATAGTCTTATCTATCGATTAGCTATTGATCTACTTATTAATTGTCTATTGATTCAGTTATTGATTGAAACAATACTCAGAAAAAAATAGCAATCAACATGCAAGATTTATGCTAGTGATAGCAAGCCATAGTTTGAAACAATTCTAGAATTATTAATGAGTAATTCCGTGCTGAATCTTGTCTTGCTGTGTCATAGAATAAGTATGACCGTAACTGTTACCAATAACAGGGCCAATTCAAATTTCTTGGCATTGCTACCACCGTGGATGCCTTCCCACTAGTCGTCGGCACTCATATCAACATACCCTTCCTGCTCTATCAGAGAGGAGGAGGCGTGGTCAGTCGGTTTAACTTTTACATTGTTTATAAAGCAAACAATCTTCCGACCCATGAGTACATGGTTAATATTGATTAGTGATAATCAATAGATTTGCTTCATCTAACAAAACTTGAATCACTCCAATCAATATACATTAAAGAAAATGATCTATTGATAATATCGACAGTTAATCAATATTTTTCAGCCAGTACAAGGCGAAGTGTACGAGGTTGATGATCGCAAGTTGATTCGACTCGACAAGCTCGAGAAACATCCCGTATTCTATGAGCGAAAACTGGAAAAGGTAGTCGAGTTTAAACCGTTGAACTACTGTAATCTACATTCCGAAATACTACAGCAATCAATCAATAATTCAGGTCCGAATGGTGGACAACGAAGATGCCGTACACGATGCTTGGATGTACTTCATTCCAAAGTGAGATACAATAGTGAAGAACCAACTAGCAATGCACCCCTTTTCATTATATTTGATGGAATAAGTAAATAAATAAAATGATTATAGATGGAGCGACGAGTTCTCATCCAAGTGCAGTGTGCCCATCTCCAGCTACACATACAACGGCACCGACCATGGGCGACTCTATCTCAGCGGGTAGGTCACTATAACGGTACTTTTGCCAGCAGTTTCATAATCTAGGTTGATCATTATTTTTCCGTTATTTTGGCGAAATATGTGATAAAGTGACCCGTTTTTTATAAGCGCGCCAATTTATAAACTGACCCGTACCCACAATGTTGGTGCTCGTAAAAGTATGAGGTTGACAGAAAAAAAACGAATTCCTAATATAACATTCTGACATACATCTATAATACAGTATACCTACGTTACTTTCCTGATTCAGACGTCTTCGCGAGACCATCACTTATGAGGAGGGAGCCACTATACCCCTACAAGTGCTCGGGCATCCCATTCCGGACGGTAATCGATAATATCGATTAAATGTGATAGCTTACCGTAACCTCTCAGGTTACAATATCACTCGTGTTTTCGTCTACGGCACGCTTAAGCGAGGTGAGCCCAACTACTCCGTCATGTCAGAAACAGAGGTGGGTACTTCTAATTTACAATGTATCTACGCCCAACAGCAATTAAGCGAACAATAATTGGTAAAGGTATGATTGACGACTCTCCGGATTTATTGGGACTTATGCTAACAAGATGACAAGAAAACAAGTCATCACCACAACAACAGAGGAAAAGACTATTCCAGGGTGCTAGCCGATTCTCCGGTGAGGCAACTACCGTATCCAGTTTTCCACTCGTTGTAGGAACCCAGTTCAACATACCCTTCTTGCTCAATCAACGAGGCTCAGGACATGTGAGTGAAACTTCACGGTTTTATTGACTTATTGATTGATTTACAGCAAATCAAAGGGGAATTGTACGAAGTTAATATGAAAAAATTAGAGATCTTAGATGAACTAGAAGCACATCCCATTCTCTACGAGCGAAAACTCGAAAAGGTAATCAATATTACATCAATTAATCAATATTCAATGATCCTTTCAATCAATTCTGAAATGTACTACTGTATTGAACTAGCATACAACAAATCAATAAATCCTATTCAGGTAGTAATTGATGAAACCGGCACAACGGTAGACGCATGGGTCTACATCATTCACAAGTAAACTACCGTATTCCGCAGACTCGAAATCAATCAATACTTTCCAGGTGGGACGCAAACTTCGAGAGTACATGCAGCAAGCCCATGGACAGCTACAGCACAACTGGCAGTCATGGTCGACCATACCTCGACAGGTATCGATCGAAATCTAGCCCCTTATTATTGATTTATCGATTGGCATCAAACCCTTACTATTGATTTATCGATTGGCATCCAACCCTTATCATCGATTTATCGATTCAGATACGTTCGGGCGAAGCTAATGAAGGAAGAGGAGACAAATTTGTTCAAGGAGATAATGGGCTACGATCCTCGAGAAGACGGATGCACGATAGGTGTGGGCAAAGCACCCGAGGGAATAGATCAATAAATGAGTGTGAAGACATCTATTCACAAGGATAGCCTTTGTTGTGTAGTGTTGTTACAATGTTTGAAAAAACATTTATTTATTCATTTAAACGCAAGGCGAGGCCGCTTGCAACACACCAACAAAAAAACAAAGGAAGGAAGGAATATGTTCGATGAGTACAGACGATGAAGTGCTTTTGAATCAAGAAAATGGGGACCAAGACGGGGTTTTGAATGTGGATCAAATCATGTATCAATTAGAGAATACCGAACGCCGTACTCAAAAGGTTAGCAATCCCGGAAAGTGAGCTTGGACCGGGAAAACCGGGAGAGGAGGAAGAGGAACTGGGGGGTGATAACCAAACACCCCAGCCTACACAAGCTGATACAACACAATAAGCGTAGATCGAGAGGCTATAATTATCGATTGATACTCAGTGATATTTATACGGTGACAAGGAGGCAATAAATACCGATACAGTAAATGAACAGGGGTAGGGGTGGTGGAAGAGTCAGCAGCACTACATGTCCATACTCTAGGAATCGACTAAACGCTGATATTTCAATGATGAATGGACAGATGGGGATAACCATGTGGATCGGGAAGAAGAACAAAAGCTACTACCATACTAACTAAATCAACCAAAACAAGAAAAAGAGGAAGATGAAAGTGAGAATTTCAACAAAACATAGACCATCCATAGTTAGCGGGTAAACAATGATGATATTGATGGTGCTAATGATAGGAAAAGTTACGGGGGTCCATCAGATGAAGCGATAGAGATGCATCAAAGCAGCAGGTTGGAAAGAGGAAAGTAGTTAGTCAATAAGAAGAGCAACAGAAATTCTCGTTGTTTTTGTTCTTGTAAATCTTATCAAGCCTCACTTAATTAGATGGTAGAGGATGTGTTAACACAAGAAAAGTTCATCAACAACAATAATAATACTATTATTAACAAACACCATCTAGTTTTTCCTGAGATGGGGAGGCACGTAGGCATTAGCGGAAGTCTTAAGCTCAACGGGAGCAGGCTGGGGTGGACGCATGGGTGTGATGGGAGCGGCTGTGGCGCCCATGGCACGGACTGCTGCCATGGCATCATCACGATCACGAGTGGAGCGAGCAGCTCCCCATGGATCACCCTGAATAAATAAAATGAATAATGAATAAAATAATATAAATAAATCCCTGAATTTTAAAAAAATGATGTAACCGCTTCGAATAGTAGAGAAGAGATAAACACTATTAATATTATCACACAACAAAATATTAAAACATCTCCAAATTAGGAATGTTTTCCGAAAATCGCCAATTCCATTTACCCCGTAATCAAGAGCAGATCACAGAACGTCACATTGCAAATTTCTAATATCTTCACAAAATATGAATAAAATGCAAGATTGCATACTCGAGGTGCTTGATATGCTCCAGGTTTGTTGTCTGCGGGCTTGGCTCCAGCCGTGCTCCATGCGGTCGACTTCGCGTCGTCCTTCTTGTGCTTCTCAATCTGCTCAGCAGCCGCGAACGTGGGGAACATCTCCTGAAAATACATATAATGATAATTCGCCTTTTTGAAAATTAGAAGAAACAAGACAAAGTAACCCTAATACACCATGACGACTAGCTAATAAAACGAATGATAATCGATATACCAAACCCATCAATAGAAGCTAATTATAATAATAATTATTATTAGTATTATTATTATTACAATAAATACCAACCTGATTGTTGAGATCGAGACCACGAGTTCCTCCACCGCCTCCTCCTCCACCACCGTGACGCTGACCCGGTGGTACATAGCGTGATGGCTTAGCTGCAGCGTAATCGTCTGCTGATGGAATGATCTCTGGTGCTGCCTCCTTCTTCTGTAGAAAAAAAGCTATATAAATATCTATTTTCTTAAAATTATTGGCTACAGTATGTGATCAAGTTTGGTGCTGTCACATTTGGCATAAGTTCATATACCTGCTTGTGACAAATCCAGAAGATTCATCAGGCATAGTATTATTATTATTATTGCTAGGAAATTTTGTTGTTACTTGTCTCGTTGCGCATGCGTGCGTAGATAAATTATTATTATTATTATGACATACCTCTATCTGTCCCCATGTCTTCGTGACCTCCTTCTCCACTTGGACTTGTCCCTCTTCGGTGGGTCCTTCTGTCACCTCCTCTTCCGTATCTTCTAGAGCCATGTCCTTGATGCGAAGTCCATCGACTCTGAATCAGAATTTTTAATTGAAAATTTACATATTTGACATCATTAGTAGCCGAGGCATATTTAACAATTATCACACATACGATGAGGAAAAATCCCATGTAAATAGATATAAATTGAAGGAAAGAGCAAACCTGTTTGTGGTGTTGCTCTCATAATCGAGCCACTCGCTCTCCTCCTGTGACTTGTCGTCATCACCGTTCTTGAAGTCTTCAGCCTCCTGCTGCTCTCTTTCCTCCTGAACAACACAAAATAGAAGAAAATCAATGAAAGCAGCAAAGAACCAGCGCATGGATACCGGAAATCAGTGTAAACAAGAATATGACGAACCTGTTTCTTGGCCTTGCGCTCGAGAAGATTGCCAACATCGTCGAGCTTCACAACGGTCTGCAAAAAAAAGAAGAATTTTTATTTGTTTACATAAAACAAACACAATAAAAACAACAATTATGTGATCCACTTACCTTCTTCTTCTTATCCTTCTTTTTGGCGAAGAAAGCATTAAGATCAGCCATCCTTTAGTTAGTTCGTGTCTTCGAATCGATGAGAGAATTCAGTTCAGCTACAGGGTAGTCTACGCCAAGATTAAGAACTCTGCAATTACGAAAATGAAGAAAAGAATTGATCAATTTCATTGCTAGGACCAGAAAGAGAAAGTGGATATAGACCACTCCGCATGAATCGAAAATGTAAAAAATGAAGAAACAATGTCTCAAATATAGCATTTTGTCGTTATCGATTGGTTTTGTGAACTGCAACTCCCGATCAAGCTCTTATCAAATTATGCCAGATATTACGTAATAACGTAGCCGGTAGCTTACAGTGAAATAGATAGTGGGGAAAAGCCTCAGGGGCTGGGAGATGATGGGAGAAACGATTACTGACGTCCTCGTAAGGCCACTTCGCATGACAAGTTAACGTCGTACGAAGGAAAAGGGGCGTATCAAAACAGTTTTGTTATTGAAAAACGAACAAAAATTACGATAAATTCCGTGAAAGAACCAACGAGAATGGTCGGCGCGGGAATTTGAAATAATTTCGGCAGCCATGCTGCAGCCACTAAACCGCGGAAGTTTGTTGGCATTTTGCCATATTTTCACTGTAAATGTCAGTTTGTGATTCGTTCTTCAATTATTTCACGACTTTGCTCTCCGGAAAAGCTTTATTTTTACGCTTATCCAGAATCTACTACCCTAATTTTATGAGTATCCCCTTAAAAGAACGGATAATCTGAACCATGAACGCGCATAAACTAAATTTCCTAGCACAAACACCAAATTTGCAACGTTTAAACGTTTGGATTTTTCTTACTATGCTCGTTTTCAACTTAACTAATTATTTTTTTTATATTAGATGTCCGGTGTCCTCGGTCGACTCCTTGGTGGTAGTGCGCAGCTCGCACGATCATTTCTCGGAACTAGACAGCTACCTCTTCGAGAGTCAACCGCCGGATTCAAGGTACCTCATTTTTATTTTAAATTATTCTTTCCTTTAATTTTGTTATTTGTCTCAAATAATATAAATCGTAAAGGTCAAATCGCGACTGAAGCTTCGCTGTCGCTCCTGTTACTTTGTTCGTGTGAATGGTCGCATGCACGTTGAATGTCACGAGCAACCCCGACACAAGACCCGCGAGATCTACAATGTGAAGACCCTCTGGTGAACACAATCAACAACATTTTGTTCGTTACAATTGTTTTTATTAGAAAGTAAATACATATAGCTCACCACCAGTGTAAAATCGCACAATTACGATTAATAACTAGCGGACATCGGATTAAACATATAAAAAGGCCTTGGAAGCAATTTCACAATCAAGTATTGGTCTCATGCATTTAAAAATTGAAAAAAAAACAATAAATATATTAATCCCTTTAAGGATGACTAGAATTTTGAGCAACAAAAACGAAATACATTAGATGATTCAAGAAGGCGTGCGTATAAATGACAATAAAAATGGAGTTAGAAACTATTCGATACTATTAAGCAAATAAGTTCTACCGTAACATGCAAGGTTGATTATGCTTTTTCTGTTAGCAAGCTCTCGGTCCTAGGAATTCGGTCAAAATCAATAAAGCTGTCGATTTACAAAGTTGTTAAAACACCACCGTTGGCTTCTTCGGTTTTGTACATGGGCATTGGTGGATGAACCGAGGGGAAAACCGACTGGGGAGGATACATGGCCGTGGGGAGCATGCCCCAGGTGGGGTCGAAACCGAAGGGCGGGTAGGCCGGGTACATGGGAAAGTGGGGCATGGTCTCGAACGGATTGGGTACCGTACACATCTCCGGATACGGTAGTGAGGATGATTGATCGGGTGATGATAGCTCGGACTTCGTGCTGCTGCTCTCCGAGGATGGCGAGGGAAACGGAAGGATCTGATGTTGTTGTTGTTGCATGAAAGAGGGATAACCACACATGGGCATGGCTGTGGTTGGGAAGGCCGGTGACATCATCTTCGATGGTGGCTCTCCTCCACACATGTTGTGCGCGAGTTGCGGAGAAGTTGACGGGGCCTGACGTTTCCTTGCGCCAACACTGTTTGATGACCGCTCGCCTTTCGCGAACGGATTGTGCAGCTTCTGGAATTATATCGATTTTAGTCTTGTCATTACCGTAATCTAAAAAACCACCGTATACCAAAAATACCGTAATCAAAGAGTACCGTACCTTGAGCTCTTTGATGGCCTCGCTCTGGTAGGCTGTGACTGTGATGAACTCTGCTAAGTGCAAACGCTCCTGAATTTTTTTAAATAGATTATTGATTTTCAGGTATACTGTAGTCTTGGATTATTAACTTACCACATGTATGAGTGTGATTGTGTTGTGTCCCATCGATGAGGGTTCAGCTCTGAAGATGTAGATCACTGGCACATATTTGTGCAAAGTCTGCAGAAGGAGCTGCAAAACATCAAAGATCAGAATTTGACAATACATATTTTAATCAGTTTAATTATGACTAGAGTTTTGAGCAACAAAAGCGAAATACATTAGATGATTCAAGAAGGTTTACAAATGACAATAAAAATGCTCAATCATTGATTACAGTACTCCACAAGTTTAGAAATTTCTGCATTAAAAATCAAGTGATTCAGGGTTATTCTCCAATACAAGTAGAGCGGTCTTGGTAAAATGCCAACAAATTACGGTATGGTGCGTCATGGTGTACAGTAATCGTCTGCACTCTCTCATTTTTGTGTACTATCTTTCTATCACACCACGACCGCTCTAGAAACGTTGTGTTATCTTCTACATTGTGTCTATTGTGCTACTAATTGCTGGATAGACTAATACCGAAGGAAATATCTAGATAGTTGATCTCAAATGCACACCGCTTCCATACAATTAGCACCTTAGTGGCTGTCCCCTGTGGGCCAGCTCTATCATCCACTAACGTTCTCTACTCATTAAATCGATTTAACCTATGAATAACTATTGCTAGCCTTACTGAAGTACAATAATTGGATTAATGATCAATAATTCTATGGATTAAAGCTTTTCTTTCTAGAAGAATGGTCAGTGGTTGTTTCCCTTACTACCATTAGCTCCTCTTGAATAGTCGCATACACGCTAGTCCAGATAGTACCCTGTGGCTTCGACCCACCGACATTCATTATCACACCTAACTGAGGCACACTCCCTCTTAGGTTCGCTCTTTCCTGTGACCCGAACACACGTCAAGACTCGTCAATCGATTGGTCAACTATCCACTAGCGAAGAACAACAAGGGAACCCGTGGATTCTACGTTTCACAAATCCATTACGAAACGATGAGAATGACAATGTCAATTATAATGAAAACGTTGACAGTGATTCAGAGTTTCATAATGTTTATGCATTTTCAGAAGAAATGCAAGCATTGTTGAGTCAAATCTTGATTCTAGTTACCGTACTTCACCACAATCTACCGTAAGCCACTACCGTAAACAATAAGTGAAAGACACATACCACACTCCTGCTGTTCTCCTCACAATTGTTGGTCACTTTGAAGTTGGAGAACTCGATGGGCTTGGCCATGAACGCATGTCCGTGTTGGATGAAACCCTCGTTGGGCTCGACCTCGTGAGGTTTCGGAAGGCCATCGTCACAGTCGGCTGGAGAGGATGACCAACAACCCGTTGAATAACGATATCTACGATTATTGATTTATTGATTGTCATATTATTGATTTATTGATTGACATAGATGATATTCTCTGTAATCTGTATAATGCTGGCTACTCTGGTATTTTGCCACTTAAAGTCTACTTAAACTACGTCACAGACTTTAAGTAGACTTTAAGTAAACTTTAAGTGAAAGAACATTTGACGAAATGCATTACAGTATACCACACCACTTTAAGTAGACTTACGTCTCACTTTAAGTTTACTTAAAGTCTACTTAAAGTGGGAAAGTTTAAGTAGACTTTAAGTGGCAAAATACCAGAGTAAGAACAGAATTCGACTAAAATAGCCTGCTCCATCATTCGGAGAACCTCGCCTACAGTAACCCACACCCTCGAGTGAGGTGATAAACCTCGCCCGCGATAACTCACTTGAGCTGATCAGCACGCTCCAGCTTGAGATGCATTCCGTAGAGGGCATTCGGATCCAGTCCACTCACACGAATGGCCAATTTAGGAAATAACAGTCTGCAAGAGATAGATACAGTAATCCACACCATAAATTATCCTATCATTACTGTGCTACAAATAGTGGGATAAACTACAGTATCCGAATGCTACCGTACCTGCCGACTTTGGTGACGATCATCTCGGTACCATGAGCCTTGAACTTGGCCCATAGATCAGCCTGCTCGAGTTGAACACCAATCGCAGACTGCATGGCTATCTAAAGGTACTAGTTAAATCAGTCTAAACATAAATCAATTATGATATAGAGATCAATAGAAGGCCAAAGGTCAGAGATCAAAGATCGATTTGAAAAATTCAATGATTGACTAGAGTAAGCGACCACAGTACATAGAACTCCAAAGATCAAAGATCAGTGATTGAATGTCAATTGAATTTGCAAAGTCTTCACATAGGAAGATAGAGACAGCAAACAAGACACACACGGGTGCTAAGAGCGCGAGGATTGAGACTGGTAAGATAGGCAAGTAGAGTGGAGCTGATACAGTAACGATAGTAAAAGTGTCGAGGGGCGGGGCGCACCCTGTGGCCGAGTTCACCACGAAGGTATAGTGGTGGGCCATAGTGGGCTCTAGCACATACATGAGAGCGGCACTAATTGTATAATGGGAATAGTGGTGGATGTTTTAGAGACATCGTGAGAGATGGGAAGCGATACTATCGATATGGACTTGAGTCGAGACGAGAGAGCGAAAGGTCTTGAAGAGACCGCGAGAGATAACTTATCCATGAGGTTTAACAAAGACTTAACTCAATGGTTGAATCATCTTATGGAGTCCGGATTACGGTAGATCTTCTATCGATCTCTGTGATTACCTTCAGTTAAAACTTTCCGTATATCCATAACTTCATAACTCTTTTAAGAGAGATGGCCGTTAAGACTCGACTACCCCCCGGGCGCGCTAGCAATGAGAACAGAGGGCCCATACTTGGGTGTTAGGAGTGTCAACGGCCTTTATACACAAAACTGCAGAAATTTCCTGTTTGTGCCCTCAGGCTATTACACAAATTAATTTAAGTGCGGAAACGTTTAAAAATCATAATTTCTCAAATTGTTGAGGTGAAGTTTAAATACCATTTGCGATGCATCTAGGGTGCACAGACCTTGCTAATTCATTAGCATCGAATGCGCGTTGATTCCTAAACCACTTTTTTGACTCAAAATTTTGGTTTTTGCGGACAAATTATCGCTTGTTTTAGTGGGTGCCCAAAATTTCCGACCAGGTATTGTAGCCTGAGCAATTCCACATTGATTTATCTTAAAACTGGGTTCTCCGCGATCGGCCATTTTGTAGAATTTTTCGCTCAAATCTCCGTCATCGATGGTTGTCATTAAAAATGCTGTATTTTCCAAACGATTGGTACGGAATTGTGGTCTACTCAAAGTTTCGAGGTGAGACGAGTAAAATGACAGAAGAAGCCCATAACTTGGATCAATTTGAAAATTTCAATTTTCATGACCATGGTCCGAAAATTTCAAAATTTCTCAAGTTTGAAATGTTTTCATTTATGCGGCTTATTGTGAAGTACCAATGATGTGAATAATATTCAGCCAATGCTCAATGGCTGATCTCTCCTTTCAACCATTTTCCGAAAATTTTCGTGTTGAATGCGTGCGAAAAATCAAAATTGTGTTTTAATAAGTTTCCAACTTGCTTTCTGTACCATTCTCTCTTATAGCAGCCCCGAATGTGGGGAAGATTTTCCATTTTTGACTTTCCGGGTACTTTTTTAACGGGTGGAAAGTCGCCGATTTCGGTTTTCCACTATTTTTTAACGAGCCATTAGACTTGTCCCTCTTCGGTAGGTCCTTCTGTCACTTCCTATTCGGTATCTTCTAGATGTTCAATTCTTTCAAAATGATTTCTTTTTTTTTGCTATTTTTTCAAAGTATGAAATCAAAAATTTTATTAACAACAAAAGAAGAATAACATTTTTGAATATCTAGGTACAAAGATAACATCTCCCTCTCCCTCTCTCTCTTCCTTTCCCTTTCCCTCTCCCTCTCCCTCTCTCTCCCTCTCCCTCTTGATCGTCTTCCCTCGTATCCCTGTTGCCTTTTTGTCCCAGATACCCTGGGCACTCGGGGCTTGATATACTCCTTCTTTCGTCTTTTTTACTTCTTTCCGAAATATAGGAAAGTATTCGATATTTTTTTTCACGTTTTTCTCTCATTTTTAAGAGACCAGCTCGGTAAGACTCGAGCATTTTGACCCCCTGCCGGACATTCGCCAAGACTTTCGATCTGATCCTCAATACTTTCAACATAGACACATACCGGGGGGAGACCGACGAAAGTAATAGTGAAAATGCACTTCGGCTCAAACCCGGCTCACATATGTCGCATAAAATAAAAAATTGAAAAATTCATAACTTTTCAATCTTGATAGCTAGGACTTTTTATTTCTTTTTATTGGTGAATAACATGTCGTGCACTCTTATAAACACAGCTGAGTAGTAATTTCATATCGTTCTGAATATGTTTTTTCGTGTCTGATTTTCGGATTTTTCGTCTTCTATCCTCTTTGAAGAGAGACGGCAGGTAATGACATAGTGCATATTGTAGCCCTGACAATTCTGTACGTGGTCACATTCCCTTGGAAATCCAAGTTTTCAGAGTCATCGATAATTTCAACCGAATGTGAGATACAGTATCGCCAGAAAGTAATCGGACACTTTTTCATTTTTTTATAACTTTTGATCCAGGAAAGCAATCAAGCTGATCTATTCAGCTAATGTACAGAATTTATCAAGGAATATTACCATGATGTGTTGGTGTAATTAACTTAGTTAATTTTTGCGTAGTGATGACGCTACTGAAGTGCACTTTTTTGAAAATTCCCATTTCTTTAGTGAAAAGCCCTGTTCTTAGGGAACACTGTGAGAGTGTAGACCCCCACTAGGGCTGTACAGTCAAACAATCCGGAATGGCTCCGACTCTGATTTCAAGCTGTGGCAGGGTTGCTACTTTGACCTCCAAAATTTATAACTCGGCTTCTAGATGTGATAACTACCCGTTCTAAACGCCAAAATGATGCTAGTGGCGAGTGATGTTTATCCCCGGAATATGGAAGTCATAGCTCGTCATTTGCCCTCAGGGCATACAATAATTTTTTGTTGGTAGGACCGATTTTGAGACCCTACCGTTCAGAGGGCAGGTCTTCTAAAATTATGGTTTCAGCGCATGCTGCTTTGCAATGTATCATATATTTATTTTCCTTATTTTGGTTTGGTTCCGATTCCTATCAGACCCGTAGCAAAAGTTATGCTGAGGTCTACTCGGTTTCAGTGAGTAACGATCAAAATACAAAGACCAAAAATCAAAGTTCAGCAATAGTGTAAAAACTTTTGTGGACATCTCTAACATGCATAGGAGCTTTGAAAATAAGATTTTTCATCAATAGAGGCCCAGGGACGAGAGCAGTGAGAGAGAAAGCGCAAGAGCGAGCTTCGAGTAGACCTCAGCATAACTTTTGCTACGGGTCTGAAAGGAATCGGAACCAAACCAAAATAAGGGAAATAAATATATGATACATTGCAAAGCTGCTTGCGCAGAAACCATAATTTTAGAAGACCTGACTTTTGAACGGTAGGGTCTCAAAATCAGTCCTTCCAACAAAAATTTTTTTTAAGCCCTGAGGGCTAATGACGAGCTATGACTACCATATTCCAGGGATAAACATCACTCGCCACTAGCATCATTTTGGCGCTTAGAACGGGTCGTTATCACATCTAGAAGCCGAGTTATAAATTTTGGAGGTCAAAGTTGCAACCCTGCTACAGCTTGAAATCGGAGTCGGAGCCATTCCGGATTGTTTGACTGTACAGCCCTAGTGGGGGTCTACACTCTCACATTGTTCCCGAAGAACAGGGCTTTTCACTAAAGAAATGGGAATTTTCAAAAAAGTGCACTTCGGTAGCGTCATCACTACGCAAACATTAACTAAGTTAATTACACCAACACATCATGGTAATATTCCTTAATAAATTCTGTACATTAGCTGAAAAGATCAGCTTGATTGCTTTCCTGGATCAAAAGTTATAAAAAAATGAAAAAGTGTCCGATTACTTTCTGGCGATACTGTATGTGCAAATTGCAAAAATCGAAAATTAAATTTCTTGAAATTCGCAAGAGTAGGAGGTACATAATGTAGCTATGTAATGTCATTTTACTCGTAGTGATGCGCGTACACAGAAAAAATATACAAGTAGACTCAGACTACATTTTTAAAAAATTGAGAAAAATAATTTTTTTATTTTTATTTATTCAAACTGCACATTGAGTCGACCGTCAAGTCAAGTTGATTCATAGGGCGGATGGTGGCTGATGCATGTCCGTTTGCGAAAACAACTGCCACGTGAAGAATCGTCGTTTCGCAGATCTAGAATTTTTTTTTTAATAATTAAACCTGAATATTTATATGTTTCTCTCATATAAATCGCTTGGGAGGTAGCGCACTACATCCAAAGTTGTACATTTCTTATCAGTAGGAGTGTACGCTATTGTACTACCGTAATCGTCAGGAATCGCAAATTGATTTTTTTCAGTCGACCCATGATTTTCAACCATGACCCGGGGTTCATGGTTGAGAATGGCTGAGGTCGGAAAATTCATGATGATCACAGACCAAATACTATATGCTATTATATCAACAGTGAACCAACTTTTATTTTTATGGATACCATAACCCGAATTACCGTAATCTAGCTACCGTATCCTATAATAATGTGATGAAATTCTCGGAAAATTTAGGTGCGTGCATTACTATTACGGTAATGGCGATTACGGTAGTTCAATACCGTATACTCATACTGATAAAAATGGAACGGCTTTGGATGTAGTACGCTACCTCCCAAGCGATTTATATAAGAGAAACATATAAATATTCAGGTTTAATTATTAAAAAAAAAATTCTAGATCTGCGAAACGACGATTCTTCACGTGGCAGTTGTTTTCGCAAACGGACATGCATCAGCCACCATCCGCCCTATGAATCAACTTGACTTGACGGTCGACTCAATGTGCAGTTTGAAAAAATAAAAATAAAATAATTATTTTTCTCAATTTTTTCAAAATGTAGTCCGAGTCCGTTGGTATATTTTTCCTATGTACGCGCATCACTACGAGTAAAATGACATAATAAAGTTACCTCTTACTCTTGCGAATTTCAAGAAATTTAATTTTCGATTTTTGCAATTTGCACATATTTCACATTCGGTTGCAATTCTCGATGACTCTGAAAACTTGGATTGCCAAGGGAATGTGACCACTATGTACAGAATTGTCAGGGCTACAATATGCACTATGTCATTACCTGCCGTCTCTCTTCAACGACGATAGAAGACCAAAAATCCGAAAATCAGTCACGAAAAAACATATTCAGAACGATATGAAATTATTGTTCAGGAGTGTTTATATTAGTGCATGACATGTTATTCACCGATAAAAAGAAATAAAAGTCCTAGCTATCAAGATTGAAAAGTTATGAATTTTTCAATTTTTTATTTTATGCGACATATGTGAGTCGGGTTTGAGCCTAAGGGCATTTTCACTATAACTTTCATCGGTCTCCCCCCGGTATGTGTCTATGATGAAAGTATTGAGGATCAGATCGAAAGTCTTGGCGAATGTCCGGACCATGCTCGAGTCTTACCGAGCCGGTCTCTTAATAGAGAGTCTAATATCTTCTTCTGATATGGCCTTGAATTTTTCACTGGCCTAATATTGATCACTCGCAGGACTTGTCTTAAAGGGAGAGTGACCCCTATGAAAAAAACTAAGTCCGGAAATTCTGTTTTGAATTCCCGCCTTATTGAATTTTTGGAGTCGGCGCTTCCCAACACGGGAACTCTGCCACAACATACGGTAATACCCTGAAAACTGATCAATAGCACAAGATTGATTTGATTCTGTGTAAATCAAAAGGGATAGGAAGGAAGGGAGAGAGGTTAGGGAAGTGGTTCCTCGATGTCCCATATGGATCAATCAATGCGCATAAGGTAGATCAAATCAAGTTGTTTATCTGCTATCTCTTCATCAACTCGGTCAGTGTCATGCATAGCATAGTGGTAAGGCCTCTCTTATGCAGTGTTCAGAACTTGGAAAATGCAAGTCATCTCCCTTCTTTCGACTGATCTTTCTCTACCTCTCTCTTTCCATCTTCAGAGGCGTGGTCTTTGGACTATTCCCCTTTAGAGAGAGATCAGGCTAAGATGGGGAGAGGTCGCTTTTGTTTTTGTCTCTTACTTCTTTTAGTTATTTTGTTTTTCTGAACTATTAAAACCCCCCCACTTACTAGCCCCATGCCTAAGTATCGAAGGTTAGGAGTTCTATATATGTTTCATTGTAATCGTAGATAAATAATATCTTTATCCCCACGTTAGTGCACACCAGGACATGGAATTTCTGTTTCTGAATTTTCTGTTTTTTCTTCTGTTTTCTGGCCATTTTGGAGACCAGAAAAATTTCTGACCAGAAACAGAAAATAGGTTTTTAAAACAGAAAATTTTCAGAAAATATTATTTTTCGAAATATCGTCAAAACGAAAAAAACGTGAAACATTTGTGACAATTTGTGATAAATTGTCACAAAAGTTCACAAGATTTTGAAAATTTTGTGTCATGATATCAAAACGCGGTTGCAAGTTTTTTATTAGATAATAGGGTATTTGAGCATCACTGCTCTTGCCTAATTGACCTGTGAAGAAAACGATTAAAATAATTCACTGTGAACGCTGTTTGGTGAGACTGGTATACGGAAGGATTTTCTACAGTATACCAGTTTTGCAACCTGATCCATGTCATGATCTTCCCTCCCTCTCTCCGACCCCTCGCTTCAACATTATTCACATTATTCATTTATCACTTGTTGTCACATTTATTCAATGTATGATAAATTAAATTAAATTAAATGATCCAAACAGTGCAAATTCGGTGTAGGAAGTCATGTAATGAAAGGTACATCCATGATTAGACGAAGAAAGCGCGATGGTAGTAGTTTTACAGTAAGATTCTAAAGAATGCCACAGTATACCAATTTTTCACCGCGGCACTCCCGATTAATTTGTTCACTTTTGTCATACATTTCTGCATTTGGCAAACACATCCACACTAAAAAAAACCTAAGAAAATACATCGTCAAGTGCGTGAAAATCGGTAAAAATAGGCACTTTGTGAACTTTTGTGTGTTTCACTTTTTTTCGTTTTGACGGTAGTTTTAAAGAAAAAGAAAAAAAATCGTTTATTTTGCATTTATTTAGTATTTATTCAAATACTGTACACATGGAGAGTAAATTGGACCAAATATGACATTAGATTTCCCATCTTTCTCTACTTGCGTACACGATTTGCCCACATTCTGGCAAATTGGAATCGAAAAAGCACCAATTTGCCACATGCAGGCAAGCATTTGCCAGAATACCGGAAAATTGTTCGCAAACTATCCCTACTCGGTCAAATTTAATGAATGTGCATACGGCCGAAAATTTCATGACCGGACTTTGGTATCTCGGTGTTGGAGTTAGTCGAATGAAGCCGGAATCATCGTTTCGATTCTATAGTGCGGCTATTTTGTTGTTTTTCGCTGGCTCCTACACTGACGGCAAACTATCTCATATTTGAGTCATAGGTTATCTAAGATCCGGCAATTAGACAAACGTTGTCTCAAATGTGAGATAACTTAGTTAGCTTACACCAGTCCCCGTTACTATCTCGAGCGAGAGAGTATTATCTAACGTGTATTTTTGAGAGAGTTTGGAGTAAGATAACCTTTCTCTATAGCTAAACAGTTAGACAACCTATATCTAAGAGAATTTGCCGTGAGTGTAGATAAAAATGTATGCGAAATTGGTTTTGCAATCAAACTTATAAAAACATTAAAAAAGAAGTAAAATCAATGATTTTATGACATCTTCTGTTTTTTTTTCTGAATTTTCTGTTTTTTCTGGTTTTTGTAAACAGAAATTTCTGTTTTCTGATTTCAGAAAAAAATTCTGTCCCAGACCTGGTTTACACGACCAGGGGATTCGTACCTGCGTCCTCGGTTTCAGAGGCTCATTAGAGTAATGAGTGGGAGGCGTAGGATATTACGCACTATATAAAACACTAGAGTTGGTTATTCGGGAGCGATTGCGGGCCCACAATGGCATTACAATGGTAACGACTACTTTATTCCTACCCTTCTCATTTTCGGTCGTTATTCTCTATTCTCTTCACTTTCCTTCGTTCTCTCGTTTGCTTTCCCAAGTTAAGAGAACAGAGAAAAACGACCGATCACAAAAATAGGCCTGGTAGGATAAAGAAATCGTTGCGGGCCTGCAATCGCTCCCGAATAGCCAACCCTATAAAATACTATGAAAATGTATGATGTTTCAGTTTCAGGCAAAGACACTGCAGTGGGTGCTCAGCGTTTCGAGGATCTGCCTGAAAAGTGTAGAGTGTACGTGTGTGTACAGATGGATTATTTGGATTTCATACAAATCGGTTGTAAGCGTACCGCTGCATCTTGCCCGACACGTCCTTGTCGTGCATGAAACACAATGTTGAGGGGAATGGTCGTCTGATTGGCGGCATCTGCTTCTTCACCTTCTCAGCCTCGTCGAGTAGACACAGCCAGGCTCTGAAAGTAAATCACGGCGCCGAGAATCTAAAAATCAATCGACAATTCATCCGATAATCGTTGCTCCCAGATCTTACATCATCGCGCAAAAAGGCTAAATTTCTAAATACTACCACTTTTTCTGGTAGATTGACTAAACATTAAGAATTTCGCAATAGCACGCTCTCGCCATTATACAGTACAGCCCGATCTTTTGTACACGAGTAACACTGCGGCGCGCAGAGGCGCTCATTTGCGCTCATCATTTATTTCTGCGGGTACTGAATACTTTTCGATTCTCAAAGTCTTAATCATGAGTTTCCGTTATGAAAAGTTGTTTTAATGACTAAAAAAACAAAAACAAAATTTGTATTAAAAGGCAAATCACACTGGTCCAAAAATGATGACTATTAATTTACTCGAAAGGTATACTGTAATATTGCGTATCGATCACACGATCGCCGAAATATATTTTTGAGAATTTACATTACCCATCATTTTCGGACCAGTGTGATTTGCCTTTTAATTATTTTTTCTCATTAATAAAAATTTTGTTTCAGTTTCTTTAGTCATTAAAAGAACTTTTTATCACGGAAACTCATGATTAAGACCTTGAGAATTCAAAAATATTCATACGCAAAGGAAATAAGTGATGCGTCCAAATGCGCATAGCAGCGGAGCGCAGTGCAGAATATGTAAAAAAACACGACCGGGCTGTACTGTATAAAATAGCGCGCGGCGAGGGCCTTTGAGCGACTTCCGTTCTTTAGAGCACAGTATCAGTTTCTTATGCAAGTACATTTTATGAGAGACTATCTGACTCACATATTTTGATTATGGCTTGGCACTTGGCCAAAAAGTGATAGTAACCGATTGGGCCCAAATCGTGTACAGTTGTAGTATGGGGTGGCATAAGCTCACATACGGAGTTTGGTTCATCATATCTGCACCATCGCTAAATAAGTTCGTTAACATGGCATCAAAATTTCAAAGTTTACGGATTCGTTCGATATGTATATACAATGATGGGCAATAATAAGTAGGTAAAATTCACCAAGTATCATCCCAATCCAAAACCTTGAGACCCAGAAAAAATTTCAAAAACACATAAAATATTTTTGTTTTATTTTTCCTACAATTGCCTCTCAGTGAGGGACTTTTTTTATTCCTTCTATTTGACGAGTATTCATTAGTGTAACTACTATACGAAAATGAACTAAAACAAATGGGTGGAATGTTGCCTCCTTCCCGAAAAACCACGACTAATTCGCCTTTTTTATCGCAAACTGAAATTAATTATCGTGCGCCCTACCGTTATCCAAGTGCGGAAATTCAAAAATCGGTAATCACTATTATTTAGCACTCGATTTTCGGTATTATACTATAGTTTTCTTTTATCATTTCTTTGTTATCTGAATATCTGAGGAGTAATATGACACTATTTTTCGAAAAAATATGAAAACATTGCCGAATTTTGAATTTCCGCATTGGATTACGGTAGGGGCACACGCTAAACAATTTCAGTTTGCGATAAAAAAGGCGAATTCGTCGTGTTTTTTCGGGAAGAAGGCAACATTCCACCCATTTGTTTTAGTTCATTTTCGTATAGTAGTTACACTAATGAATACTCGTCAAATTGAAGGAATAAAAAAAGTCCCTCACTGAGAGGCAATTGTAGGAAAAATAAAACAAAATTTTTTTGTGTTTTTGAAATTTTTTCTGGGTCTCAAGGTTTTGGATCGGGATGATACTTGGTGAATTTTACCTACTTATTATTGCCCATCATTGTATATACATATCGAACGAATCCGTAAACTTTGAAATTTTGATGCCATGTTAACGAACTTACGTTATTTAGCGAGGGTGCAGATATGATGAACACAAACTCCGTATGTGCACGGCGGTTCAATGATAGTAATTAAGAAGCTCCCACAGGAATCGCAAACTGAGTATTGAAATTGCACTAGGCATTAGGTCCTCCCGGCGCGAAGCTAAGATACGATACTAATGGGCGCGTTGCCGATAGTCATTAGTCAGAGCGGCGCACCTCAGACAGGTTTGGTAGCGCGGCGGAGAGTGCGATAGAGACAATCATTGGATGCCATCGTGCACGCACATCCCCTCTAATGAATTCCACCAAACCCGTCTGGCATCCGCCGTGCCCTCTTTATATTCAATCTTTCTTCTAAAACTTCTGCCAGCGGTGGAAGACGATATTTCATTGGTGCCCTGCTATTACAGAGGCTGAACTAACGTGCGGGAGGCTTCAAGCCAAAGTAAAATGTAGGGGCTTTCCTCCAATGAACCGCCGTGATGTGAGCTTATGCCACCCCATACAACAACTGTGCACGATTTGGGCCCGATCGGTTACTATCACTTTTTGGCCAAGTGCCAAGAGAATGTCACTTGAGCCAGATAGTCTCTCTTATACGCGCAATAACATTCATTGTCAGAGTAGTCACTCCTTTGTCGCAAGGTCTAAAATCCTATTGCCGAATTTCCTCAATTTTCAAAAAAATGCCTTTCGGTTTATCTCTACATATATTTGATGGGTGCTCTTTTTCATAATGAAGGAGATGAAAAATTAATTCTATCTAGGTTTGCTTGCAGCATTTGCAAAAGAATTGTATATTGTAGTGTCTATCCGATCAGCTTCGAGAGCGCTACTATATCGTTGCGATCATTGAACGTATACAAACAAGTAGCACGGTTCTTCGATTATTGATTGTCAGGGCGATTTTGGAAATGTATGTTGAGAATTGATTAGAATTGTTTTCCATATAAGACAATCATTTATGAATATATTATAAATGAAACGTCACTCATTGATCTCGCACGCACAACCTCTCTTATGCATCCCACCAAACCCGCCTGGCATCCGCCTCGCCCTCTTTATGTTTCATCCAACTCATGAAAAAGAGGATAGAGGCTGTTATAGAGGCGGAACTGACGTGATCATAATGTGAAAGATAAAAATGAATGAGTGTCATTCAATGAAGCTTAATTCATTCATTAATATTGTATGCAGTGTAATTACTTTTATACGCCCAGTTACCTTTGTCCTCCCAATTGTCTATCAATATTAGGAATAACCGTAATATTCTGCACATTTAAACATCTCTTCGAAAGTCACTATATTGCCACTGATATACACTACAAAGCAATTATATGTGTGTGGTTTACGCATTTCTCCACCATCCCATTTATCTCTAACTAGTAGACGCTTACACTTTGATCGATAGTTATCTGATCCAAGTGTATAGCTTTTGAAAGATTGCGCAATCATCATCATTTTTAATTGGATGCTTTCCCCTTCAATGAGCTCTTTGATAATTAGTCATCAGATGTATCATTTGTAACATTTGAAAGATATCCATAATCAACCCATCGTTCTCTCTTCCTCTCTCCTTCTTTCTTCTCAGATATATTCAGTATCCTCCATTTGAATTGATTAGAGGGTGCATTGTCTCCCCCCTGAGATATTCCATCATTATCTGAAAGATGTTCATTGTCTACATAATTGTTGCAGCTCATTGGCACATCAGATAAGTCAGTAAGGGTAGCGTTTGAATATGAGAGAGAGCCTCCTCCTCCTCTTTGTATGGGCGGCTGATCGTCTCTCTCTTTTACCGAGTAGAGAGAGAGAAGCAGAGACAGTGGGCGGAGTCTTATTATTAGGTACCTGGGAGAGGCCACGCCCCGTGGCAGTTCAGTCTCCCCCCGCTCACTCTCTCTCTCTCTCTCTCTGTGGTGTTGTCTCTCCCACTCTGACCCCCCTCTCTCACTATTGATTTCTGTAGTTATTGATTAGAATGATTTTATCGATTGATTGATTTGAGTTGTCAATCGATTTTATCATTTTGATTGATCTACAAAAAATCGATAATGCGGTAAATTTGCGTTAATTAGGTGTATCGGTTACAGTATCAATTACAGGGCTATCATATTACTAATTAGGCCAATTAGTAATCGATAGCTAATTAGTGAGTGAGACCTGAATATACTACTCACGTGAAGTGTGTTCACAGCCGACCAGGTCGACCAAAGCCTTTTCATTGAATGCCCATCCGATTTGCATACTTGGCTCTCTCAATTTCCCATTGTCCTTCACACTAATTTCCATACAATGTAAACATTCTTACGATCAAGTAATCGCAGCCTTCTTTCTTACTTTATTATATTTCCGAGGTCAAATAAAATATATTACCCCGTGTTAAACGTTGTGGGAGTCAGCCATGCAAACTCATGGATCTTCCTTCTTTAAAGATGCCGAACCACGAAAAGAAACATTGGCTCCTACCACGATGGGAATGAGCCCCCTCAGACATATACTGTAAGTAAAAAGTGTGTTTATGTTCAGTTTGAGACCGGCATTCAACCTTTGCCCTCTCATTAGGCCCCTTCCCATCTCTCTTTCTCCATTCCCTGCACTATAGAACATCTTTCAATCGTGATTATGTCAATCAATACGCAGAATCATTACAAAAGAAATAGTATGTGGTGATTTATATCACTTTTGCTACAATCCTGTCTTCACAGTTTATTCACGAAAATATTCGTGGGACACCACCTTTAAAGGCACACCCCAAGCTAATTTTACTCTCCGCATTGGCAATACTCTCTCGTAGACAAAGATAGCGAGAGAGTGTGGCCAGAGCGGAGAGTTTCAAATTAACTTGGGGTGTCACTTTAAGCTTCGTTGCACAGTACAACGCAGGTGAGAAAAATCAAATGAAAATATTTTGTCTAATCTTATTATTTTGTCTTAAATATTGTATTAAATGTAAATGTTTTACACATAACAAGAAATTGGACGTCGTGAGGGGTTCGATGGTTTAATAGCGGTATGGGGAAAAAAAAATTTGGGTGTTATAAAAAAAAAAAAAATTTGGGTGTTATATTTGGGTTTTTGGTTGGACCTTAGCATAATGTGGAAAACTGGAGATCGGAGATAGCTATTACTGATATTGGATTATTAATTTGTTGATCCATTCTCCTTCTTTTCTTTGAGTATATTAGAAATACGAGAATACAATTCTTTCGCTTTCTCCTTCTTCAACAATCTGTTCGATTCAATAGCCTCGAAGCGTTCCATCACTTCTTCTACTCCTTCCGAATATAAAACCCTGCAATCGACAAAATATTAAAAGCACACAACAAGCTAGTTAGAAACTCCTCTGGATATCAAAACTAGGCGTATGCTTATCATTCCAATTAGAAGTAGACTTGTAATTCTCTTCCTCTTGTAGTATACTTGCAGTAAACTTCTAGTCAGTTGCGCATTTTAAATAGACTGCTAGTTTTGAAATACCAAAATATCTGGACTGGCAATGCTCTCTCGATTTCTTTGTTTAGGAGAGTAATTACTTTTATAAGTCCAGAGTGAAGAATTTCAAATTTGCACAGGGTTAGCCTTTAAAACTTGTGGGGATGACTGCAAGAGGCAGTAGAATAAGAAGAGAACTAACTTTAAGTAATCACAATCGTTAATCGTGGAAAGAGAAGCGATTGTTAACGAGTAGAGGGCGAACATTTGAACTCCGGGATAGTTAGTGTTAAGTAGGAGATCAAAGAATGGAATGAATGTACTGCAAAAGGTTATTAATTACTCATGATTAAGCTGCAACTTGAAATCCACTACACTCACAGATTTTTTGCCAATATACGTTTACTCTTACTCTAGTTAAAAGAGTAGGTGAGTCTCTCAAATATGAGACACCAATTGTCTCATTGCTCTCTACCCTTGATTACGGCCTTAGCCACTCCAATTGTCTCATATATGAGACACTCAGTCGCGAAGTAAGCTTGATTGATTGTCATTTCGCTGTGAGTGTACACATGCCGAAATAGTAAATAAACTAATAAATTGCAACTAAAAGCTCATAAATATAATCATAAATTCATTAACCATTCATATTTTAATATTTATTTCGTTTCCTAACAATGACTGACTCTTCACGTTGAGGAAAGAAAGTGTTAAAATACGACCATTCCAGCCGTAACACGCGGAGTACAAAACCTGTGGTGCGTGCGTTAACGCTTTTTTGTTATATTTAACACTTTATAGGTGTTTTTATTATTTCGGTACATTTTACACTATTTTTTCCGTGTGTTTATTGTGTGACTAAAGTCTTCGACTCAACAACCTAGATCTCTTAAAGAGTCGGAACTCCATCACTCCTGTTTTTCCCCATTCATAATAAATGTGATTGATGAAATTTTAAAAAAATAAACAAAACAAAATACCGAAAGATTATGCTGGCGTATTTGGTCTTGGGAAGTTCTTCAACGGGAAAGCCATCCACATATTTTTCCTGAAATTTTTTATTGTTTGTCAAATGTACTCGAAAGATCAAAGATCAAAGAAATCTGACCAAATAATGATCAATCGTCTGTCGGAATTGCAGGTTATCGGAATGTAGCGGGGATGCAATCAAAAAGGACAGAATGCCCACGATTAGATATTGGCTTTGACGAGTCGGATTTCTCATCCACATCGTTCTAAAGAATTCCGTGATTAAAGGGAGAGAAACCTTTGTCAAATATCGTAACCAAAAATCAACAGCCAGAAATCTTTTCGAGATTTAATTGTGCGATTTATAAAATTTTCAAAGCTTTTAATATATTTCATCGTTTTACAAATGTTTGTTTACGAAGGGTTTTCAAAAAATAAAAGAATTTTAATTAAAAATAAAAATGGGCTGAGAAAAATAGCTTTGTAAAGAACGTGGTAAAAAATCAGTCGCCCCTTCTTCGAACGACATAGCATTTTAGCTTATTCTATCGAATTTTATGGCGTTTTCTCGTCATTTCAAAAGTAAAATAATATGCATTTTAAATTTTGGAGAGCGTTTTTCTCAACAGCAGAGAAGTTTAAGAGAGATGGCCGTTAAGACTCGACCATCCCCCGGACGCGTGAGCTAGCAATGAGAACTGGGGCTCCATACTTGGGTGTTAGGAGTGTCCCTGGCCCTTATTACACAAAACGGCTGAAATTTCCTGTTTGTGCCCTCAGGCTATTAGAAAAAATAATTTGCAAAAAATCTTTAAAAAATCATAATTTTTTAAATTGTTGAGATGAAGTCTAAATATCATTTGCGGTGCGTATAGGGTGCACAGCGCTTGCTAATTCGCTATTAACATCGAATGTGCGTTGATTCCTAAACCAATTTTTTGACTCAAAATTTTGGTTTTTTTCGGACAAATCATGCTTGCTGTAGTTTGCTCCCAAAATTTCCGACCAGGTAATGTAGCCTAAGCAATTCTGCATTGATTTCACTTAAAACTGGGTTCTTTCCGATCGACCATTTTGTCGAATTTTTCGCTCGAACTTCAGAACTTTCGAATTTCCGAACAAATGTTTTATTTTCCAAACGATTGGCAAACGATTAGTGCGGAATTGTGGTCTACTCAAAGTTTCGAGGTGAGACGAGTAAAATGGCACAAGAAGCCAATCACTTGGATCAATTTGAAAATTTCGATTTTCATGACCCGGGGATCATGGTCCGAAAATTTCAAAATTTCTCAAGTTTGAAATGTTTTCATTTATGCAGCTTATTGTGAAGTACTAATGATGTGAATAATATTCAGCCAATGCTCAATGACTGACCTCTCCTTTCAACCATTTTTTCGAAAATTTTTATTCCGATTGCGTGCTAAAAATCAGAATTGTGTTTGAATCAGTTTCCAACTTAAATATGACTCTGGCTTGAAATATATAGACTCAAAGATTTCCGTGCCGGAGTTAGATGATTCAACCCGTTTCACTGGCGGAGGTTGCTCTCTCTTTAGGTAATTTGCACACTCACAGAAAAAACCATAGCTCATGTACACCTATGTACATGAGCTATGGAAGAAGATAAAAAAACAGAATTTAAGTTCTATTTGGCAATTTGCAATAAAAAAAACAGCATCATGTCGTAGTATGAGCAATTTAAATCTTGAAGGAATGGATTAATGAAGGGGACACTTGAGTTTTTTCGTGACTAAACTGGCCAGACAGAACTGTAGATCACAGCCCAAATCTCGTGGGACCCCTTCTTCAAGCACATATTTCAACTGTTCATTTTGCAAAAATTAAAGATTTCTAGAATTTCTCGTATGATAATCAAGAATTTTTTTTCGGAAAAAAGTCGTTGAGAAACGAGAAATGAAATGATCACCCAGGAGAATAATAGCAAGGGATTTTCTGTGTGTGCAGTTAATCTCACTTTTAATGTTTCATGAATTATCTTTTCGCTTTTTCACGCTGTTTAGAGTAGATAAATATGTTTATGTTAAGGAAAAAGGACTGATATTGCTTCTCTTTTTGTATTATATAATTATATTATGATCAGGAGTTTGAATCCATGTATGATCACGGATATAAGTAAAATGATGCATGGTCCGACTATATTTCATGCAAGATCGTTCAATTATTTGCACAAATTATCCGTTATCATGCATGGATTCAAACTTCTAAGTATTATGATTGTATTATTATTATTATTATTATTATTATTTATCTTTTCTATGTGTTTGGAAAAGTTGAAAATGAGAAGGAGAAAAGAGAACATGAAAGATCCCTTCATGTTATGAGATGACTTTTTTGAAATTTGTTTCTTAATCTTCCTTAGGTCTTCCTTACTCGAAGAAATCCATACGAAAAAAGTTGAGAAGGGCATCATGGCTCTCTGGCATCATCACAACTTTGTATACCGTCAATAGAATCTGAAAATTCTTGCGAAAATAGAAAGAAATAGAAAAAAAACGCACGTAACTACAATAATAAACAACTTACGAGTTCATCCGATGGGAGGGCGATCGGCCCATCTTGTACCATTCTGAACAGAAGATCGAGGCCCCTGTTCCGAAGAAATTGGAAAAACGACTCAGCCGATAAACCTGCAATAGACACACAGGAATTTCTAAACAAAAATATAACATATATAAGTTTCTTTTCCAAATCATTATGATTTGGTTTAAAAGTGAAGACACGCACATCCTTGGCACGCAACTCTAGCGAATGTAAATTAGTAATATCTAATTTTGCGTCCTTCAAAATAATAGAATATCGCCAAAATGTGCTGCTGAATGAATATTGCTACAATTTTCGAATGCTCTGTCCTATGCATATGTTGAATATCTTTTGCTATATCTTTGTCTTTACAGTTTGTTCGCGAAAATATTCGAGGGACTCCGTCTTTAAAGAAGAGGAACCAAGAGATTCGAGTTACGCTATTATCATAAAGAACGCTTAATCTCGTAGTCGTCCTTAAAGGTGGACTCCCGCGAATATTTTCGTGAACAAACTGTGAAGACAGAATGATGGCAAATGTTATTCTACATACCGTACACTCTCCGCAATTTTAGGGGTGCCAATAATTTGGTCGAAGTGGGGCCAATAATTTGGTGGATCGTAAAAGTTGACTCTAAAATTTGGCTACCAGACAAGCCCCACTTTTCCAATAATTTGGTTCGAAGTGGGGCTAAAATTTTAGACTAAAATAACAGCCCCACTTCGAACCAAATTATTGGCTCAACCACCAAATTATTGACCCAACGTAAAAGTGGGGCTTGTCTGGTAGCCAAATTTTAGGCACCCAAAAATGTTCGACCAAATTATTGGCCCACCTAAAATTTCGGAGCTATATATTTTATGCTACTTCAGCTTATTGATCACTAGAATCATGAATGAATCATGCTAGCAAATTCAGGCAAAGGCGCGCTTTTTGAAAATCGGCAATAGGATTCGAACCCGCGACCATGCGCTTTCTAGTCAGAAGTTTTACCACTACGCGAAGGGAACGATAACTAGTCTTCCTATCTTCTTGCATATCACTAGACACTTGCATAAGCGAGATATAAGAGATTTGCATGATCATTCGCGGGTCTCCACCTTTAATATCAATGTGCAATTTAAGCTGCCGAACCAAATAAACAAATAAATAAATACAAGCGGAAAATTACTCAGCATATGGCAGATTGGATCGAGGATAGCAGAACATCTAAAATTTTCGTAGTGATCATGTGCTACATTGATTATCAAGGTCATAAGTCTTTCATCAGTGAGGTACGATAAGGCTTTGGGCTTCGTTTTGACGATGTGTCCAACTTCATACAGAACAGAATGCATGCTAAACACAATCATGATTATAGCTTTTAAAATGAAGGGAAAGTATATTTTTCTACTGTCCCGAAGAGTCTTCCTTTGGCTGCGTGATACCCCGGACCTCCCCCCGATCGCTTGAGAAGATGAATAATCGATTCACGACGTGCATTTCAAGAGAAAAGAGCGACTAGACAGAGAGTAAACTTGCCCAAATAGGGGCAACAGATTTTCCGCCTTCCCTCATTATTTATCTATTTATTTCATCGAATATACATTTCTAATTAGTAAATCACAGGGAAAACAGGTGGGGGAATTACACACACAAAAGTAGACTCTGCGGGAAGGTAATATTGGAATAAAGTGACTTACGCTTTGAATTTGCGATGCTCTAGTGTATAATTCAAGACAATGGAACATAAGCGATCGATGCCAAATGAGCAACGTTCCCAAAGATCGCGTGCCAACAGTGCGCAACTCTAAATTTAAAGATGTGATATGTTGATGGAAAGCCATGGGACAATTATCATTAATTGAATTAAAAAATATCAATTACCGTATCCAGTATACTCATTATTCCTCGGCCTTCCGCAATGTTCAGACAGCGCTCAAAGCATAAGCATAACTGTTTGGTACTCTCCAGCGTACTGAGCTGTTTTTTCCTGCACGATCATAATTTATTAAAGTGACACTAGAATTGAGCATTTGATTTTTAAGCATTTTTATCAGGCCAATGCAAGAAACCCCTCGAGTTTTTTCGTAACAAGACTGTTCAGATAAAATGATAGAGATTCATCGCACGAATCGAAAGACATATCAGATATTGATTCCCGATATGCTTACAACTAACTATGGAAATTTGAAATTGAAAGTATCAGGTTGGTTAGAAAGTCCGGTACATTTTGAGGGTGTTTTTGCTGCGATGTCGCTGTTCGTGTAAACATCTGATCTAATTCCCCATAGGTGGGTTAGAGAGTGTGAACATCTCTTATTCTTTTTCACTAGGCCCACAAGTCAACATCATTGTCCACGAGCAATGGCGGTTGTTTTACTTCCGTCAGTTTTTCACTTTGGTCATGACCTCACATTCCACGGCGGCTCAATGATAGTAACTAAGAAGCTCTTGCCGGAGAAAGAAAGTATCGCAAACTGAGTGATGATAAGCACTAAAACATCTAGGTTCTCCCAGTGCGAAAGTTGACTACGGTATATCTGGGCGCTCGCTTCTGACTAGACCTATCATCGAGTTTTACGATTCGCGAGACATGTCGATATGGCTTAGTGGGTAGAGGTTTTGTGTATCTATCCGAACCTCGTAGGTTCGAATCCCGCCCAGTGCAAATCAACTTTGCCGATTTTTCGTAATGCAAGAGGCTTCAAGCCAAAGTTAAATGTAGGGATCTCTCTTCATTGAACCGCCGTGCATTCCCGTAATTCTCAAACCTAAAAGAGAAGGCTGGGGAAAGCCAAATCAACACCGTGTACGGTGAGAAGACCATCATCCATCACATGCTGAGTAAATGGTACCAATTGTTCAGGAAGAAGGAGTGCGACCTCGAAGACCAGCCGAGTTCGGGTCGTCCCCTTTATCTGTATGTGGACCTTTTGCGGAGAACGTTGGAGAAGAGCCAATACCAGACCACCCGCGATGTGGAGCAGGTACTTGGGGCCTCCCATGCTACCATTTTCTTCGAACTGGAATAAGTTGGGAAGACTAAAAAGTTTAGAAGAATGCTACCCCATACCCTGACCGATTTCGACCGTCAGAGGAGGGTCGACACGTCGTTGAAACTCCTCACCTCCCATCGCCGGTTCAAATGACTCGATCGAATCATGACTGGCGATGAGAAGTGGGTGATGTATTCTAACGTTGAACCCAAGGGCGGGTGGCTCAGTTCTGGCGCAACCCCAGACCCCGTCCTTCATGCAGAAATTTATGGCAAAAAAGAGGTGTGGTGGTTGTGGCGGTCTGTCCGTGGCATTGAGTATTGCTAAAGCTAAAGTCTGGTACCACCATAGACGCCGATGTCTACATTAATCAACTACGTAGCCTGAAATTCCATTTCGATTCCGCCAGGGGGCGTACAGCACAAATATAATTTCTGCATGACAACGCCAGATCTAACACCGCGAAAAAGAGCAATAACGAACTATCGCTGTATGGATGGTCCTTCCTACCGCACCCACCCTACAGCATGTACCTGGCTCCTCATGATTACCACCTATTCTCCGACCTTCAACGCCATCTCGATGAGCACGACTTCCAGAATGAGACCGACCTCAATCGCGGCATCGCCCACTACTTTGGCTCTAAGTCCTCGGAATGGTAGGCAAGTGGGGCCCTGGCACTGCAGGGGAGATCGACGAAGGTCATCGCTGTTGATGGCCAATATCTATGATCATTCGCTTGTCTATTATTGAGATGCACGATAAACAAGTTTGACCAAAAATGTACCGGACTTTCTAACCAACCTAATACAACTTTCAAGGAATGTAGAGAGTGTCCATCCGATTTGCATACTTGGCTCTCTCATTTTCTCATTGTCCCTTACGCCATTTACCATATAGCACGCTGTAAACTAAAAATTTTGCACCAGGTGCATGGCAATTGTCTGTCCACTTTTTTTCACTTTTTCTGCTTCTTGTTCTCGTTTACCGGTCTGTTTATGCCACTTTGTGGCAATGAAAGTTTTGCCATGCACCTGGTGCAAAATTTTTAGTTTACAGCGTGCTATATAATATAAATAATATTCGACATGCTCATCGTGGCGGGATTCAGTCATGGCAAATCAAGGGTCTCCTTCTTTAAAGGGAAAAGTGGTGCCACTCTTCTATTAGAGACTATTTGGCTCTAGTGACATTCTCTTGGCACTTGGACAATAAATGATATGAAACGATTTTTTAGGGAAATCGTTTACAGCTATAGTATGGGGGTTCGTCATGTCTGCACCTCGCTAAATAATTTAAGTTCGATAAAATGACATCAAAATTTCCAAGTTTACGGAATCGTTCGATATGTGTATACGACGATTAGCAGTGATAAGCAGGTAAATTCTACGAAGTGTCATCCCGATCCACAACCGTGAGACCCAGAATTTTTAAAAAAACACATAAATAACTGTTTTTGGATCATGAATCACCCGAATTATTCAGAATGATTCTGGCGATTCATATCCAATGATTTTTCGATGCACGCTTTTTTTATCGCGAACTGGATCGAAACCGTAATGCAAATGCGGAAATTCGGCTTAATCATTAATTTTTTTCATTCGATTTCGATATTATATTATTGTTCCTTTTATCATTAGCTTGTTGTCTGAATATCTGATTAGTAATATGCACTGCTTTTCGGAAAAAAATATGACAAAAGCGGAATATTGAATTTCCGCATTTGCATTCCGATAAGCGGCGCACGCATATCACGCGTGTCGCGTAAGAATCGAATACACGGTGGCACATTGAAAAAATCGAAAATGAGCAGAGGTAATTTTTTGGTTGTCCATATGGTCCCTAAGACGGGTGCACGAGCTTTTTTGCATATCTTGATTTTCGGCGTCGAGAGACGACGTCAAACTTTTTTGACGCCGAAATTGGCCGACTTTGGAGCTCTGTAGTTCTTCGGGGAGTGGTTTTGGTATTGAGTCATCAACAGAAGAATTTACTGGAATGACCAAGAGAATACATCTGCATTATTGGCCGATCAATATTTTTATTAGTATTTTTGTAAATCGATTTTATTTATTGATTGAAAACACAAATCGAAGCCAAAGGTTTTCAATAGCTCTATCGATAGAACTCGACGCCAGCTTTTCAATGGTATGCTGAACGTTTTTGTGTGTGGTTACGCTCGAAAGTTATGAGTATTTCAAGATTTTCGCACCGTGCGATCGCACGAGAGGAGAGCGAAGCAGCCAATGATCTACCCACTCACGTGCATCTTGCGACCAATTCGCCCATTTTAAAGAAGGAGACCCTTGAGTTGGCATGACTGACTCCCGCAACGATTAACATGGGATTGAATGTTAATATTCTATGGAAATTAGCGTAAGTGACAATGGAAAAGTGAGAGAGTCAAGTATGCAAATCGGATAGGCACTCTCTACTTGCATGAAAAGTTGTACTTTCAATGCGCATATCAAGCTTCAAACAGATCATCACGCAATATGAAATGTGTCGTTCGGTTCGTGTGATAAATCTCTATCATTCTACCCGAACAGCCTTGTTACGAAAAAACTCGAGGGTCTCCATCTTTAATTAGTTTTAATGTTGTTCTTGTACATATCCAAGATATATTTAATAACTTTCGAATTTTCATTTCCATAATTTGATTCCTCATTCATAACCATTGAAAAGCTGGCGTCGAGTTCTATCGATTGAGCCATTGAAAACCTTTGGCTTCGTGTTTTTTTTTGAATCAATAAATAAAATCGATTTACAAAAATACTAATAAAAATATCGATCGGCCAATAATGCAGATGTATTCTTCTGGTCATTCCAGTAAATTCTTCTGTTGCTGACACGATACCAAAACCACTCCCCGAAGAACTACAGAGCTCCAAAGTCGGCCAATTTCGGCGTCAAAAAAGTTTGACGGCGTCTCTCGACGCCGAAAATGAAGATATGCAAAAAAGCTCGTGCACCCGTCTTAGGGACCATATGGACTACCAAAAATTAAATAATATGTGGGGTCAGAAAATGTGCCAATGACCCCCTAATTTTATTCAATTCTTACGCGACACGTGTGTTATGTTTTTTTTAAAAATAAATTCTGGTTCTTACGGTTTTGGATCGGGATGATACTTGGTAGAACTTACCTACTTATTACTGCATATCATGCGAGGGAGCAGGAAAAAAACCCAAACTCCGTCTGCGAGCTCATACCACCACAACAGTGCACGATTTGGGCGCGGTCGTTTCATACCACTTTTTGCCCAAGTGCCAAGCTATAAGTAAAATATGTTCACTGGGACATATCTCTCTTAAACTTCAGAATTAAAGTAAACTTCAAGTCAGTAACGCATTTTTAAAAGACTGCTAATTTTGAAATAGCATAGTAGGAGCTTACTTATTCAATTCGGCAATGAACGTCATGGCTCTTTCTGCGACCCGATAATCACGAGGTTGCCTCATTACATCCAGGCATGCTTCAACGCTGGCATTCATTTTGGATGGATTAATTAATTCATCATCATTACTCTGTAATATTATTATAAAGACCAATAAATTAATAATAGTTGAAATTCTCTAAACAATATGAATATATTACAATCCAGAGTATATCTATTGATTGGTACATATCGTTATCATGTCTGCTTTGTTTAATGTGGTAATTGAGGGTATTCAATGAGGTTGAAGGATTCCATTCATTACAGATCTGAACACTCTCCTTTATCCAAGGATATGATGAACAATCTTTCTTATCGAGCTGCGTTCCTAAAAGGGAGATTAGTACATGGAGAAAAAAGAGTCATACCATGTTCATAAGTAACCTCTCTGTAAGAAATGATAAATATTAATATTATTATTATTCCGTAAATAGCACTCGGGAAAAGCAAAAGGGTGTTAATTTTGTCCTTTTCTAGATAGCATTGTAAAAAGCAAATACAGTGTAGGCAACAAGTCTCCGGCCACTTTTTCATTTTTTTTATAACTTTTGATCCAGGGAAGCAATCAAGCTGATCTTTTCAGTTAATGTACAGAATTTATTAAGGAATACAACCATGATGTGTTGGTGATATTAATTAGTTCATTATTGCGTGGTGATGACGCAATCGAACTACACTTTTTTGAAAAATTTTATTTCTTTAGTCAAAAGTCCTGTTCTTCTGAAACATTGTGAGAGTGGAGAACCCCACTAGGGCTGCACAGTCAAACAATCCGGAATGGCTCCGACTCCGAATTCAAGCTGTAGCAGGGTTGCAACTTTGACTCCTAAAATTTATAACCCAGCTTCTATATGTGCTAACGATCCGCTCTAAGCATTAAAATGATGCTAGTGGCGAGTAATGTTTATCCCCAGATTATGGTAGTCATAGCTCGTCATTTGCCCTCGGGGCATAAAATATTTTTTTTGTTGGTATGACCGATTTTGAGACCCTACCGTTTAGAGGGCAGGTCTTCTAAAATTACGGTTCCTGCGCAAGCAGCTTTTCAATCTATCATATATTTATTTTCCTTATTTTGGTTTAGTTGCGATTCCTTTCAGATCCGTAGCAAAAGTTATGCTGAGGTCTACGCGGTGCGCGCTCTTGCGCTTTCTCTCTTACTGCTCTCGCCCCTGGGCCTCTATTGATGAAATCTCTTAGTTTCAAAGTACCAATGCATGTTAGAGTTGTTCACAAAAGTTTTTACATTATTGCTGAACTTGGATCTGTGATCTTTGGATTTTGATCTTTGATCGCTGAAACCGAGTAGACCTCAGCATAACTTTTGCTACGGGTCTGAAAGGAATCGGAACCAAACCAACACAAGGGAAATAAATATATAATACATGTCCAAGCTGCTTGCGCAGGAATCATAATTTTGAAGAACTGCCCTCTGAACTGTAGTGTCTCAAAATCGGTCATCCCAACAAAAAAATTAATTTATGCACTGAGGGCAAATGACGAGCTATAACTACCATAATCTGGGGATAAACATTACTCGCCACTAGTATCATTTTAATGCTTAGAACGGGTCGTTAGCACATCTAGAAGCTGAGTTATAAATTTTGGGAGTCAAAGTTGCAACCCTGCTACAGCTTGAATTCAGAGTCGGAGCCATTCCGGATTGCTTGACTGTGCAGCCCTAGTGGGGTTCTCCACTCTCACAATGTTTCAGAAGAACAGGACTTTTGACTAAAGAAATAAAATTTTTCAAAAAAGTGTAATTCGATTGCGTCATCACTACGCAATAATGAACTAATTAATATCACCAACACATCATGGTTGTATTACTTAATAAATTCTGTACATTAACTGAAAAGATCAGCTTGATTGCTTCCCTGGATCAAAAGTTATAAAAAAATGAAAAAGTGGCCGGAGACTTGTTGCCTACACTGTATCTCGGTTCTAGTTAGACACTTGAAACTTGGTTTTTGTGTTAGACACCACGAAAAAAGATTATAACCGAAATTTCAAGTCTCTAGCTCTACTAAGAACGGAACTACTTGCTTTTACATGGATTTTCGAGTTTTCCTAAGAAATAATGTAAAATGCAAATATCTCCGTTCTTTGTATAGCTATAGACTTGAAACATCGTTTATACACTTTCTAATCCAAAAACCAAGTTTTAAGTTTCTAACTTGTTAGGGAACCGAGATATATGCTTTTTACAACGCTATTTACAAGAGGACAAAATTAACACCGCTTTTTCCGAGTGTCTTTTCCGGAAAATTAACACCACATCAGAGTAAGCCAAGGAAGCAAAGAGGAAGAGGGAGGTCTGAGCAAAGTCAGAGTCACTAACCTATCAGACACACAGCCTGCAGTTTCTCATGTCTTTCCATAATGAGCTTCACATGCTCCATACCAATCGAACTCCGCCTTCCATGTACATCAGAAATGTCGATGCATGCGAGTTTAAGCCATGGTGATGCTTTTTCCTTGAGCATACTCTCGCAAATTATTGAAGTTAAATTGATCCTGAAAGCACAATCATCTATCTATTTTTGGCTTTCAAATGTCTGCACTGGTCACGTGATCTGCAAACGACGCTCATTAATCGGATGAAAACCGATGAATGAGAACCGAGTGGATGAGAAGTATTTGCGTATGAGAGACAAGCGTTAATGAACATACAAAGTATTCAAATAGTTATCATTCATCGGTTCTCATCCGACCTAGTGCCATAAAAACATGAGCATACCCATAGTTCGTGGTCTTTCCAATATCAAGGACTCTAATATCCTTCAAACTGGCTAAAGTATATGTTAGCTCTTCAATATTCATGCTCAATTGAAGTTCGCAAAGCCCAAGCTTCATCAATTGCTTGGCTTGACTGAGACAAGATATGTTAGAAAGGAGAGGACACGAAGAAACATCGAGGTGGAGAAGTTGAGGAAGTCCCTGAAGAAAATCGGTAATTTTCGAAATTATTTTATGACTTGATGTTCAAAAGTCAAGGAATTCTTCTCTCATATTAAACGAATAGAATTGATATAGTCAAATTAAGGGGCCAACTTGCTTCGTTTAAATCTTTTTTTTCTCGAAATCTTTTTTTGTTTTTTTTTTTAAATTCTTACTTTTTTTTTTAAATTTGCCCGTATTCGCCTGTATATGGGTAAATCGGTGGTTTTTGCCTGTATATGGGTAAATCGGTGGTTTTTGGGCTACCATTTGCCCGAATATGGGCAAATCGCGTACACAAGTAGCGTAAGGTGGCAAATCTATTACCCATATTTGGGTAAGTTTGCTCTCAGTGTGACATCACATTTTCCCGGAAAACGGTTTTCCAGTTGTTCTTGCATACGGCTACTGATTTAAAGTAAACCCCTGCCAAAATCATCATGTGTGATATATCATCATTGGCGCCACAAACTCGTTCAAACGTGATCCAAGGAAGATCGAAGAGAGCAAACCTTTAGTAAAGTATAGAGAATTTCCACAGTTAAATTCGTTGTACGTGGTATAACAAGAGTGTCCAATGTTGTAAATAAATCAATCTAAACAAATTTCAATTTGCTATTTCATTTTATTTAAAGAAATTTTAAGACACGGGCTCAGTGAGATTCCAGGACTAATCCGTATAATATGTCCTTGTGTAATTCCCTTGCTATTCGCTGGTAAAACGCAGAAGTATTCTATCGATCAACCACCCTTTCGTCCGTTCCCTTCTCGCGGTCTCTCTGATCTACGTACTATCTCGCTTGGACTCTCTTTCTCTCTCTCTAAACATAGAAATTCATTGTGGTTATTGCCTGCTACTCGTACTAAATAAAGAAGTGTATTTTATACAGTCGACAGGATATCGATCTCACCGATTTGGCTCAAATTTTTTCCCTTATCACAAAATGGGTATTTATTTGGGCTGAGTCCTTGAAAACACAGATGTGGCGGGTTCTCGAAATTTGAAAACTCGATTTTTACTAAAAGAAAGTGGAGCGACATAGGTCCAATGTTAGTGTCGAATAATTACATACATGTATGCCCAAGCAACAAAAACTCGCTTTAGAACGGCCCGGATATCCGATCGCAAATTGATTTTTTTTATCTCCTCAAAATATTCTATATTTAATTAAATTTTTAAAACAAAAAACGGCAGCCCAATTTTTGCCTCTTTTTATAGAGCGAAAAATTCCGCGTCGAAAAAGAGAAAATAACAAAAAATCGATCGACCTGTGTTTTGAGATAAACGAACCTGAAGATGACCCGAAAATATTTTTTGTTTTCAAACCCCCTCATATTTGTACTCATTTTGAAGAACTTTTCAAGTAGAACAACTTTCATGTTGAGCGTTTTGTATGAAACTCATGTACAAGAGATTTTATTCTAATTTTGTTGTTTTCAAATTTCGAGAACCCGACACATATGTGTTTCAAGGACTCCGCCCAAATGAATACCCATTTTGTGATAGGGGGTCATGGGGGTATCCACAAAAATATTTTGAGCCAATTCGGTGAGATCGATGTCCGGGGTCTGTGGCTCAACCCTCGAATCTTGCTGAGCCTGTGTCTTAACGGGTTAACGGGTCTTAACCAGCCGATAAAATTTTATATAAAAGTTTGATATAAAAACCTTTGAAAAAAATATAAATCTGATAAAAATTAGATTTTTTTTAGTCTATGAAAAATTAGAATTTTTCTGTAAAAATATAATACAATACATACCTTAGAAAGGAGGCTTTTTGGAATATCCTGGAATCCAATTAGTTCAAGTTGATTCAGTGTATAACATTCACTCAATGATTCAGGAATAAATGACGCGTCTGAATGAACCAAAATAAATATATAAATAAATAAATCGATCATTATTAAACAAGGGGATTCAAGGGATTTGCGAAGTGCTATTATCATGAAGAACGTGGGACCAAAGATGTGGAATTCCGTTTTCTAATAGTCAGCGTTTGTATCCGTACCACGAGAGTTTAATTTCCGTTTACGTATATTTATCTTTCAAATTCGAAAATTCGCGCCTTCCCTGTGCTTGCCTTGGTGCAACAACGAACTTTCAGCTCGGATTATGGTATTCCGGGGGGTATCTATAATTTTGGACAAACCTGTATATTCAGGGAGGTTTGATCTGTAGTTCTACAAGGCCAGTTTAGTCACGAAAAACTCAAGGATCCCCTTCTTTAAATAATTCTCTATTGCTATCTATTATAATAATTGTCTATTGCGGTGGTAATCCAAAATGAGGTCCCATACAAGAGGCTATCTTGAATAATTCTTCGTTCTCGTCCTCTGATCAGTTAATTAATACTTTTTCAGAAGTTATGCTGCTACACTGATCCTTTTCGAATAGTTAATCATAAAACATGAAAAATAGATAGACATACCAACGAAGTTCAAGCTCAATAATTCCTCAGCGTCTTCTTCGTCGGACCACTCATCTATGTATGCACCTATATTTGTACCTTTTAATTTTCAATTATTTAATGAAAGCAGTGTCTGATCATTTTTTAACTTTGAGGGAATATTGTAAGGAGCGGTAGGTAGAAATTTCATCCGTCTTTTTTTAATAAAAGAATATAAATAAATGAATTTAATTTAAAATAAGTAAATTTAAAATAAACGAATTTAATTTAAAATAAATAAATTTAAAATAAACGAATTTAATTTTAAATAAATAAATTTAAAATAAACGAATTTAATTAAAATTCTGCTAAAAAAACAATCACTACCTCTCATCTTTCCGTATAAGATCAATTTTTTGAGTCGATGTTGGAGAATGGTTGATATTGAGTCGTAGTCAGATTCGGTGAGTCTAATCTCGGCCTGAATTTTGTGTTACTTACAAAAATGGATAAATCTAAACTATATGGCATCCCCGCGTAAGCCTCAGTTAAAGATGGGGACATTCGAGTTTTTTTGCAATAATGCTGCAGGAGTAGAAATATAGAGATTTTTTAAAGCTTATTTTGCGTATTGAAAGTAAAACCTTTAAGGCAATTAGAGAAAGCCTATCCGATTGGCATACTTGGCTCTCTCAATTTCACATTGTCGCTCACTCTAATTTCCGTACAATATCAACAAAATTCCACGTGTTGATCTTTGCGGGAGTCCAAACTCCATCTTTGAAGGTGGAGACCCTCGAATGATCATGCAAATGTGTTACATCTCACTTATGCAAGTGTCTAGTGATATGCAAGATATGATAGAATATAAGATATGACAGAAGATATGGAGACTATTCATCGTTCCCTTAGTGTAGTGGTAAAGATTCTGACTAGAAAGCGCATGGTCGCGTGTTCGAATCCTATTGCAAAACTTTCGTATTTTCAAAAAGCGCGCCTTTGCCTGAGTTTGCTAGCATGATTCATTCAGGATTCTAGCGATCAATAAGATGAATCTGCCTTCACAGTTTGTTCACGAAAATATTCGAGGGAGTCCACCTTTAAGGACGCGTCTACGAGAGAGTTTGCAAAGAGTTGAGAAATTCAAATATATGCAAATATTAGCCAAAGACTAGTGCGCAGTGTTCCGAGAACCGTCACCGGAAAAAAAGAGAAACGAGTTAATGCGAAAGTGAGAGAGTAGGCCCGAACGTGAGAGCGTAGACAGAGAAAAGACAGGACTTGTGATTCACAGGCGGCAATTATTTGACTCTATTGTATATTATTTTGAAAATCATAAATGATATAAATGAGATGAATTTGTTGGAGTTTGGCGTCCTAAATTGGGTACTTTTTGGAATATTTTTTTGAAATACAATTTTTTGGAATACAAGCTTTTCATGTCAAGCTCTGTTAAAACGCTGTGAAACGTACCTCGGTAATAGTAAATCTCGTTGTATCAAGTAATGATAGGGAAGAGTTTAGACGACATTTCCATTCCAAGCATCGAACTACTGCATTTGAAATGGAAATCGGAAGCGGTGAGTCAAATGTAGGGATTCGTTGGAGTATAATAAGATCAGCCAACCGATCTATTGATATCTCCTCGAGGCTCTTGTGGATAGACATCTGGAATAAATAGCAATAATTTAATTTGTTTCATCTGAAATAATTTTACTGTTGAGCAAAATGGATGATTGTAAGGCCGTGGTGAAAGACATTGAATTAGCTGAACGGTGAGGGAAGCGCATTAAGGGTATCGGTATTTTCATGCTGTGGTCGATGTAATTTGTAATTATAAAATGACAATAAAAAATAAAAATAAAACGGCATTTGTAAAAGCTCATTCAAATTGCTCACTTTTACATAAAGGAATCTCAAACACACAGAGAGAAAAGTGAAAAATGAAACTACAGGCGAAAGAAGAACAGCCATAAACTATTAAATATAATAGAATTAAAATTGTCCGGGCAATACAAATTCCGTAACAAGTAACGATGCGTAAGCTTCCTCCCCCTCCTAAGCCGCGCAATACTCAGACTCCACCCACTTTCTCGCGTGACGTTGTGTTCGTAATTTGCGTATTGTACGAAAACCTTTGTAATTCCCTAATATCGCGCTCTATACAGCTTGGGTGGTGATGTTTTAAAACTTTTCTCTATGTATGTGATGCAAAAGTAAGAATCATATTCATGCAGGTAAAGATAAACGTAAATCCAGTTGCTCAAGGTCATGTGGGAAATCACTCCACGGTGTGACACACTGAACGGAGAGATTGTTAGAGACGCAGAGTAGGCGGAAGTTTAAAATTTTAGGGGGTATCGTATACTGGAAGTCAGAACCGGAGTTCGTGATCGCGAAGGCATTTCTGTGTGAGAGTAAACTGATTTCAATGAATTTCCGAAATTTTCTCAATGAATTTTCTCTGGACTCTTTGTTTTCTTTGAATTTACTTTGTTTCTATTGATATGCGAATCTTGTATTACCCATGTGTGAGGTAATTTTGTTACCGATGATGGGTTAAATACGCGAAAAGCATCTGACATAAAAACTAGAAGACCCAACTCTTCATAACCTATGGCAATACCAATCAAAAGACTATCATACGATCCACACTACGAAGATAACTCAGTATACTCACTTTAATAGGTAATAATGAACACAATAAATAAAAAGTGTTGTTAGTTCAACAAAATGATAAAACGTAATGCAATTATCCGGAAAATAGATTAAGAAATTTTGAAAATTTAAAGTTAAAAATTTAATTAAAAAACAAAAATAAATAAAAATGTTTGAAAACTAAATTTAATTTAAAAGACCCTGATGTACCCTGAATCCCCTGAATCACGAACTACTTCTAAATTTCGCAGAAATAATACCCTGAATCATTCACAAATCCTGAATTTTGTAAGAGAATCGTGTGATTCAAGGCGCTTAAAGTGAGCGTAACCTCTCTCAATGGTCTCTTCGGTGCGCAATGCTATTTCGTTGTTACAGAACAGAGAAATACTATGCGCAATGAAGAGGCCATTGAGAGAGGTAACTCTCCTTTAAGGGGCTAGAGCGCCAGACGTCACGAGAGAAGCGAGAGTGCAGTCACGCCTGACATTCTGTCTTTTTTTAAAATTTTCTCTCCGGTCATTTTCTCTTGTTCTATGTAACTCAAGGCTAATTCAAAATCAGATCGGAATAGGATTTTGAAAACTCAGAGAAAAAAGGCTACATTACCTTAATATGCGTTCAATTGTGCATAAATTAGTATATTGCGAGATTAGATTGACAAAATGCATGGAAATTCACAAATTCAAAGCTCCTTGTTATTTTATTTTTTGAAGGGCCTTCGATTGTAAAATGGGAAAGGCATGGGAAAAGTAGAAAAGCTGCTCTGTCTAGAATTAGAGAGAGAATGAAATGAAAAAAATAAATAAAATGGGTTGTGCTAGATGGGAAAAAAGATAATAAATATAAATGGATACAGTGTTTAGGACATGGTCCCAATGTCACTCTACTCCTGCAAGAGAAAGATTTCACAGGCTATAAAGCTGGCTTGTTAGTAATATTGCCCCTCCCCCACCCATAGCATCGCATTTGTTGACCTGGTTCTCTCAATCCCTCCTCTCTCTCGCTCTCTCTCCTCTTATTCCTTAGGAATTAGGATTAGGAGTAAAGAGGAGAATCCTCCTTAAGTACTCACTCAGAAAATTCTCTTACGGGATTTTATATTTATCAAATGCTCACGCATGAACGTGTCGAAATAATTGTGAAATAATATGTAATCAATAAACTCTCAAGAAACGATAGATTGGATAAAGTTGATGGATGGGACAAAGGGGGTGGGGGTACGTCTCATGTGAGCCAGTCATCTCATACCGTCAAGTAATCACTGCATGCATATCGTATGAGTGAATGGAGGAGTTTTCCGTGGACTGGGAAGAGGACCAGACGGTAGTGGGAATGTTCTGTTCTGAGGATATTCTCAGGGGGCATTATACACAATTTTTGGTGGTTCCACAGTAGAAGAAATTGTGATCTCGTGCAGCTTTCGTCCCGTCTCCTCTCCCGACAAGTTGCCCATGCCCATCATTGAACTCATTTGGAAAGATCAAAGATCAATCATGATGTCATGAGCTAGCATAACACATCCACCCAACATAGTGTCCAGCCCCCACAATTTTCGAAATGCCCTAATTTTACATCCTACTTTTGTAACAAAAGAGTGGGATAGATTACTTCAGCATGCGTTAAATTGTACATACATTAGTCTATTGAGTGATTATATTTCCATATTGCATGGAAATTTACAAATTCAGAGCTTCTTGATATTTTTTAAACTGTTTTCGGCCAACGTTGAATCAATTGGGAAAGACTAGGAAGAAGAAGGTAAGGCAGAAAATATGACCTCTCTAGAACCCTTCACTCGTGCAAGAGAGAGCTTGCACAGGTCACAAAGATGCCCTGTTAGGTCATATATATTGTCCCTCTCTCATGCATCTTATTGCGAGAGAGACTATCTCCCTCTCCTTCTCCCTCTCTCTTTCTTCCCTTATCTATCTCTCTCTCTCGCTATCTCTTTCTCCCCCTATATCTATCTATCTCTCGCTCTCTCTCTTTCTTCCCTATATCTATCTATCTCACTTTTCTCTCCAGGTCCCAACTATCTAGATGCATTTTAATATAATAATATTTATACGTATTCATAGATGCGTGTAATGAAAGAAAAAGAAACGAAATGAATCGATAATGAAGATGATAAAGCAAACGATAATTAATTGCTCACGGGTTACAGAATAAGGAACGAATCTTTGGAATAATGGAGACGAAACATAATGTGTTAGGGAAACTCTATTTGATTGCCAGGTTGTACCAACAGTCCTGCCGCTGTAGGAAAGAAGCTGTAATGTCTATAATTAAATCTAGATCCGGGATTGTTAAGAGACCGGCTCGGTAAGACTCGAGCATGGTCCGGACATTCGCCAAGACTTTCGATCTGGGCCTCAATACTTTCATCATAGACACATACCGGGGGGAGACCGATGAAAGATATAGTGAAAATGCCCTTGGGCTCAAACCCGGCTCACATATGTTGCATAAAATAAAAAATTGAAAAATTCATAACTTTTCAATCTTAATAACTAGGACTTTTATTTCTTTTTATTGGTGAATAACATGTCGTGAACTCTTATAAAAAACTTATAGCTTTATTATGTCATTTTACTGGTAGTGATGCGCGTAAATAGGAAAAATATACAAATAGACTCGGACTACATTTTAAAAAAATTAAGAAAAAAATTTATTTTATTTCTATTTTTTCAACTCTCACATTCAGTCGACCGTCAAGGCAAGTTGATTCACAGGGCGGATGGTGGCTGATGCATGTGCGTTTGCAGAAACGACTGCAACGTGAATAATCGTCGTTTCCCAGATCTCGAATTTATTTTTTAATAATTAAACGTGAATATTTATATGTTTCTTTCATATAAATCGGTTGGGAGGTAGCGTACTTCATCCATAGCTGTACCATTTTTATCAGTAGGAGTATACGGTATTGAACTACCGTAATCGCCAGGAATCGCGAACTGATTTTTTTGCATCAATTATTCTTCCTAGTTATTAGTCATCATAACCTAACCATTCATATAGAACACGCTATCTTAGAAAATCGACATAGGTGCGGTATCGACGAAAAATAGATTTTTCTCTTTTATGTATGATAATTACAGGCTCAATGAGTGAAGTTCACTGGTACTTGGAAATTCCTTCCAATTGAAAATTCGCTTCAGGGGATGACCACACAACGATTTGGCGCCTTTTCCTAAAAGGTTTATTTCGAATCCAATCGATTCGGAAGTGGGCGCAATCGACTCCTTGGCTAATTCTAAGAAACTATTGTCGAGGAGAGTTTTTCGATCAACGGTCAACGAAGGCTGGAATTTTGAATTTTCGAAAAAAAATTCACATTTAATTAATTTTCACTATTTTGCTTCAACAACCCTACGTTTTTTTATTTGTTTAATCGCTTCTAAATATCATAACACAGCTTCAGTTTAAATATCATAATTTTTTAAAAATAGATTTACGGTGAATAAATCATTTTTATAATGAAGTCGTGAATTATGGTGTGGCACCTACAGTATCCCGAATCGATCAATTTAGAAATCTGGTAGTTTTAAACATATTTCACCGCTGTTCTTGACATGACTGAGGTATACGACTACTCCTCGTCTTCGGAGTGCAAACATAAAAGAGAAAAATCTATTTTTCGTCGATACCGCACCTATGTCGATTTTCTAAGATAGCGTGTTCTATGAATGGTTAGGTTATGATGACTAATAACTAGGAAGAATAATTGACCAAGGATGGCCGATCATCCAACTAACCAACACCCCAAAGATACGAGAGTCTTAGTAAAATATTAGAGATTTATGGGGCTTATTGCGAAGTACTAATGATGTGAATAATATTCAGCCAATGCCCAATGGCTGATCTCTCCTTTCAACCATTTTCAAAATTTTTTGTTCTGAATGCGTGCGAAAAATCAGAATTGTGTTTGAATCGGTTTCAGATTTGCTTTCTGTAACATTGTGTCATAGTACTTCACAATGTAAATAATCAATATGAAAATCGTTTATTTTCGAAAATTCATAAAATTCAATTTGAGTGCCTACTTTCACGGCTAATTTCTAAAATATTGCATTTTTCGACTCGAATGCTACGACAATGAACAAATAACAATGACAATGTGAAGTGTCATGATGAGTAAACATAGTAGAACTGGAATCCCGGCATTCGGCTCACTTTTGAAAAATCGATTTACATGACCCCGGGGTCATGGCCAAAAAAATGAATTTTCGAAAATAAACGATTTTCATATTGATTATGTACATTGTAAAGTACTATGACAGAATGTTACAGAAAGCAAGTTGGAAACTGATTCGAACACAATTCTGATTTTTCGCACGCAATCAGAATGAAAATTTTCGAAAAATGGTTGAAAGGAGAGATCAGCCATTGAGCATTGGCTGATTGTTATTCACAGCATTAGTACTTCACAATAAGCCGCATAAATGAAAAAATTTCAACCTTTTTTTTTACGAGAAATTTTGAAATTTTCGCACCATGGTCATGAAAATCGAAATTTTCAAATTGATCCAAATGATGGGCTTCTTGTATCATTTTACTCGTCTCACCTCGAAACTTTGAGTAGACCACAATTCCGCACCAACCGTTTGGAAAATGCAGCATTTGTTCGGGACAACCATCGATGACGGAAATTTGAGCGAAAAATGTGTACCTTACAAGGGAATGCCCTGAAGCCACACTCACCGATCAGGCTCAATTTTTTACTGGAGATACACCTCATATAGGGATGAGGTTTGGCGGTATCAGAAATTGCAAAGCTCTTCTTTGAAATTTTAAAATTATTTTTAAAAAATCGATGATAAAATTTACAGCGTGCACATCTTTATTAGAAGTTGCACCAAAACATCGTATGCAAATTGAGAAAGGTTAACGGATTCAGATATGCAAATTTGATTGCAAAAAATCGATTTTGAATGTGTTTTCATTGTTTTTTGTCCATTTTTAAATAAATTTTTAAATTTCAAAGAAGAGCTTTGCAATTTCTGATACCGCCAAACCTCATCCCTATATGAAATGTACTTCCAGTAAAAATTTGGACCTGATCGGTGAGTGTGGCTTCAGGGCATTCCCTTGTTAGACGCAAATGATATTCAGACTTCACCTCAACAATTTGAGAAATTATGATTTTTAAATGTTTTCGCACTTAAATTAATTTTTGTAATAGCCACAAACATGAAATTTCTGCTGTTCTGTATAATAAGGGCCAGTGACACTCCTAACACCCAAGTATGGACCCTCAGTTCTCATTGCTAGCGCACGCGTCCGGGGGGGAGGCTGGTCGAATATGATCGAGTCTTATAAGGGAAGGGTACTTGGTCGTGTGTCGGAAAATCTAACAAAATGTATATGGTTGGAAAGAGGACAAAATTCTAAGACTTTTTGGTCTTTTCGTTTTGTCGCCTCGGACTTCCTAAGGACCGAAAATCGACTTTGAAAAAGAGCACTTCCATTTGTGAAATTTCGAGGGTCCAATGGTAGAGATATCTACTAGATACCTCATCTCGCCCTTGCATTCCTTTCCCAAGCAACACGTGGCGCAGTAGGTAAGAGGCTTGTCTATAAAACTTTTGTGTGTTCGGTTTCAATGGTTCGATTCCTGTCATTGCAACTTTTTTTTGCTCATTTTATTTTTGATCAAACTATATTTCTGTTTTGATCGATCGTTTTTGTGGACTACTATGATCTAAATTGACTACCGTATCTCCGCTCGTGACAACCTGCTCAAGTTTGCGCTGCAAGTGCATTGGTGCCTGGGCAGCGACGCCTTCAAGCCGTATATCGCTTACGGTTTCTTCAAGGGAGGCTTCATTGACACCCGCCCGCCTCCCTGGGATTCACCCATGAGCGTCATGTTCGGTCAAGGAATTTCTACGCCTTGCCCCTGTGGCGAGCCAGGCTGTACCATCTGTCCTCGCTGCAGAGTTAGCTTCTGCTTTTCTTGTTTCTGGCCCAATATGCACCGTTGTTAAGTATTGGCTCGTACATTTGTTGTTAAATTGTTAATAAAAAAGAGATTGATCAAAAATAAAATGAGCAAAAAAAAAGTTGCAATGACAGGAATCGAACCATTGAAACCGAACACACAAAAGTTTTATAGACAAGCCTCTTACCTACTGCGCCACGTGTTGCTTGGGAAAGGAATGCAAGGGCGAGATGAGGTATCTAGTAGAAATCTCTACCATTGGACCCTCGAAATTTCACAAATGGAAGTGCTCTTTTTCAAAGTCGATTTTCGGTCCTTAGGAAGTCCGAGGCGACAAAACGAAAAGACCAAAAAGTCTTAGAATTTTGTCCTCTTTCCAACCATATACATTTTGTTAGATTTTCCGACACACGACCAAGTACCCTTCCCTTATTAGGGAACATGACTCTTAATGTGATTATACCAATCAACTTTGCTACCATCATCGTAGTGTCGTATTTATACATACTCCACTGTATATCAATTTGTTTAAAAATCAAAAAAATGTTTCTGTCATTTCCAACGCATAAAGTATATTATTACGGTATACTTTACGCTCGTTCAATTAATAGACCATCTTTATACTCTATCTCGCTACAATATAATACAAAATCCGTTCAAATCCCTCTACGGGGGAGGAAATGAGGGCATATTATAATACAAATAAACGCCTTTCTGAGTTAGACAAATGCGACCTGACCCTACAAAGTCGCGGCCATAGCTGACAATAAGTCGTACCAATGATGATTAATTAACCGATTTTGGGAGGAAAAAAGGAGACTTGAGACAAACAAATGGAATAGCACTCATAACAGTGGAGGAGCAGTCTTGGTAATAAAATATACAATTGTCAATCAATATTAAATTGAGGAAAGGGACCGGACGGTAGTACTGGCACATGTTGAGGTGTTAATCGATGAATCAATCGATTTTATCGATCGATATCGATATTGATCGATAAGTGATTTAAGCCTTGGCGTGCTTCTTGGGATCGTCGATCTGGACGAACAACTTGTCGAGAACCTGCAATCAATCGATTATACCGTATCACTACCGTATCAATTGATCGATCAATCAACCAATCGATTATACTGTATCACTACCGTATCAATCGATCGATCAATGAACCAATCGATTATACTGTATCACTACCGTATCAATCGATCGATCAATGAACCAATCGATTATACCGTATCACTACCGTATCAATTGATCGATCAATCAACCAATCGATTATACCGTATCACTACCGTATCAATTGATCGATCAATCAACCAATCGATTATACTGTATCACTACCGTATCAATCGATCGATCAATGAACCAATCGATTATACTGTATCACTACCGTATCAATCGATCGATCAATGAACCAATCGATTATACTGTATCACTACCGTATCAATTGATCGATCAATGAACCAATCGATTATACTATATCACTACCGTACCAATCGATCGATCAATGAACCAATCGATTGTACTGGATCACTACCGTACACCTAGCTGCGCCGAACCGTGGCTTGTTTGACATCTACTAATCAATGATTAAGTTAAAACTACAGTATACCTGATTGGCGCAGGTGGGCAATCTCGTTCCGGGACCGAAAACGTTCGAGACGCCAGCCTTGAAGAGCGCGTCGTAGTCTTGAGGGGGAATGACGCCTCCGGCGATTACGAGAATGTCACTGAATGGATATTGATCTTTATCATATAATACATGGGCAGGGTACACCCCCAAGGCATTGATTTTGTACCATCATAATAACTTACTATATAAGACTATTTTTTTGTGAGAAAATAGCAATTTAAGCGAAAATAACGAATTTTCAAAATCGACCGTCCATATAAAAATCAGGTCAGGGCGTAGAAAATGCATGCCGCAAGGAAGAATAGAACCCTGTAAAAATCTTTATGACTAAAAAGCAATTTGCAATTTGCAAGTCAGCGCAGTAGATTTACACTGGCTGCATTTATTACAAGTCAAATTGTCCAAATCGACAATGTCCCCCTGGCCTTCTTTATGATCTCACCTTCTGCCAAGCTTGGCCAACTCTTGAATCAGTTGAGGAACGAGAGTGAGATGGCCGGCGGCGAGTGACGAGGCTCCTGAAGCGAATAGGTTACGGTATCTACCGTACACCCCATCACATCTACCGTAATCTCTGCTCCCTCTACATATGACATGTAGACAGGATAAATTAATACTATTATTATTATTATTATTATTATTATTATTATTATTATTATTATTATTATTATTATTATTATTATTATAGTACTCTCTGCTCACTCACCGACGACATGTACGTCAGCGTCAACAGCCTGCTGGGCGGCCTCGGCAGGAGTCTGGAAGAGAGGTCCAACGTCGACGTCAAAGCCTGTAACGAAATAAAATAAAATAAAAATAATTTATCTACGCCCAATGCGCGACAGCAGTTGAAATGAAAATAATTGTGATTTGACAGTGATGTGGATATGGTTCTCCAGGGGGTCAGGGTTGAAATGGTTGAGATAAGTCAAAAATCAGTTGACGATTCGAAACGTGCGTGCGACCACCGTATCCATAGGATAGCAGAACAACTATTAAAGTCAATTGACGATCGAGGATCGGAGTGAGCTACCGTACCCATATCGGCGAATCCGGTCGCGATGACCTTCGCTCCACGATCATGTCCATCCTGTCCCATCTTGGCAACCATGATACGCGGCTGACGTCCTTCCTTGTCAGCAAAGTCCTTCACGCGGGCCATAACCTTGAGATAATAAATCGATAATATGAGATAATCAATCGATAATACCACTTGGGAAGGGACAATCAATCGTAAGCTACCGTATACCTGAGCGAGTTCGTCGGTCTCTCCAAACTCGTTTCTGTAGGCGCCAGACACGACACGGTTGACGGCGGCGTATCTGAAGGTATACGGTATCTCGGTTCGAGGTATACGGTATCTTGTTGGAGGTATACAGTATCTCGGTTCGAGGCATACGATATCTCAGTTCGAGGAATACGGTATCTCGGTCCAATCAATCAATAATCTACGTACCTCGTAAAGACCTTCTCCATGGCATCGGAGATCTCTCCTACCGTACAGCAAGCACGTGACGCCTCGACGGCGGCCTCGAGAAGATTTCCATTACCGGCAGCATACTGTAATCCGTGGAGATGTCGATTGAATGGCTGCGTGTACCGTATACCTCAGTGATGCGTTCGAGACACTCCTTGGCCTTGTTGGAGTCACGCGTCTTCTTGATGTGCTCCAGCTTGGCGATCTGCGACTCACGTACCTGCAAAGATCAAAGATCATTATTATCAATCGATAATCCCCCTACCGTACCCTTTTGTTATCGATCTGGAGTACATCAACCTTCTGCTCCTTGGCCAGACGATACTTGTTCACGCCGACGATAACGTCCTTGCCAGCGTCGATACGAGCCTGAATGATAAACATCAGTGGTTATCAGTTTGACCCAATCACTGCTCTACTTGAACTACCGTATACCCTCACCTGCTTCTTGGCTGCGGCCTCCTCGATACGTAGTTTGGGCATGCCGGAAGCGACGGCCTTGGCCATTCCTCTGAGTTCATCGATCTCCAGAACAATCTATAATCAATCAATAAAATGTCGAAAACCAATCGATAATCAGGATTTAAAAAAATCAATATACCGTACCCTGAGTGCCTTCTCATAGAGTTCATCCGTTAGCGACTCCATCATGTACGAACCGCCCCAGGGATAGGCAACCTAGATTATTGATTGATTAGTGAGGCTTACACATCTACATTAAATATCGCACAAGTATCCATCTTAAATAAGCCGTTGTAATCTCGACTCAACGGGCACAGATCGCATGAAACCATTTCTGGATTCAATGTTCATAAAATCACCGCGCTAACATACTTGAGATATCGCAAACTAGCCTAAATAAATCGACAAATCTGGCACTTTGCCCACAGCTTTTACAACGAATATTTCACCAATATTTGTATGATTTACACAATTCAAATCACCGCTAGGCCAGCGATAATTCGAATTGAATTATCACTGGCGTAGCAGTGACCGCCTGCGGGACTTCGTGTGGATAATATACTACTTTGTTTATCACACGTTTGTCTATCTTATGGTGAATAAAATTATTATTATTATTGTTATACTTATCATGCTTGAGATACAATGGAGAAACCTCATGACAACCCAGCCGAGACAAAACCATTAACCAGTCGATAATGTTGTTTGAAATTAAAATCATAGTTCCACCGATTTTTAGTGAACAGCCATGAATATTTCCCACAAATATCAATATTTTACAGTAATCCCCGCCTCTTCGCTACCGTATCACCTGCAGTATACCTGTTCCGTGAGGGACCATCCGGACGTCTGGGAGTGCGTGCGGAGCATCATCGACTTGTTGTTCTTGGGCTGGAATCGTTCCTTGAGAAAATACCTTTTTTGTAGTTGAACATCCCGTTTTCCCTATATTTCGTTGGTTTTGAACTTCCAGAATATCTAGTGTAAAACTCGAAAAATCTCCGAGAAAGACGAAAAAGTTTTCGACCGAACAATTTTTCGTCTGGGGGTCGAAAAAAACGAAAAAAAACGAACACGAAAAAAACTTTTTCTCATGAGAAGGCCAATCGACTTGATTTGGCGAAAATCTCAGATTATCGATTTTTTGTGATCTACCACGGAAATTGCCATAACTCGGTTCATTTTCATCGTACAGAGACCGGAAAGGTGTCATTCGAATCGTATTAGTATGCTCTCCAAACCGTTTTTTGCAACACAATGGCGGAAAACCCGTCTTCAATGTGTTTCACCCGAAAAACTGATTTTTTGACTACAAAAGTGAGTGTTTCTCGAAAATTTCTCAGAAACACAATGAATTTTATTGCACGAATGGACTCGCCGTACCAGATATAGGGCAATATGTAGTTCATTTGACTTATCTCTGGCCCCCCGACATCGAAATACTAAGTACTCACGGCCTTAGTCATTTTTCTAAGAAAAATGGTTTTTCGACCATAAATCTTTTCAAAATGGTCCTAGAAACTCTTTCTAAAAAGGAAAATGAAGCTCTCAACGAGCACAACAAAATATATTTTTATGATTATCACGCTAGAGATGATCATTTCCGAGCTATAATACGATTTACTCATTTGAGGGAAAAATCATTCCGAATTTCTGTTATCTTTGTTTACATTCGAGATTTTAGTGGCATAATTTTTATCGAAAATAGAACATAGTCAAAATATCGCTTCGTGATACAGTAGCTCGGATAGACACATATCATATTATGGTAGATTGGTAAGTTAAAATTATATAAAGTTACGGTTGACAACATTAGTTGGTAATCAAAGTGTGCTCAGTTATGTATTCAAAGTGTTCAAAGTGTGGTTCTCAGAGTGAAGATTAATAAAGTGTTAAAATGCAAAAGTAATCACGATATGGTTTCGGGGTAGAAAGATCACATGTTCGAAATGGGAAATATCACATTGTAGATTGTAGTCCGATTGAGGTGTATTCTGAATTTTTTAGCATAATCGGAGAGTCCAGCTGAATCAAGCAGTGCGGACAACTCAGCTACAAGTGCTTTCTGCTTCTCTAGTGGTGTCGGGTTAGCTGGAACCTGAAATAGGAATCGATTGATTTGGAATCAGAATTCGACAATTATTGCAGTATCCAATACATGGTCAATCAATAAATCTACTTATCAATCGATAGTATACCTTAATCCTTACGATACCAAATGGTTCAGATAGAGAGAATCTCAGAGTATGAGTCGATCCAGTTTCAACATGCAAATTATTTTTGATTATTAGGATTCTGAATGGCTACAGTAACAGACACATTATAATTATTATTTGTTTCAAAAAATACCTGCAGTATCTTATCGATGGAATGTGTCAAGGAGTGATGCGGATTGCCTGGCGCCGAAGACTCTCCGCCTAGCGCGGGCGTCCCGATCAAGCGAACGCCCGCGCTCACCTGTGCGCGCTGCACTCGTCGACGGCCTTCTGCAAATTGAAATATATAATAAATATAATATTATAAGCGAAATATGTAATAGTTATATGCTGATTATATTATGGCTAATCCCGAACTTCTTATCGCTCAGTATTTACTCATCCTAAAATAAAATGAAGAAAACAATCCAATAAATCTCTTGCACTTTTATAATACTACCTATAGAAAGGGGGGGGGGAGTCGAAACAAGACCGCTGTAGCTAATAATGATATTGCACACGTTGCGGCTATAAAATATATTACCCCGTATTAAACGTTGCGGGAGTCAGCCATGCAAACTCATGGATCTTCCTTCTTTAAGCTTCGTTGCACAGTACAACACAGGCAGGGCTGGGACAGAAAATTATTTTTTTCTGAAATCAGAAAACAGAAATTTCTGTTTTCAAAAAGCAGAAAAAAAGAAAATTCAGAAAAAAACAGAAAATATCATAAAATCATTGATTTGCCTTCTTTTCTTAATTTATTTTATTAGTTTGGTTGCTAAACCTATTTTGGTTGTTAAACCAACCTAGTAACATGCAGTTTTATCTAGACGCCAGCGAAAAACTCCAAATTGCAACACTATAGAGTCGAGACAATACAGGCTTCATTTGACTAGATCCAACACCGAGATACCAAAATCCGATCACCAAATTTTCTGCTGTACATACACATTGAATACATTTGGTCTAGTATTGACCGTATAAAATACACTTGTTTATTTGGTACGAGAGTAGCCAATCACTCCCACAAGAGACTTTCTTGTTTTGCATGGTACAGAAACTATGCCGATCTCTTTTATATATAATATAGCGCGCGGCGAAGGTCAGCCGGGTTAGAGAGAGCCAGCGGAGAGATAATCGATAGGCGGGGCGAGATGTAGAAGGCTACATCTCGCTCGCCTCTCGATTGTGACTTCCGTTCGTTAGCACCATTTGTCATTTTCTTATGCAAGTACATTTTATACGCACAATATATAGGGGTAGTTTGCGAACGATTTTCGTATATTCTGGCAAATGCTTGCCTGTAAGTGGCAAATAGCAGGTTTTCGACTACCATTTGCCAGAATGAGGGCAAATCGTGTACACAAGTAGGGAAAGATGAAAAATTTAATGCCATTTTTGGCCAATTTACTCTCTCTGTGTATGGTATTTGGAAAAAAAACATCATAAATGCAACATCAAATGAGTTTTTTTTCATTTTCTTTAAGACTATTTCATAAAATAATATTTTCTGAAAATTTTCTGTTTTAAAAATATATTTTCTGTTTCTGGTCAAAAAATTTTCTGGTCTCCAAAATGACCAGAAAACAGAAGAAAAAAAGAAAATTCAGAAACAGAAATTCCCAGCCCTGAACACAGGTGAGAAAAATCAAATAAAAATATTTTGTCTAATCTTATTATTTTGTCTTAAATATTGTATTAAATGTAAATGTTTTACACATAACAAGAAATTTTACGACGTGAGGGGTTCGATGGTTTCATACCGGTATGGGGTTTAAATTTGGGTGTTATATTTGGGTTTTTGGTTGGACCTTAGCATAATGTGGAAAACTGGAGTTCGGAGATAGCTATTACTGATATTGGATTATTAATTTGTTGATCCATTCTCCTTCTTCTCTTTGAGTATATTAGAAATACGAGAATACAATTCTTTCGCTTTCTCCTTCTTCAGCAATCTGTTCGATTCAAGAGCCTCGAAGCGTTCCATCACTTCTTTTACTCCTTCCGAATATAAAACCCTGCAATCGACAAAATATTAAAAGCACACAAGAAGCTAATTAGAAACTCCTCTGGATATCAAAACTAGGCGTATACTTATCATTCCAATTAGAAGTAGACTTGTAATTCTCTTCCTCTTGTAGTATACTTGCAGTAAACTTCTAGTCAGTTGCGCATTTTAAATAGACTGCTAGTTTTGAAATACCAAAATCTCTGGACTGGCAATGCTCTCTCGATTTCTTTGTTAAGGAGAGTAATTACTTTTATAAGCCCAGAGTGAAGAATTTCAAATTTGCACAGGGTTTGCCTTTAAAACTTGTGGGGATGACTGCGAGAGACAGTAGAATAAGAAGAAGAGAACTAACTTTAAGTAATCACAATCGTTAACCGTGGAAAGAGAAGCGATTGTTAACGAGTAGAGGGCGAACAATTGAACTCCGGGATAGTTAGTGTTAAGTAGGAGATCAAAGAATGGAATGAATGTACTGCAAGAGGTTATTAATTACTCATGATTAAGCTGCAAATTGAAATCCACTACACATGCCGAAATAGTAAATAAACTAATAAATTGCAACTAAAAGCTCACAAATATAATCATAAATTCATTAACCATTCACATTTTATTATTTCGTTTCCTAACAATGACTGACTCTTCACATTGAGGAAAGAAAGAGTTAAAACACGACCATTCCAGCTGTAACACACGGAGTACAAAACCTGTGGTGCGTGCGTTAACGCTTTTTTTGTTATATTTAACACTTTATAGGTGTTTTTTTATTATTTCGGTACATTTTACACTATTTTTTCCGTGCGTTTATTGTGTGACTAAAGTCTTCGACTCAACAACCGAGATCTCTTAAAGAGTCGGAACTCCATCACTCCTGTTTTTCCCCATTCATAATAAATGTGATTGATGAAATTTTTAAAAAAATAAACAAACAAAATACCGAAAGATTATGCTGGTGTATTTGGTCTTGGGAAGTTCTTCAACGGGACAGCCGTCCACATATTTTTCCTGAAATTTATTATTGTTTGTCAAATGTACTCGAAAGATCAAAGATCAAAGAAATCTGACCAAATAATGATCAATCGTTTGTCGGAATTGCAGGTTATCGGAATGTAGCGGGGATGCAATCAAAAAGGACAGAATGCCCACGATTAGATATTGGCATTGACGAGTCGGATTTCTCATCCACATCGTTCTAAAGAATTCCGTGATTAAAGGGAGAGAAAGCTTTGTCAAATATCGTAACCTAATCAACAGCCAGAAATCTTTTCGAGATTTTATTGTGCGATTTATAAAATTTTCAAAGCTTTTAATATATTTCATCGTTTTACAAATGTTTGTTTACGAAGGGTTTTCAAAAAATAAAAGAATTTTCATTAAAAATAAAAATGGGCTGAGAAAAATAGCTTTGTAAAAAACGTGGTAAAAAATCAGTCCATGATAAATTTCGTGGGTGGGTATTATAGAATTCAAACTGTCCGAACAATACAAATTCCGCTCTTTTGCTATGGAAGAAAAAAACAGAATTTAAGTTCTATTTGGCAATTTGCAATAAAAAAAACAGCATCATGTCGTAGTATGAGCAATTTAAATCTTGAAGGAATGGATTAATGAAGGGGACACTTGAGTTTTTTCGTGACTAAACTGGCCAGACAGAACTGTAGATCACAGCCCAAATCTCGTGGGACCCCTTCTTCAAGCACATATTTCAACTGTTCATTTTGTAAAAATTAAAGATTTCTAGAATTTCTCGTATGATAATCAAGATTTTTTTTTCGGAAAAAAGTCGATGAGAAACGAGAAATGAAATGATCACCCAGGAGGATAATAGCAAGAGATTTTCTGTGTGTGCAGTTAATCTCACTTTTAATGTTTCATGAATTATCTTTTCGCTTTTTCACGCTGTTTAGAGTAGATAAATATGTTTATGTTAAGGAAAAAGGACTGATATTGCTTCTCTTTTTGTATTATAGTAGTAGTGGTCCACTGATAGGCTAGAGAGGGCAGCTGACCAATCTGTGTTAATAATATTGTAATTAATGGATTCCCAATCTGCTAAGTGAAATTGGTACGTGATAGGTTTGGGTGTTGCATTTGGAATAGACAATGAAAGAAAAAAGACGATGCTTGTATGATCACTCAATGGAACATCAGTTCTTATGGAACGAATGATGGGGAAGTTACATAGAACGAGATCAAGAATATTGCCTCCACTGCTTCGAAAATTTTCGAAAAAATTTTGATCAAAGAACTTACTGAATATCTTGATTCGAATAATATTCTGGATTGTCATCAAGCTGGCTTTAGGAGTAGTAGATCCACAGCTACGCAATTATGCGAGTCCCATTCCTATTATGTTAAGTGTGTTTCTGCCGGTATTTCTGTTGATGTTATTTATTTTGACTTCGCTAAGGCTTTTGATAGTATCGACCATAGACTGTTACTGCACAAACTTAAATGTATAGGAATCTCGCCTCATATTGTATCTTGGTTTCATTCTTACTTATCTAATCGTTCACAATCGGTGCTTATAGGAGATTCCATGTCCCGCCCTAGTCCCATCACCTCTGGAGTGCCTCAGGGCTCCAGCATTGGCCCACTCTTGTTCATACTATTTATTAATGATTTATCTGTTATAACACGCATCTCGCCTAAGAATTGACCGAAATTCACAGATTTACTACACACTTTTGATTTGACCCCCACTTTTCTCCACAGTTTTCGATAGGCCTGGAGTAGGACATCAATAATCCAGAGTAGTAAGGATGGTAGATCACGCACCTCTCCAGGAGCTCACGTCAAAGTTCATCGTTGAGGCTCTTTCCGATGTGATTTTCTCGGTTCACAGCAGAGCTATGAAAAAGTTTCCAACAGATGAAATGTGTATTTTCTCGAGTACTTTCAGATAAAAATGTAAAAATTCATCTTTTTAATTTTTCGTTCCCTAAGAAATTGATCGCGTTCCATAGCCCCGGGAAAGATTTTTTTAAAGGCTCAATGGATAGAGCTCGTTCACAGCTTTCATTTAAGCTCTTGGGAGACGATTTTCATGGGGATTTGACTGAACTACGTCCAAAAAACTGCATTTGAATGCAGGTAGATCACTAATGAAAGCTTTGATCTACTCGAAATTGTCGGCTATTTGACTGGATTGTCCTGTAACATACTGGAGAATGGGCTGAGGATTATTTTGACGTCAAGTCGATCGCTCATATTCGTTTTGCTCTCGCTGCAGCCAAACCAACGAAAGGAGTCCCTTCTGATGGTTCCCGGTATTGATTGACCGATGAATACCAAAGATATGTTCAAGTTATAGCTATCAGGCTGTCTGGCCAAGTGATCGATGTTTCTCGAAGAATTACCGAGTGAGTTCTGGTTGGTCTGAATCTATCGCATTCGACGTAGCCAAGTTGGATGCTCATTTACCGGTCCGAACTGGGAGATTCTCCTATATCTACAGTACTCAACGGTCAATCAATACCGGTAACCATCAGAAGGGACTCCTTTCGCTGGTTTGGCTGCAGCGAGAGCAAAACGAATATGAGCTGACGTCAAAATGATCCTCAGCCCATTCTCCAGTATGTTACAGGACAATCCAGTCAAATAGCCGACAATTTCGAGTAGATCAAAGCTTTCATTAGTGATCTACCTGCATTCAAATGCAGTTTTTTGGACGTAGTTCAGTCAAATCCCCATGAAAATCGTCTCCCAAGAGCTTAAATGAAAGCTGTGAACGAGCTCTATCCATTGAGCCTTTAAAAAAATCTTTCCCGGGGCTATGGAACGCGATCAATTTCTTAGGGAACGAAAAATTAAAAAGTTGAATTTTTACGTTTTTATCTGAAAGTACTCGAGAGAATACACATTTCATCTGTTGGAAACTTTTTCATAGCTCTGCTGTGAACCAAGATAATCGCATCGGAAGGAGCCTCAACGACGAACTTTGACGTGAGCTCCTGGAGAGATGCGTGATCTACCATCCTTACTACTCTGGATTATTGATGTACTACCCAAGGCCTATCGAAAACTGTGGAGAAAAGTGGGGGTCAACTCAAAAGTGTGTAGTAGAATCGGTCAATTCTTAGGCGAGATGCGTGATAATTCCCTCTAGTGTAAAATACGGTATTTTTGCTGATGATCTTAAGATTTACGCCCCCGTTCCTTCCGAATCTAAATCTTTACAATCGGCTATTGATTCTATTGTTGATTGGAGTCTCACATGGAATATGACTATATCTGCCCCCAAATGTACTGTCCTCCATATTGGCCCTTTAAAGGCTCGTACCCAGTATATTATGAATGGTTGCCCACTTTCCTCATCACCTGTTGTAAGAGACTTAGGAGTTCACATGAGCTCTGATTTATCGTTTAATCACCATATATCAGTCATAACTACCAAGGCCAAAGCTTCTATTAATATGCTGTTCTTGTCTGTCCACTCTCGTTCCCATTCACTTTTATCTAAAGCTTATACTGTTTATATAAGACCAATTCTTGAATCATGTCCTATTATCTGGAATCCCACCCTTAAATACCTGACCAATTCAATAGAAAGTGTACAAAGAAATTTCACATATAGACTTTTTGCTAAATGCAAACTTGCTCCCTTACCTTTTAACGAACGCAACGCTTTTCTTCAACTCCCCACATTAGAATATAGAAGAGCCATCCGTGATCTCCAATTTCTCCATAGCACAGTACATAACTATTCTTTATTTGACTCTTCTAACTTATACTATATTGATTGTAATAGAATTAGCCATCGTTATAGGATATCACTACCTTTTTGTATTCCCAAATCCCTTTCCACTTGTGCCTCTAGATCTCTGTCCACGTGGAACTCCCTCACCCAAGAGCTTGTCTCTTCCCCTCCCCATATATTCCGTGCAGGGATACTAAATTTGCCCCCTCACAATATTATAACTCAATCTCGTATTCGTCCTTAATATCATTGTTCAGCTAAAGCTGCCACTCCCCAACCGAAAGAACTCCATCAAACTCCATCACGGATCTCCATCACTCCCTTATTGCTTCATTCATTCATTATTCTTGATTTTAACTGATGGATAAAGAAATAAATAAATAAATAAATTATATAATAATATTATGCTCAGGAGTTTGAATCCATGTATGATCATGGATATAAGTAAAATGATGCATGGTCCGACTATATTTCATGCAAGATCGTGCAATTATTTTCACAAATTATCCGTGATCATGCATGGATTCAAACATCTGAGTATTATGATTGTATTATTATTAATATTATTTCTATTTATCTTTTCTATGTGTTTGGAAAAGTTGAAAATGAGAAGGAGAAAAGAGAACATGAAAGATCCCTTCATGTTATGAGATGACTTTTTTTGAAATTTGTTTCTTAATCTTCCTTAGGTCTTCCTTACTCGAAGAAATCCATACGAAAAAAGTTGAGAAGGGCATCATGGCTCTCTGGCATCATCACAACTTTGTATACCGTCAATAGAATCTGAAAATTCTTGCGAAAATAGAAAGAAATAGAAAAAATACGCACGTAACTATAATAATAAACAACTTACGAGTTCATCCGATTTGAGGGCGATCGGCCCATCTTGTACCATTTTGAACAAAAGCTCGAGGCCCCTGTTCCGAAGAAATTGGAAAGACGACTCAGCCGATAAATCTACAATAGACACACAGGAATTTCTAAATAATAATATAACATTTATAAGTTTCTTTTCCAAAACAGTATGATTTGGTTTAAAAGTGAAGACACGCGCATCCTTGGCACGCAACTCTATAGAATATAAATTAGTAATACCTAATTTTTAATTTTGCGTCCTTCAAAATAATAGAACATCGCCAAAATGTGTTGCTGAATGAATATTGCTACAATTTTCGAATGCTCTGTCCTATGCATATGTTTAATATCTTTTGCTATAGTCCTCTCTTTGTTCGCGAAAATATTCGAGGGACTCCGTCTTTAAAGAAGAGGCACCAAGAGATTCAGGTTACACTATTACGCTATTATCATAAAGAACGCTTAATCTCGCAGTCGTCCTTAATATCAATGTGCAATTTAAGCTGCAGAACCAAATAAACAAATAAATAAATATAAATAATTACTCAGCAGATGGCAGATTGGATCGAGGATAGCAGAAGATCGACATTTTTCGTAGTGCTCACGTGCTACATTGATTATCAAGGTCATAAGTCTTTCATCAGTGATGTATGATAAGGCTTTCGGCTTCCTTTTGATGATGTGTCCAACATCATACAGAACGGAATGCATGCTAAACACAATCATGATTATAGCTTTAAAAATGAAGAGAAAATATATTTTTCCACTGTCCCGAAGAGTCTTCCTTTGGCTGCGTGATACCCCGGACCTCCCCCCGATCGCTTGCGAGATGAGAAGATGAATAATCCATTCACTACGTTCATTTCAAGATTTCTAATTAGTAAATCATAGGAGAAACAGGTGGGGGAATTACGCGCACAAAGGAAGACTCTGCGGGAAGGTAATATTGGAATAAAGTGACTTACACTTTGAATTTGCGATGCTCTAGTGTATAATTCAAGACAATGGAACATAAGCGATCGATGTCAAATGAGCAACGTTCCCAAAGATCGTTTGCCAACAGTGAGCAACTCTAAATTTAAAGATGTGATATGTTGATGGAAAGCCATGGGACAATTATCATTAATTGAATTAAAAAATATCAATTACCGTATCCAGTATACTCATTATTCCTCGGCCTTCCGCAATGTTCAGACAGCGCTCAAAGCATAAGTATAACAGTTTGGTACTCTCCATCATACTGAGCTGTTTGTTCCTGCACGATCATAATTTATTAAAGTGACACCAGAATTGAGCATTTGAATGTTAGTCATTTTTATCAGGCCAATGCAAGAAATTAAAGATGGAGACCCTCGAGTTTTTTCGTAACAAGTCTGTTCAGATAAAATGATAGAGATTCATCGCACGAATCGAAAGACATATCAGATATTGATTCCCGATATGCTTATAACTCACTATGGAAATTTGAAATTGAATGTACAACTTTCAAGGAATGTATAGAGTGCCCATCCGATTTGCATACTTGGCTCTCTCATTTTCTCATTGTCCCTTACGTCATTTACCATATAATATAAATAATATTCGACATGATCATCGAGGCGGGATTCAGTCATGACAAATCAAGGGTCTCCTTCTTTAAAGGGAAAATGTGATGCCACTCTTCTATTAAAGACTATCTGGCTCTAGTGACATTCTCTTGGCACTTGGACAATAAATGATATGAAACGATTTTTTATTGAAAGCGTTTACAGCTATAGTATGGGGGTGTTATCAGCTCGCAGACGGAGTTTGGGTTCGTCATGTCTGCACCTCGCTAATTGTAAATAATTTAAGTTCGATAAAATGACATCAAAATTTCCAAGTTTACGGAATCGTTCGATATGTGTATACGACGATTTGCAGTGATAAGCAGGTAAATTCTACGAAGTGTCATCCCGATCCAAAACCGTGATTTTTTTTTTTTTTTTAATTTTTTTTCATTCGATTTCGATATTATATTATTGTGCCTTTTATCATTAGCTTGTTGTCTGAATATCTGATTAGTAATATGGCGCTGCTTTTCGGAAAAAAAAATATGAAAAAAGAGGAATATTGAATTTCCGCATTTGTATTCCGAAAAGCGGCGGAAAAGCGGAAAATCAGTTCGCTATAAACGGGCGAATTAGTTGTGGTTTTTCGGGAAGAAGGCAACATTTCACGAATGTTCCTTAGCGCATGTTAAAGATGGAGACCCACGAGTTTTTTCGTAATAAGACTGTTCGGATAGAATGATAGAGATTCATCACACGAATCGAAAGACATATCTGATATTGATTCCCGATATGTTTAAAGCATACTATGCACATTGAAAGTACTACTTTCAAGGCATGTAGAGAGTGCCCATCCGATTTGCATACTTGCTCTCTCATTTTCTCATTATCCCTTACGCCAATTACCATATAATATAAACAATAGCCAACATGCTTATCGTGGCGGGAGTCAGTCATGCCAACTCATGGGTCCCCTTCTTTAATATGCTAATTACAGTAAGGAATAAAAAAATGACCCCCAGCGAGAGACAATTGTAGGAAAAATAAAACAATTATTTTTTTTTTAAATAAATTCTGGGTCTTACGGTTTTGGATCAGGATGACACTTGGTAGAACTTACCTACTTATTACTGCATATCATGCGAGGGAGCAGGAAAAAAACCCAAACTCCGTCTGCGAGCTCATACTACCCCATACTACAACAGTGCGCGATTTGGGCGCGGTCGTTTCATACCACTTTTTGTTCAAGTGCCAAGTTATAAGTAAAATATGTTCACTGAGACATATCTCTCTTAAACTTCAGAATTAAAGTAAACTTCAAGTCAGTAACGCATTTTTAAAAGACTGCTAATTTTGAAATAGCATTGTAGGAGCTTACAGATTCAATTCGGCAATGAACATCATGGCTCTTTCTATGACGTGACGATCACGAGGTTGCCTCATTACATCAAGGCATGCTTCAACGCTGGCATTCACTTTCGATAGATCAGTAGATTCAAAATCATTACTCTGTAATATTACTATAAAGAGCAATAAATTACAATGAGAGAAAAACCCTAGTTCGCATGCTGCGCTGTAAACAAACCCTTAAATACAAGGGTTTGAAACCCTTAAATATAAGGCTTGTACCCTTAGGGTTTTGCAAACCCTTGGATGCAAGGGTTTCAAACCCTTGTATGTAAGAGTTTGCTTACATCGCAGCATGCGAACTAGGGATTTTTCTCTCAGTGTAATAATAGTTGAAATTCTCTAAACAATAGGAAATATATTACCCTCCAGAGCATATTTATTGATTCGAACATATCGTTATCATGTCTGCTTTGTTTAATGTAGTAATTGAAGGTATTCAAGGAGGTTGAATCATTCCATTCATTACAGATCTGAACGTTCTCCTTGATCCAAGGATATGATGAACAATCTTCTTCTTCGAGTTGCGTTCCTAAAAGGGAGATTGGTACATGGAGAAAAAAGAGTCATACCGTGTTCATAGTACCTCTCTGTAAGAAATGATTAATATTAATATTATTATTATTCCGTAAATAGCACTCGGGAAAAGCGTGTTAATTTTGTCCTTTTCTAGATAGCATTGTAAAAAAACCAAATATGTATCTCGGTTCTAGTTAGACACTTGAAACTTGGTTTTTGTGTTAGACACCACGAAAAAAGATTATAACCGAAATTTCAAGTCTCTAGCTCTACTAAGAACGGAGCTACTTGCTTTTACATGGATTTTCGAGTTTTCCAAAGAAATAATGTAAATTGCAAATATCTCCGTTCTTTGTATGGCTATACACTTGAAACATCGTTTATACTCTTTTTTTTTCGTGGTTTCTAATCCAAAAACCAAGTTTTAAGTTTCTAACTTGTTAGGGAACCGAGATATTTGCTTTTTACAACGCTATTTACAAGAGGACAAAATTAACACCGCTTTTTCCGAGTGCCTTTTCCAGAAAATTAACACCACATCAGGGAAAGCCAAGGAAGCAAAGAGGAGCAAAGAGTCACTAACCTATCAGACACACAGCCTGCAGTTTCTCATGTCTTTCCATAATGAGCTTCACATGCTCCATACCAATCGAACTCCGACTTTCATGTACATCAGAAATGTCGATGCATGCGAGTTTAAGCCATGGTGATGCTTTTTCCTTGAGCATACTCTCGCAAATTATTGAAGTTAAATTGATCCTGAAAGCACAATCATCTATCTATTTTTGGCTTTCATATGTCTGCACTGGTCACGTGATCTGCAAACGACGCTCATTAATCGGATGAAAACCGATGAATGAGAACCGAGTGGATGAGAAGTATTTGCGTATGAGAGACAAGCGTTAATGAACATACAAAGTATTCAAATAGTTATCATTCATCGGTTCTCATCCGACCTAGTGCCGTAAAAACATGAGCATACCCATAGTTCGTGGCCTTTCCAATATCAAGGACTCTAATATCCTTCAAACTGGCTAAAGTATATGTTAGCTCTTCAATATTCATGCTCAATTGAAGTTCGCAAAGCCCAAGCTTCATCAATTGCTTGGCTTGACTGAGACAAGATATGTTAGAAAGGAGAGGACACGAAGAAACATCGAGGTGGAGAAGTTGAGGAAGTCCCTGAAGAAAATCGGTAATTTTCGAAATTATTTTATGACTTGATGTTCAAAAGTCAAGGAATTCTTCTCTCATATTAAACGAATATAATTGATACAGTCAAATTAAGGGGCCAACTTGCTTCGTTTAAATTTTTTTCTCTCGAAATCTTTTTTTATTTTTTTTTAAAATTCTTACTTCTTTTTGTGCATTTTGTTCTTTTCCTGTGGCCGTATGCAAGAACCGTTTTCCCGGAAAATGTGACGTCATTAGCGTAGGCGGAGGCGTTTTCCAAAAATCCTCCGCCTACGCTAATGCACAGAGATTAAATTTGCCCGCCGTTAGTTTGCGAACGATTTGCCCGTATTCGCCTGTATATGGGTAAATCGGTGGTTTTTGCCTGTATATGGGTAAATCGGTGGTTTTTGGGCTACCATTTGCCCGAATATGGGCAAATCGCGTACACAAGTAGCGTAAGGTGGCAAATCTATTACCCATATTTGGGTAAGTTTGCTCTCAGTGTGACATCACATTTTCCCGGAAAACGATTTTCCAGTTGTTCTTGCATACGGCTACTGATTTAAAGTAAACCCCTGCCAAAATCATCATGTGTGATATATCATCATTGGCGCCACAAACTCGTTCAAACGTGATCCAAGGAAGATCGAAGAGAGCAAACCTTTAGTAAAGTGTAGAGAATTTCCACAGTTAAATTCGTTGTACGTGGTATAACAAGAGTGTCCAATGTTGTAAATAAATCAATCTAAACAAATTTCAATTTGATACTTCATTTCATTCATTTCTTTTCAAGATATTTTAAGACACGGGCTCAGTGAGATTCCAGGGGTCCGTCCAATCTGTCACTTTCGATCGAAAGTTCAGAAGAAAGTTCGCAACTTTCTAGCGAGAGTTCAGCAGAAAGATGCGAACTTTTCTCGCAACTTTCGTCGAAAGCTCTCCTACCCCTCACATAGACAAGGGGTTTACATACTTGTAAGAATGCCTACGGCGAACCTCAGACGGGTTAGGCGCACCTCTCCTCTCAACTTACATCCGAAGGCTCTCCTACCCCTTTGGTGGGTAAGGGCCTTATATCACGCCTGTCACGAGAGAATTGAGCTGAGAGTGGGAATGAAGAAAAATGGTGAAATGAGTTAGGACCATTTTTGGACATCTCTAGGCATGCCCTACCAGCCCTCAAAGTCTCATTATGCAATTTTTATTTTGGGGCTCGATACACCGGTTCGGTAAGGTGAAGTCCCAACTTTGAGCACAAATTTCTCGCTTCTGGTGCGTTTTAGCGAAAAAGTGTCACAAGAGTGTTAACGATATGTTTCATTCCGCACCGCGCGCTCGAGACCGTGCGGTGCAGAATGGAATGGAATGGAATGAAAAGGAATGGGTGAGAGAGTGTGTGAAACGAGAGATTGTTGGTGGCGAAAATGACTTCATATCATCAGGAAATTTCCAAGGGGATGAACCGTACGAACGCATTAACGTATTTTTTTCGCAAGCCCCTCATTCGAAAGCGCATGAAAAACTTAATAACATACTGGAAGAAGAGCACCTCCTTTTCCTAAATTTTTGAGTTATTTGCTTCGAAGTGTAGCTCTGTTCTGAGACATTTTCTGGACCTCTGGTTTGTTTAGATCGATAGAGCTCGAAAAAAGATCGGGGGTCACTCTTGTGACACTTTTCGCTAAAACGCACCAGAAGCGAGAAATTCGTGTTCAAAGTTGGGACTTGACCATACTGAACCGGTGTATTGGGCCCAAAAATGAAAATTGAATACTGGAACTTTGGGGGCTGTTAGGGCATGCCTAGAGATGACCAAAAATGGTCCTAACTCATTTCACCATTTTCGCTCTATTCCCATGAATTGTAAATTTAGCTCAATTCTCTCGTGACAGGCGTGATATACTTGTATTAAAGACTTCGGCAAACCCCAGACGGGTTTGGTGACAGTCGCCCCGCCCCTTCTAGCTAGAGTTCAAACGAAAATCCGTGAGCGCGCACACGACTTCTTTTGCAGTTTTTGTATAAATAATAAGAGTTTTCTTTAAAAAAATTCATAACATATTGAACACACACTCATAAGGAGTTGAGCAATAACAATTTCACCATCACACTATCACTTTTGTAAATTCAAGTTTCGTCGCAACTTTATGTAAAGCTCCGTTTACTTTTTCAGCTCCTCTTCAAATGCACACTCTCTCGTCTGCTCTAACCGACCTCGCAACAAAGTTCGCAACTTTAGTCGCATCTTTTCTTCGCAACTTTCGACGCAACTTTTGTTCAACTTTCTTCGCATCTTTTTTGACAGATTGAACACACCACAGGACTAATCCGTATAATATGTCCTTGTGTAATTCCCTTGCTATTCGCTGGTAAAACGCAGAAGTATTCTATCGATCAACCACCCTTTCGTCCCTTCCCTTCTCGCGCTCTCTCTGATCTACGTACTATCTCGCTTTGACTCTCTTTCTCTCTCTCTCTAAACATAGAAATTCATTGTGGCTGTTGTATGCTACTCGTACTAAATAAAGAAGTGTATTTCATACAGTCAACAGGATATCGATCTCACCGATTTGGCTCAAATTTTTTTCCCTTATCACAAGATATTTATTTGGGCTGAGTCCTTGAAAACACAGATGTGGCGGGTTCTCGAAATTTGAAAACTCGATTTTTACCAAAAGAAAGTGGAGCGGCATAAGTCCAATTTTAGTGTAGAATAATTACATATACATGTATGTCCAAGCAACAAAAAACTCGCTTTAGGACGGTCCGGATATCCGATCGCAAATTGATTTTTTTATCTCCTCAAAACATTCTATATTTAATTAAATTTTTAAAACAAAAAACGGCAGCCCAATTTTTGCCTCATTTAATAGAGCGAAAAATTCCGCGTCGAAAAAAGAGAAAATAACAAAAAATCGATCGACCTGTGTTTTGAGATAAACGAAACTGAAGATGACCCGAAAATATTTTTTTTATTTTCAAACCCAATCATAATTGTACTCATTTTAAAGAACTTTTCAAGAAGAACAACTTTCATGTTGAGCGTTTTGTATGAAACTCATGCACAAGAGATTTTATTCTAATTTTTTTGTTTTCAAATTTCGAGAACCCGACACATATGTGTTTCAAGGACTCCGCCCAAATGAATACCCATTTTGTGATAGGGGGTCATGGGGGTATCCACAAAAATTTTTTGAGCCAATTCAGTGAGATCGATGTCCGGGGTCAGTGGCTCAACCCTCGAATCTTGCTGAGCCTGTGTCTTAACGGGTTATCACCAGCCGATAAAATTTTATATAAAAGTTTGATATAAAAACTTTTGAAAAAAATATAAATCTGATAAAAATTAGATTTTTTTTAGTCTATAAAAAATTAGAATTTTTCTGTAAAAATACCTTAGAAAGGAGGCTTTTTGGAATATCCTGGAATCCAATTAGTTCAAGTTGATTCAGTGTATAACATTCACTCAATGATTCAGGAATAAATGACGCGTCTGAATGAAACAAAATAAATAAATCGATCATTATTAAAGGGAGCGTAAGCTCACTCAATTGTCTCTTCGAAGCGCAATGCTCTCTCGTTGTTAGAGAACAGAAAAATAGTGTGCGCAATGAAGAGACCATTGAGTGAGGTAACGCTCCCTTTAAACAAGGGGATTTGCGAAGTGCTATTATCATGAAGAACGTGGGACCAAAGATGTGGAATTCCGTTTTCTAATAGTCAGCGTTTGTATCCGTACCACGAGAGTTTAATTTCCGTTTACGTATATTTATCTTTCAAATTCGAAAATTCGCGCCTTCCCTGGGCTTGCCTTGGTGCAACAACGAACTTTCAGCTCGGATTATGGTATTCCGGGGGTATCTATAATTTTGGACAAACCTGTATATTCAGGGAGGTTTGATCTGTAGTTCTGCAAGGCCAGTTTAGTCACGAAAAACTCAAGGATCCCCTTCTTTAAATAATTCTCTATTGCTATCTATTATAATAATTGTCTATTGCGGTGGTAATCCAAAATGAGGTCCCATACAAGAGGCTATCTTGAATAATTCTTCGTTCTCGTCCTCTGATCAGTTAATTAATACTTTTTCAGAAGTTATGCTGCTACACTGATCCTTTTCGAATAGTGAATCATAAAACATGAAAAATAGATAGACATACCAACGAAGTTCCAGCTCAATAATTCCTCTGCAATTTCTTCTTCGCAGCTCCACTCATCTATGTATGCACCTATATTTGTACCTTTTAATTTTCAATTATTTAATGAAAGTAGTGTCTGATCATTTATTAACTTTGAGGGAATATTGTAAGGAGCGGTAGGTAGAAATTTCATCCGTCTTTTTTTAATAAAAGAATATAAATAAATGAATTTAATTTAAAATAAGTAAATTTAAAATAAACGAATTTAATTTAAAATAAATAAATTTAAAATAAACGAATTTAATTTTAAATAAATAAATTTAAAATAAACGAATTTAATTAAAATTCTGCTAAAAAAACAATCACTACCTCTCATCTTTCCGTATAAGATCAATTTTTTGAGTCGATGTTGGAGAATGGTTGATATTGAGTCGTAGTCAGATTCGGTGAGTCTAATCTCGGCCTGAATTTTGTGTTACTTACAAAAATGGATAAATCTATACTATATGGCATCCCCGCGTAAGCCTCAGTTAAAGATGGGGACATTCGAGTTTTTTTTGCAATAATGCTGCAGGAGTAGAAATATAGAGATTTTTTAAAGCTTATTTTGCTTATTGAAAGTAAAACCTTTAAGGCAATTAGAGAATGCCTATCCGATTGGCATACTTGGCTCTCTCAATTTCACATTGTCGCTCACGCTAATTTCCGTACAATATCAACAAAATTCCACGTGTTGATCTTTGCGGGAGTCCAAACTCCATCTTTAAAGGTGGAGACCCTCGAATGATCTTGCAAATGTGTTACATCTCACTTATGCAAGTGTCTAGTGATATGCAAGATATGATAGAATATAAGATATGACAGAAGATATGGAGACTATTCATCGTTCCCTTAGTGTAGTGGTAAAGATTCTGACTAGAAAGCGCACGGTCGCGTGTTCGAATCCTATTGCAAAACTTTCCTATTTTCAAAAAGCGCGCCTTTGCCTGAGTTTGCTAGCATGATTCATTCAGGATTCTAGCGATCAATAAGATGAATCTGCCTTCACAGTTTGTTCACGAAAATATTCGAGGGAGTCCACCTTTAAGGACGCGTCTACGAGAGAGTTTGCAAAGAGTTGAGAAATTCAAATATATGCAAATATTAGCCAAAGACTAGTGCGCAGTGTTCCGAGAACCGTCACCGGAAAAAAAAGAGAAACGAGTTAATGCGAAAGTGAGAGAGTAGGCCCGAATGTGAGAGCGTAGACAGAGAAAAGACAGGACTTGTGATTCACAGGCGGCAATTATTTGACTGTATTGTATATTATTTTGAAAATCATAAATGATATAAATGAGATGAATTTGTTGGAGTTTGGCGTCCTAAATTGGGTACTTTTTTGGAATATTTTTTTTGAAATACAATTTTTTGGAATACAAGCTTTTCATGTCAAGCTCTGTTAAAACGCTATCAAATGTACCTCGGTAATAGTAAATCTCTTTGTATCAAGTAATGATAGGGAAGAGTTTAGACGACATTTCCAATCCAAGCATCGAACTACTGCATTTGAAATGGAAATCGGTAGCGGTGAGTCAAATGTAGGCATTCGTTTGGCTATAATAAGATCAGCCAATCGATCAATTGCTATCTCCTCGAGGCTCTTGTGGACAAACATCTGAAATAAATAGTTTAAAAAAGTATTAGCTCCTTCCGTGCGCAATTTTGCGCGACTCGCGCGAAAGAATGTTTACTATTGAGCAAAATGGATTTCAATGAATTTTCTAAATTTTAGCAATGAATTTTCTCGGGACTTTCTTTGTTTTCTTTGAATTTACTTTGTTTCTCTTGATATGCGAATCTTGTATTACCCATGTGCGAGGTAATTTTGTTACCGATGATGGGTTAAATACGCGAAAAGCATCTGACATGAAAACTAGAAGACCCAACTCTTCATAACCTATGGCAAGACCAAGCACAAGACTATCATACGATCCACACTACGAAGACAACTCAGTATAGTCACTTTAAAGGGAGCGTAACCTCTCTAAATGGCCTCTCCGACGCGCAATGCTCTCTCGATGTCAGAGAACAGATAAATACTGTGCGCAATGAAGAGACCATTGAGAAAGGTCACTCTCCCTTTAATAGGTAATATGGAACATAATAAATAAAAAGTGTTGTTAGTTCAACAAAATGATAAAACGTAAGGTAATTATCCGGAAAATATATTAAGAAATTTTAAAATTTAAAGTTAAAAATTTAATATAAAAATATATATATATATATATATATATATATAAATAAATAAAAATGTTTGAAAACAAAATTTAATTTAAAACACCCTGATGTACCCTGAATCCCTGAATCACGCACTACTTTTAAATTTCGCAAAAAGAATACCCTGAATCAGGCACAAATCCTGAATTTTGTAAGGGAATCATTCGATTCAGGGCGCTTAAAGGGAGCGTAACCTCTCTCAATTCTCTTCGGTGCGCAATGCTATTTCGTTGTTAGAGAACAGAGAAATACTATGCGTAATAAAGAGGCCATTGAGAGAGGTAACTCACCCTTAAGTGACTAGAGCGCCAGACGTCACTAGAGAAGCGAGAGTGCAGTCACGCCTGACATTCTGTCTTTTTAAAAAATTTTCTCTCCGGTCATTTTCTGTTGTTCTGTCGCACAGTGTAACTCAAGGCTAATTCAAAATCAGATCGGAATAGGATTTTGAAAACTCAGAGAAAAAAGGCTAAAAGGCTAAAAGCTAAAAAAGGCTAAAAGGCGTTAAATTGTGCATAAATTAGTATATTGCGAGATTAGGTTGACAAATTTTTTGACAAAAATAAATAAAATGGGTTGTGCTAGATGGGAAAAAAAAGATAATAAATCTAAATGGATGCAGTTTTAGGACATGGTCCTAATGTCACTCTACTCGTGCAAGAGAAAGCTGTCACAGGCTATAAAGCTGGCTTGTTCGTAATGCTCATAGGTCTTATCCTCCCCTAGCCATAGCATCGCATTTGTTGACCTAGTTCTCTCAATCCCTCCTCTCTCTCCCTCTCGCTCTTCTTATTCCTTAGGAGTTAGCAGTAGGAGTAAAGAGAGGAGAATTTTATATTTATCAAATGCTCACGCATGAGCGTGTCGAAATAATTGTGAAATAATAAGTAATCAATAAACTCTCAAGAACCGATAGATTGGATAAAGTTGATGGATGGGACACGGGGGTGGGGACGTCTCATGTGAGCCAGTCGTTCATCTCATACCGTCAAGTAATCACTGCATGCATATCGTATGAGTGAATGGAGGAGTTTTCCGTGGACTGGGAAGAGGACCAGTACTGGAGCAGACGGTAGTGGGAATGTTCTGTTCTAAGGATATTCTCAGGGGGACATTATACACAATTTTTGGTGGTTCCACATTAGAAGAAATTGTCGAAAGATCACAAACGTTTCATGCTGAGCATGTCGATAAATATATGTATATCATCCATGTCTCGTGCAGCTTTCGTCCCGTCTCCTCTCCCGACAAGTTGTCTATGCCTATCATTGAACCCATCTGGAGAGATCAAAGATCAATCTACCCAACATAGTGTCCAATCCCCACAATTTTCGAAAGGCCCTAATTTTACAGCCTAATTTTGTAACAAAAGAGGGATAGATTACATGCGTTAAATTGTGCATACATTAGTGTCACGAGAAAATCGACCTAAAATGGCTATTTTTCGGAATGGGGCGAAAAACATGAAATGAGTTAGCATCAGTTTTCGGTACCTCTAGGCATGTCCTACCATCCCCCCAAAGTCCCATTGTGCTACTATCATTCTGGGGGCTCCCTGCACCGGGTCGGTAATCCGGGAACCCAACTTTGAACTCAAATATCTCAGTTCGGGTGCATTTCTGTGAAACACTGCCACAAGGGTAACCCCCGCTATTTTTCCGAACTCTACCGATCTAAACAAACCAGTAGCCGTATGCAAGAACCGTTTTCCAGGAAAATGTGACGTCATTAGCGTAGGCGGAGGCGTTTTCCAAAAATCCTACGCCTAAGCTAATGACGTCACATTTTCCTGGAAAACGGTTCTTGCATACGGCCACAGAGGTCATGAAAATGCTGCTGAAGAACGCTACACTCTGGACTAAATGACTCAAAAAACTGTCGATTCGGCGCGGCAGGGCCTGGAATATGTAATGTAAATTTTCTAGGGCTACAAAATGAGTGATTAACGAAAAAATACGTCCATGGAGGCGTTTGTTTCATCTCCTCGAAAACTTCCTGATCATTTGAAGTCCTTTTAATTCAACCCATTTTATTCCATTCCATTCCATTTCATATGCGTGATCGCGCGCGGTGCGGAATGAAACATAAATAGCGTGTTCTCACTTTCGATTTCTTTAATTTCCAGACCGCGCGATGTGAAATAGAATAGCTTTTTCATAAAATTTAAAAATTTTGGAACAACAATTAAAATTTCATTTGTGGCAAACTAGATAATTTATCATGTAAACGGCTTCAATTAAGAATCACACAGTAGAAATTCTTTCATTTCCATCATATATTAGGTTGATGCATTCCTGTTTTCCGTTTTTCATATGTGTACTTTGCTCCCTCCTCCCTGCGGCCGACAACCACTGTGCTCTATAATATAAACTACTTGCCCCTCCCTCTTATCAGCCGCAGTGCCACAACCATCTAGTGAGCAGTCTCCTTCCCACAATGCCCCATCGACAACTCATCATCTTCTTCTGGTGCGTTTCGTCTTTGGCGACGGGTTCCGACTGATCCTCCTTGTCCACCCACTGGGTACTTCTCACAACGTGATGGTAGACGATCCATTTCTCATCTCCCATTATGAGATTGTCCAGCCAGGATGTCGTATTTTCGTATGTAAGAAAACTTATTGCTGTGTCAACTCGACAATTCTTGTTCTTTTCGCTCAAGACGTGGGGAATCCAACGGCCCAACTTTCGTACCTTGTCGACCTTCTTCAGTCCTCGAACGACAGTTGCCTGGTATTAATGTGATGTACAGTATACATATAAAACATGCAAATGTACTCTAGTAATATTATATAACATGCAATACAAAACTAGTTAAGGCCCCGCTGTTTCGGCCAGGGGTTCTAGACAGCGGAACCCTACTCAGTGGTGTTGGCCATCTTCAGTAGAACCACCACTGAGTATTGTTATCAAAATTAACGTATAATAGTAAAAGTATGTATCTAATACATACTCATATCAACTAATCAACAAATGACATGCACGAAAACAAAGTAAACAAAGTGATGATCTAGTACAAAATCAAGATATCATGGAAAATAAAATAAAATCAATATCAAAAGTAAAGTTTGTCACAAAACTATGAGCATGCATGTTTTAAATATGTTTTAGACTACAAATATTGTATCTGAAACTCACAAATCGCCTCCTCATCCTATCGTCTAAAGTAGAGGTATCGTAGAAGAAGAGGTAGAGATATCGCAGAAGGAGAGGTAGAGACTTCGTAGAAGGAGAGGTAGAGGCTTCATAGAAGGAGAGGTAGAGACTTCGTAGAAGGAAAGGTAGAGGCAGAAGGGCGAATAGAGCCGAGACTAGTGTAGTGAAAGTGAGAGAAATGATGATGATAATAGAGAGGAGGGAAGGGAAGGTAGATCAAGCCGCATGTCTCTCTCTATTGATTAGTACCCATGAGTAGTGAGCATTGATCGAAGTATTATGTGTCTATACTAATCTCTACGATATCGATTGATTCAGACATTGAGTACATATTCCAGCATTATTAGTACCATACTTTATGGAAATATAAGGACAACTATTTAGAGTTCTAAAAAGTCTCCTATGTATCATCTCTTTCGGGTAATCAATCGAAATAAAGTATTTAACCATTGATTTTATTCTTATTTCGAAATCTGTTAATTTTGAACAGTTTCTGAACGTCCGTATAATTTCCCCATGAAGGGTATTCAGTCCCATTCTAATTGGTGAATTTGATTTGTAGTGAGGATATCTTATAACGTTAAATTGATAGTCATCTGTTTTGTTGTACAATGTAGTATTTATTTTACCGTCCATCATTATATTGATTTGAAGGTCTAAGAATGCACATTCGTTATTTCTTTCATTTGTTCTTTCGAGTGTTAGTGAGTTGTGATACATTTCTTTAGTAATTTCAATGAAGTCCATAGTTTTGTCTGATATATGGAATAAATCATCAATATATCTATATGTTTTATTAAGTGAGAATGTTAGAGGATGACCATTTTTAATTTTATCATAGACGTATTGATATTCCATTACTGCTAAAGTCAAATCAGCTATCTGTGGTGAAGCATTATTTCCTTGAGGAATTCCTTTCTCTTGTTTGTAATATGTTCCACCATAAAAAGCGTAACTGTTTTCAAGAATATATTCAAGCATAAGTTTCACATCGTTCTTGTGATAAGTAATGCCCTTCGAAATCTTGTTTGTTTTATCATAACGAACGTAATTGCCTTGTATGTTTATAAATTCGGAGTGGGAATTCTTAAACAAAAGATCTACAAGATAGAAAATCTTTTCTTTGACAATTTTATGTGGTAAATTTGTGAAAAGCGAAGCAAAATCTGCACAGAAAATTTTATTGTTTTGGCCATGACAAGTATTCAATCCATTTATGACTTTGAATGTATTTTGAATTGAGAAAAAGCAATTAGTACCATTCCGCCCAGATTTTATATTGCAGTACCTTCTAAAATGGTTTTGCAGAAATTTTAAAATTTTTTGAAGTTGAACAGAAACTGGTTTAAGACTGCTGTTATGTGCTCCTGTAATGAATCTGAATTTTATTGGCGTTTTGTGCATTTTGGGAATACCATAAATACGTGGTAATGAACAGTCCAGGTTTCTTGTAAGTGACATGCTAAGTGTAAATTTTAAATGATCTTTGATCTTTGATTCATAGTCTAAGTTATCAATAGGTTTATAGGTACGTTCTCCTGTATGGTTTGTGTTCATTTCCTTTTCCATAAAAATCAAGTAAAGTTTTTTACAGGTAAAGGCATAATTTCCAGATGCTTTATCAATCATTGTAATTATGAAATCTTTCTTAAGTTTATCCAATTCTTTCCCGTATCTGTTTATATTTTGAGCGTCACGATTTATATCGATTTTGTTTATCTTTCTTTCAATTACTGGAATGATATAATTCACAATATTCTCTGTTGTGTCAATCGACAAAGATTGTGGCTTTTTATTCTTTTTGGAGAGTTTCGTAACTGTATCTTTGATGGATTCCTTTAAAGTATTTATTATAGTTTGATTATCACAGACTGGTTGCAATCTGTATTTTGTACCTTTATCAAAGATTGATGCCAGTTCCTTATTTTTAATAATTCCAGTGTCTCCTGTACAGACATGTCCGTAATGATTATTTATGTAATTAGGATAATTCGAACAAGAACACTGTGAATTGAGTATGTATGATATATCATTCTCTGTTAAATTCTTTAAAAACTTTCCATAATTGCAAATTAATGATGAAATTGGAGAATTCAGTGAATATGTTATGCAAAGTTTAGGGTTTTCTATATCACTTATATTTCGGAAATAATCTTTAATCACTTTTGCATTGAACATTTGATGTAATGATATGTTTTCAATAAACTTTCCAAAGTATGGCAGTTTGATTAGGATATCGTTTTTTGTCATACACTTGTCTTTACTTCTATAGTATTTCCAATAATGAGGACATATTATACTAAATACTTTATATCGAATTTTTAACGAGAGTAAATTAAATTCATTTGTTGCAGTATATACTTCCAATTTTCTGAGTGTATGATGCGAAAACTGTCTTCCATATATAAATAATGATCGAGCTTCGAGATTACTAATATCACTAATAATATCCTCAACGGACACTGTAGATTTGTATTTCGGCATTCGTCGTTTTTTATTTCTATTTCCTCTATCTCTTTTGAAAGATTGAATAGGAAGAGTATAAAATGGATGTGACTGTTTAGATAAAGGATTGATATCTTCAGAGATGCAACCAAAATTAACTATTTGATCATTCAGACCAAGAGGATATGCTGAATTAAGTGACTTAATCCATAAAAGTTCTTTCTCTCTTAGTTCATCTTTGTTCTTTCCGTGGTCTAAAATATCAATGGAGAATGACTCTCGAGTATGACCGTTTTCTTTGAAGTGCTTGCTTAGGAAAGTATTTAGTTTATTTCCAGAAAATGATGTTCTATGCTGACTCATACGGTCTTTCACCGTCTGAGTGGTCTCTCCAACATATTGTTTTCGACAAATATCACAAGTTATAAGATATACAACATTTACAGAGTCACAACTAGTATTACACGGTTTATTAGTTAGAAAAATATTATTTGTAATAGTGCTTATGACTCCTTTGTTCCATCTCATTTTTGGACATATAACACATCGTCTATTATTACATGAAGATCCAATATAATCAGAATATTCTCCCAATGTGACAACTGCTCTACCTTCTTCCGTTCTAAGTAACTTATTATAGTTAAAAGATGGGTTTTGTTTTTTGGAGGGAGGTTTTGCGAGCTGTTATAGGGATGCTCATCCCGTGGGCTTGTAGGCCGGTCGAACGGACAATTAGGTGGGGCTGCCACCAAGGGGCGACTCCCTAAATAGGGAACCTGGATCTGGCCAGACCGCTTTACACCTCCACACTCCGTCCGACCTTTTGTCGCTGTGGATAGGTGGTCACTGCAGTCCTGATCAATAAATAGTAATGATCAGTTAATTAGAGTATAAAAATATATAAGCCAGTTTTGTATTATTAGCTTAATCGATAAGCCAATAGAATATAAATTGTAGTGTATAAAATAGGAGGAAGTGCGAAATGCAGTTGCACTAAAGAGCGAAGGGGTTGAAGTTTGGTGCGGTACTCCATATGTGGAGTGTCAAGAGAGCTTTGTCAACATTTAGTTGACATAATACTTTTTGAAGGAAGAAGTGAATTTATTACGGTAGTGTGATTCTGCATTGGGAAGAAAAGAAATTAAACTTTATTGGAATCATAAATTGTTGGATGTCTTTCAAAGAACGCTTTAAATTGTCCAAATTCGATGTGGATGATGAAAAGTTGTTTTGTTTAAGGGTTGATTTGAAGGAAATAAGAATGATTCGGGTGAAATGATTTCGTTAAAGTTATCTTTAATAATAATATCGTCGAGAATTCAATAGTAAAGTTGAAATGAGTTTGTCCACAGTACCCGCAAAGTAGTGCGGGCAAGGGACATAGTTACTTCCACGAAGGATATATCCAACGTGGTCGCTGTCTAAGTAATGACAGCTGAATACACCTTCCGAGGAAGGCGCTTAGTACATTTATTAAAACATATAGTAACAAAAATATATACGATACTCCGAGAGTCTACGCTATTTCTCGCGTAGTAGCGAATGGCTCCCCTTCGACTGTGCTGCGCAGCAAATCCAAATCGATCACTCATGCAGGTTGCGACCTCTCCTCGTCTTCGAGATTGTAGTTGTGGGCCTCGAATAGTTTGAACCAATTACGTACTGTGTGCTCGGAGGGGACATCCTGGGGATATACTCGAGCTAGTTGACGGTGGGTCTCGGGTGGTTTGGTGCCAGAGAGGAAGAGAAATAACATTACGTTGCATATGTGGACACTGTTTGGGTGGAATCGATGGGGCATTGTGGGAACGAGACTGCTCACTAGCTGGTTGTGGCACTGCGACTGATAAGAGGGAGGGGCAAGTTGTTTATATTACACAGCGTTCTCATGACTTTCAAAGCAAGAACGACCGCTCAACATACAAACTCTCTCGAATACAATGGTCTCTCCTTTGTCTTGCTTTGGAAGAAAAATGGCTTGGACCAGAATACTGTGATTATAGAGCACAGTGGTTGTTGTCGCGGTCGGCTGCAGAGAGGAGGGAGCAAAGTACACATATCAAAAACGGAAAACAGGAATGCATCAACCTAATAGATAGTAAAAATTCAGTGCATTGATGTTTCAAAAGAGAAATAAACATTGTTTAAAGGAAATATGCAACGAAAAGTTACCTGAACTTATTTTATTCTATTAGACGCTGAAAGTTATCATTTTAACTTAATTGTTCATGGTTAAGCAGGAGAAAGCAACAAAGAAATAAAAATTCGCTAAAAGAAGTAGGCTTGCCTGAAGCGTCCCCTACCTCCCACCACCTCGATTGTAGTGATTGAATATGCCAAAATAATTCGCCTCGTCTTAATTTAATTTTTTCATGTATTTCATAGTTATCAAATCAAGTCAGAGATTAACGAAATATCGATAAAAAAACAAATTAAAAGAAGTAAAACAATGATAGCCTTCATTATATATAAGATTATCCACAATTTTGTAGACTTAGACCCTCGCACATTTTTCCTTTTTTCCCACGCAATTACCCGTACTCGTGGCCATAATATGAAACTTAGAACATATCGATCATCCACTTCTCACTATCTCTCATTTATTAGTAATCGTATTGTACCTTTATGGAATTCTTTCGAAAATAGTATTGTAAGTCAACCCAACTCAATTATGTTTTGTTCTTTCGTACGAAAATGTTTCTGTGATCAAGTAATTGCAGTGCATACTACATTTCTTCATAATTGATTTCACGCTCAAATCTCTCTATTTTATCCCACCATAAGTAACCTCTTTGTAAGAAATGATAAATATTATTATTATTATTATTATTATTATTATTATTATTATTATTATTATTATTATTATTATTATTATTATTATTATTATTATTATTATTATTATTATTATTATTATTATTATTATTATTATTATTATTATTATTATTATTATTATTATTAAAAATATACCCAGAGAGATCTTATGCTGTGTTCAGAACTTGGAAAATGCAAGAAAATGCGGAAAATGCTGTTCAAAAGTTCAGGTGGAAAATGCTCGAAAATGCTCGATTTTGTATCGAAAAGATGGTTTTATACACTTTAAAAGGGTTGAACCTCGTTGTTTCATGGAAAACAGCGAACTTAGGTCGTTTATAAAGTATGCTGCTGAAATAAATATCGTATGATCCTTTTTTGAGCACTTTAAGCCGAATATCAACGAAAATGCTGCGAAAAATCAACCTAGCGAGTCCATATTTAAAAATATCACTTATCATCAATAAAATGCGTCCATAACACTGTTTGTGACCAATAAACGTTGATATTAAACAAAAAAACCATTAAAATTAGCTTAAAATCCTCGAAAATGAGCATTTTCAGAGCATTTTCCGGCTGAACTTCTGAACAGCATTTTCCGCATTTTCGTGCATTTTCCAAGTTCTGAACACTGCATTACAGAGCAAAAAGCGCGCTGTAAGCCAATCAATTATCAATATATGTGATTTGTTCCGCTGGTTAGCAGCGTTGCGGAATGATTTTAACTTTTGAATTGAAAAATAAATTATTTAGAACTCATTATTTCCTTTGATATTTTGTCAAGACTGACCTTGACTCAATAGAAATCGAAATAATAAAAAAAGATCAATAATAATAATATTCTTCAAGTTTGAAATGTTTTCATTTATGCGGCTTATTGTGAAGCACTAATGATGTAAATAATATTAAGCCAATGCTCAATGGCTGATCTCTCCTTTCAACCATTTTTTTCGAAAATTTTCATTCTGATTGCGTGCGAAAAATCAAAATTGTGTTTGAATCAGTTTCCGACTTGCTTTCTGTAACATTCTGTCATAGTACTTTACAATGTACATAATCAATATGAAAATCATTTATTTTCGAAAATTCTTTTTTTTGTCATGGAAATCGTTTTTTTCAAAAGTGAGCCGAATGCTGGGATTCCAGTTCTACTATGTTTGCTCATCATGAAACTTCACATTGTCATTGTCATTTGCTCATTGTCGCACCATTCAAGTCGAAAAACTGGAATATTTTAGAAATTTGCCGTGAAAGTAGGCACTCAAATTGAATTTTATGAATTTTCGAAAATAAACGATTTTCATATTGATTATGTACATTGCAAAGTACTAAGACAGAATGTTACAGAAACCAAGTTGGAAACTGATTCAAACACAATTCTGATTTTTCGCACGCATTTAGCACGAAAATTTTCGAAAAATGATTGAAAGGAGAGATCAGCCATTGAGCATTGGCTGAATATTATTAATATCATTAGTACTTCACAATAAGCCGCATAAATGCAAACATTTCAAAATTGAGAAATTTTGAAATTTTCGGACCATGACCCCGGGTCCTGAAAATCGAAATTGTCAAATTCATCCAAGTGATGGGCTTCTTGTGTCATTTTACTCCTCTCACCTCGAAACTTTGAGTGGACCACAATTTCTCACCAATCGTTTGGAAAATACAGCATTTGTTCGGGACAACCATCGATGACGGAAGTTCGAGCGAAAAATTCGACAAATGGTCTAACGAGGAGAACCCAGTTTTAAGTGAAATCGATGCTGAAATACTTAGGCTACAATACCTTGTGGAAAAACTCTGTCATAAACTAGAACAAGCGATGTTTTGTACGAAAAAAAACAAAAATTTTAGTAGGAAAAGTGGTTTAGGAATCAACGCACATTCGATGCTAACAGTGAATTTGCAAGGTCTGTGCACCCTAGACGCATCGCAAATGGTATTTAAACTTCATTTCTACAATTGAGAAATTATGATTTTTAAATGTTTTCGCACTTAAATTAATTTTTGTAATAGCCACAAACATGAAATTTCTGCTGTTCTGTATAATAAGGGCCAGTGACACTCCTAACACCCAAGTATGGACCCTCAGTTCTCATTGCTAGCGCACGTGTCCGGGGGGAGGCTGGTCGAATACACGGCGGTTCAATGAAGAGAAATCCCTACATTTAACTTTGGCTTGAATGCTCTTGCATTACGAAAAATCGACAAAGTTGATTTGCACTGGGCGGGATTCGAACCTACGAGGTTCGGATCGCTAAACAAAATCTCTATCCACTAAGCCATCTCAGCATGACTCGCGAATCGTAAAACTTGATGATAGGTCTAGTCAGAAGCGAGCGCCCAGATATACCGTAATCAACTTTCGCGCTGGGAGAACCTAGATGTTTTACTGCTTATCATCACTCAGTTTGCGATACTTTCTTTCTCAGGCAAGAGCTTCTTAATTACTATCATTGAGCCGCCGTGGAATATGAGCGAGTCTTAGGGAACATGACTCTTAATGTGATTATACCAATCAACTTTGCTACCATCGTCGTAGTATTGTATTTATGCGTACTCCACTGTATTACAATTTGTTTAAAAATCATGTTTTCCAACGCATAAAGTATATTTTGTATTATTACAGTATGCTTTACGCTCGAACATTTAATAGAACATCTTTATACTCACTATGTCACTACAATATAATACAAAATCTGTTCAAATCCCTCTACGGGGGAGGAAATGAGGGTATATTATAATACAAATAAACGTCTTTCTGAGTCGGACAAACGCGACCGGACCCTACAAAGTGGCGGCCATAGCTGAGTCGTACCAATGATGATTAATTAACCGATTTGGGAGGAAAAAAGGAGACTTGAGACAAACAAATGGAATAGCACTCATAACAGTTGGGGAGGGGAGCAGTCTTGGTAATAAAATATACAATTGTCAATCAATATTAAGTTTAGGAAGGGGCCGAACGTAGTACTGGCACATGTTGAGGTGGAAATCGATAAATCAATCGATATTATCGATCGATATCGATATTGATCGATAAGTGATTCAAGCCTTAGCGTGCTTCTTGGGATCGTCGATCTGGACGAACAACTTGTCGAGAACCTGCAATCAATCGATTATACTGTATCACTACCGTATCAATCGATCGATCAATCAACCAATCGATTATACTGTATCACTACCGTATCAATCGATCGATCAATGAACCAATCGATTGTACTGGATCACTACCGTACACCTAGCTGCGCCGAACCGTGGCTTGTTTGACATCTACTAATCAATGATTAAGTTAAAACTACAGTATACCTGATTGGCGCAGGTGGGCAATCTCGTTCCGGGACCGAAAACGTTCGAGACGCCAGCCTTGAAGAGGGCGTCGTAGTCTTGAGGGGGGATAACGCCTCCGGCGATTACGAGAATGTCACTGAATGGGATATTTATCATACATGGGCTGGGTATACCCCCAAGGAAGAATAGGATTACAAAAGCCGTATGGCTGACACTATAGGTCGAAAAGCATGTTACAAAGTGCCAAGTCTGACTGCATTTTGAGCCACAATTTCCCAAAAATCTAAAAACCTGACCACATTTTGAGCTAAAATTTCACAAAAATTGAAAAACCTGACCGGATTTTGAGCCAAATTGCCAAAAATCGAAAACATTACCGGATTTTGAAAACCGATAACCTAGCTATTCGACCTATGATAATACATAGGCAGAGTATACGGTATATACATACCAAGGAAGGAGGTATACCTTTTTGGCTGGTACCCTATGTATATAGAGTGCCAGCCATAAGGTATAACAGTTATCAAATCAGACCACTCTATTGACAATATCATATGTCTTAAAGAGCGTATGCATTAGCTACAAGCATATGTCGAAAAGCTACGTTACAGATTTTCAAAATGCGGCCATGGTTTTCCAATTAAAAAAACGAATTCTCGGCAAAATAAGGCCAGGTTCACAAAAAAAACCAAAATGAAAAAAAAAACCATTTTTGTAGTTTGTATCGTACACTTCGACCAATCATTACCAGTTACAATTAGTGAGGAACTCAGCAAATTGTCCAAATCTTCAACGTCCACCTATACCATCTTTATGATCTCACCTTCTGCCGAGCTTGGCCAACTCCTGAATCAGCTGAGGAACGAGAGTGAGATGGCCGGCGGCGAGTGATGAGGCTCCTGAAGCGAATAGGTAGGTTACGGTACACGGTACAATTGATCACATCTACCGTACTCTCGGCTCCCTCTACATGTAGACAGGATAAATTATTATCATACATGGGCGGGGTGCCTGGAGCTCGATTATACAGGGGGTATACGAACGAAAAATGGTTAATTTTACAGGGGGCCTTCACTTTTTTTTTCAAAAATTTCACTGAAATATCATTTTTTACAGGGGAAATTCCACAAAATTTCGAAAAGCTCTAATTTTACAGGGGCATCCCATGTCGACGCTCATGTATGGTTATGGTATACCGTACAACTGATCACATCTACCGTAATCTCTGCACACTCACCGACAACATGCACGTCAGCGTCAACAGCCTGCTGGGCGGCTTCTGCGGGAGTCTGGAAGAGAGGACCAACGTCGACGTCGAAGCCTGCAACGAAATAAAATATATCAGTTCACGATTCGAATTGTGCGACCACCGTATCTATAGGATAGCAGAACAACTATTAAAGTCAGTTGATGATCGAGGACCGGCGTGCGCTACCGTACCCATGTCGGCGAATCCGGTCGCGATAACCTTCGCGCCACGATCGTGTCCGTCCTGTCCCATCTTGGCAACCATGATACGCGGCTGACGTCCTTCCTTGTCAGCAAAGTCCTTCACGCGGGCCATAACCTAGACAAAATCAATCGATAACCTTGAGATAATCAATCGATAATAAGAGATATTCAATCGATAATACCACTTGGGAAAAGACATTCAATCGATAATGATAATCGTGAACTACCGTATACCTGAGCGAGTTCGTCGGTCTCTCCAAACTCATTTCTGTAGGCGCCAGACACGACACGGTTGACGGCGGCGTATCTGAAGGTATACGGTATCTTGTTGGAGGTATACAGTATCTCGGTTCGAGGCGTACGGTATCTCCGTTCGAGGAATACGGTATCTCGATCCAATCAATCAATAATCTACGTACCTCGTGAAGACCTTCTCCATGGCATCGGAGATCTCTCCTACCGTACAGCGAGCACGTGACGCCTCTACGGCGGCCTCGAGAAGATTTCCATTACCGGCAGCATACTGTAATGCGAGGAGATATTGATTGAATGGCTGAGTGTACCGTATACCTCAGTGATGCGCTCAAGACACTCCTTGGCCTTGTTGGCGTCACGCGTCTTCTTGATGTGCTCCAGCTTGGCGATCTGAGACTCACGTACCTGCAAAGATCAAAGATCAATATGATAACTTGATAACCGCCTACCGTACCCTTTTGTTATCGATCTGGAGTACATCAACCTTCTGCTCCTTGGCGAGACGATACTTGTTCACACCGACGATAACGTCCTTGCCAGCGTCGATACGAGCCTGAATCATCATCCGGTCATCAGTTTGGCCCAATCACTGCTCTACTTGAACTACCGTATACCCTCACCTGCTTTTTGGCAGCAGCCTCCTCGATACGAAGCTTGGGCATACCGGAAGCTACAGCCTTGGCCATACCTCCGAGTTCATCAATCTCCAGAACAATCTACAATCAATAAATAAATAAATCAATATAATGCCGGAAGCCAATCGATAATCAGGTTTTTAAAAATCAATATACCGTACCTTGAGTGCCTTCTCATAGAGTTCATCCGTTAGTGACTCCATCATGTACGAACCGCCCCAGGGATCGGCAACCTAGATTATTGATTGATTAGTTAGGCTTACACAGCTACATTAAATATCGCACAACTAGCCATCTTAAATAAGCCGCTGTAACCTCGATTCAACGGCACAGATCACACGAACCATTTCTGTACCCTATATTCGTTTAGAAAATCACTGCGGTACAAGTTACGCTACTTGAGGTGCCAACAGCTTTCATAAAGGATATTTCACTAATCCGTTATAAAATATTTGATATTTACTTCATACTTTAGTTACTTTACATACTTTACCTTGTATTGGAATGATTTATATAATTTCGTGTGAACAAACAGGGTCCAATCAATAATAATAATAATAATAATAATAATAATAATAATAATAATAATAATAATAATAATAATAATAATAATAATAATAATAATCAATAATACATACATGACAGATGCCACTCTCCTCCTGGATGATGATCTGCGTGTTACGGGCGATGCGAGCGGAGAAGGGTGTGGGCAGACCGAGGGCCTACAAATAATAATAATAATAATAATAATAATATATTCGTATTCGTAACTATCGGACTCCCGACACGAATTTCTCGGGATACGGTACCTCGTCGAAACTGTTGGTGTGCAGAGATTGGGTGCCTCCGAAGACCGAGGCCATGGCTTCAACCGTGGTACGAATGATGTTGTTGTAGGGATCCTGGAAAAGAAATTAAAGCGTATAAAAATGATAAAAAATATTAAATTTAAAAAAAGTAAAAAATTTAGAAGTATGTTAAAAAGTATGTAAGAGTAAAAGAAGTATTTTACTGATAATACATTACTTATCACACTTCAGAAAAAAAACACCCATGTTTAGTTAACAGCCATGAATATTTACCCACAAAGATCAATATTCTACAGTACTCCCCGCCTCTCTGTTACCGTATCACCCACAGTATACCTGTTCCGTGAGGGACCATCCGGACGTCTGGGAATGCGTGCGGAGCATCATCGACTTGTTGTTCTTGGGCTGGAATCGTTCCTTGAGCAGATTGGCCCACAGTCGACGGCCGGCCCGCATCTTCGCGATCTCCTACAACGATTGGCGGGTTACGGTAGCTCGGATCAGATTACGGTACACATATTGATCATAAATTTTCGGCACCCTCACCGTTTATTTTTATATAGTGGGTCAATTCTCGAAATAGGGTGGATTAATTTACAAAATTCGTTATTTTCGCTTAAAAATCGTTATTTTTAGCCATCAAGTGGCCTAAAACGGGCCATATATAGTGGGCCAATCCTCGCATTGCAAGGGCATGAAAATGCATGATATCGATCGGCTGCTCACCATGTAGAAGTTCATGGAGATACCCCAGAAGAATGAGAGGCGAGGGGCGAACTCGTCGATCGTCAGACCCGCCTGCAGACCCGTTCTGCAGTACTCGATACCGTCGGCGATGGTGAAGGCCATCTCGAGGACAGCGTCTGCTCCGGCCTCCTGCAACGATCATGAGGGATACTGTACCAGGTACCGCCAATCAATAAAGTTATGAAAAATGAAAATCCTCCAGCAACGATCAAGAGGGATACTGTATCAGGTACCGCCAATCAATAAAGGTATGAAAAATGAAAATCCTCCTGCAATGATCACGTGGGATACTGTACCTTTCAAATCAATACCGCCATCAAAATAAAAATCGATAATCAATAACCACCGTATACCTGCATGTGGTATCCCGAGATGGAGATGGAGTTCCACTTGGGCATATTGTGAGAGGTGTAGGCGAAGATGTCACCGATCAGCCGCATCGAGGGCTCGGGAGGGTAGATGTACGTGTTACGCACCTACAATGGATACATGCACATATTGTGCTCAAGCTCGTGGATAAATCATCATTTATCTCTTACAGTAACCCAACTTAACACAAGTTACAGTAACACCAACTTATCATATTTTACAGTAATTCAACTTATCACGAGTTACAGTAACCAAACTCATTATAAGTTACAGTAACCAAAATCTCCATGTATATCTATAGCTTGAAACAGTAAATCGATAATCAAGCATACGCACCATGAACTCCTTCAGGATATCGTTCTGGATCGTACCGGCGAGCAGCTTCTTGGGCACTCCCTGAATCAATAAATCGATAATCAACTAGAGACCGGTCTCGAACGGAATTTCCGGTTACCGTAATCCACTCACCGACTCTTCCGCGGCGGCGATGTACATGGCAAGGACGGGAATGACGGCTCCGTTCATCGTCATCGACACGGACATCTTATCGAGAGGAATACCTGAGCAATAAAGTCAGTCGGTGATAGCTACAACAAGAGTACGGTAGCTTTCGGATACTGTACAATAAAGTCAGTCAGTGATAGCTACACCGAGATTACGGTACCTTTCGGGGTAATGTACTTACCATCAAAGAGTTGCTTCATGTCATCGATCGAATCGACGGCCACTCCAGCCATACCGACGTCTCCGAATACACGAGGATTGTCAGAGTCGTATCTATTATTGATTATCGATTGATTTAGAGATTATTGATTGGTTAATGACCTACCCTCTGTGGGTGGCGAGATCGAAAGCTACCGAGAGACCCTGCTGTCCGGCCTTGATGTTGTCCTACAACGAGAACTACCGTAATCTACCATATCAATCGATATCCACACCTTGTAGAACTTGTTCGACTCTTCTACAGTGGAGAATCCGGCGTACTGTCTGATGGTCCATGGCTTCTGCGTGTACATGGTGGGATAGGGTCCACGGGTGAAGGGGAACTGACCGGGAAGCTGGAAGCAATCAACCAATCAATAATCAAGTTTTGGTTAGTTTTAAAAGATGATCTTTGGTCGGACCAGGGCCGAAACACCGATCACAGTTCTCTAGGCTTATTATCACTATTACACTATCTAAATAATAGTTTAGCAAATTTGAATTTTTCAATATTTGAATCGATTTCTGTAAGACTGGTACTTAGTACGTATCGAAAATTTAGCTGATAAAATCGATAATCATGAATTATTGATTACCTCAGAAGGCTGTCCGGCATCGCAGGCTCGATCATCAGCCAGATACAGTGGCTTGATATCGATTCCTTCGGCTGTTTTCGAGATGAGCGTGTCCGCCTCGCGGCCCTTCAAAGCAACAACATATTTACTAGTTGAACTAGTTAGTTACTAGTTAGCTAGCTAGTAGTTAGTACTAGTTAGAGAATTAATGCTACCTTCATGGCCTTCTTCGCCATGGCGGCCCATTTGGGGTCGATGGGCAGTTTCTGGTAGTTGGACGCGGCACGGACACTCAGCCGTGAGGCTGAATAACAGGAGCGGAGCATGGCTGGACCCCTCTGCAATCGGTAAATAGTTATTTGAAATGAAGAAAACATTGAATATGTAAGAGGACGATTTCGCACGTAATACATTTTGCCATGGTACAATGGAAAATGAAGTCAAAAACTCTAGGCTATGTGATAACTTTAGACGGGTGAATGTAGCGGATCTAATAAATTAAATTAGACCGACAATCAGCCCAGTGAAAAGGCAAAAATGACTGGATTTGAGTTAGTCCAAAGTGAAAATAGTCACGAAAAATGAGAAAGACACACGAGTTTCGAGAGGGGCAGGAGGTCTATGAAGCGCAATGCGGACATTTGCACGTAGTCTGAACATAGTGAAAGAATTGAAGGGGAACTAGACAGAGAGATAGAGAGAGGGTAAAACAAGAGAATAGTAGTTGTTAGGAAGGGTTTTAGAGCGGGTGGGTCGATACAACTGAAGATGTCTTAATTACGAATCGCATAGAGATATAACTATATTGATATATCGATAGGGATATACATCAGTAACAGGTATGAAGGGCACTAAGACACATTACAACGATAAAGGGACGAGGAGAGACTAGAATGATAGAGTGGAGATGGAGTAGAGGACGTGATCTTTAACTGCGGAGTATTTACGATTTCGAGATGTACGGTCAGCAGAAAGGTTATATATGCCGCATATATAATATGCGGGAAAATTCGAACTCGTGCATTGCAATTCATTAGATTCAAAATTAAATCGATGAAAACAAAGTTATAGAACAAAAAAATCAGGGTTCTGAGGTTACCATCAATACTTTATATGGAGTTGTCGAGAACACGTGAAAGTGGACAGTTGAAAGATAGAAACAAATTAAAAATATCTAGAAAACAAGTTTGTGTGGATGAATAGTAAACAACGAGAGTTTTCTGTATTTTCCTAATAAGGAAAACGTATTCTCCATAGATCGCAGAATTTATCTCTATCCAACGAGCAAATGTGTATCGCAGCTGTTTGCATTCAAATGATAAAACAATTCACAACAATATTACTATAAAATATAGTTTTCATTGATGATTTAGGAAATGTCGAAAGACAGCACCAAAACGCCGTGCTTGATTTGATGTTAAAAAGGGTGTCCCTAAATGACGGTCGCGGCCGCGGCCACGGCCCGATCGCCCATCTTTTATAAACTTTTGTTGAACTTTAGATTTTTTCTATGCGTATACGTTGTCATTTTCGGGTGATTAGCACCTTCCTCTCCTTTTGCTTGTCTCTTATTTGCATGTATCCTCAAATATAGCCGCGACTGACATCCGCTGAAAAGAAAGACTATGAGTGATAGAGATGGAGACGGAGTGGTAGATCAGTCCTATCGTCTCTCCTTCTTCGATCGATGAATTGTCTTATGTCTATTTCTCTCGCTGACTCTCCCCTGCCTTCTCTGTCCGATTTTCGCGCCATTTTCAGTTATCATCACATTTCACTATGCTTTTTTAATGTTATTTTCGTAGTTAGTTTGCCCTCTCCTTCTTCCTCTTTAAAAACCCATCTCTTTCTTTCCTTGCGCTCCTATCTCTCTCCATCTGCCTTTATCTCTCGTAATTATCGAATGGATATATCTAGATATGCCTCATCACCAATCAAATTTGGATTTGTCTTTGTTTATTTGCATATGTTATCGTTGTTGTAGTCTAGACCTTCTATTGTATTACCATTTGCATATGATTCAATATCATATACATACCACGTGTCCTCACTTTGTTTTCTTCATTTGCAGTTTTCGGTCATCCTTTCAATCTCTCCTTTTCATCGTTCAAAGCTCATCTATAATCAGTCATTCTTCCTTTCCATCTCTTCCTATCTATCTCTCTAACATCCATTATCATTCCAATCGATCACTAAGGAAGTGAGTAGACCATCAATCGATAATGTTTATGAGAGATATGAAAGGAAGGGAAGTGAGGTTACACTCCTTTTGCGCGTCTATATCTTGATATATTGCATCACTCTGTCTATGTTGTATTTCTCTCTCTTCTAACCATCTTGCAACTTTATTCATATTCTACTGCTCCGCATTCAATAATAATTCGGAGGTCGTATCCATTCAGCGTTAAACGCAATTTGTCGATAAACGTAACGTCACGAGCGTAGGCGTAGACATTATGTCAACTTTTACGCTTTACGCTATGGATACGGTCTCGGACGATGTGCGCAATGTGTCCTTCCTATCCTTAATTGTATTTACTACACTCTGGCCACGACTGTCCTTTGGCCCACGAGAGAGTGAGGCCAGTGTGAAGAGTGGTCTCAATTTATTTATTCATAATCATTTAAATCATTTCAAATCCATTTCAGAGGTCGACACGACACCTATCGCCACCTCCTTAGATGACGAAATCTACTAAGATGACATCGTTCTTGTGCAGAACCGTACAAGGTATGGTGCTTGACTTGGCTCTTTCTCTGAAACATGACCTTTGACGGGAAAATCAAACCTTTCAATTTCTTGTTCTACAGGCCGAATAGTCATTTCGCATCGTCATGACCGAAGAGCAAGTTAGTCTGGTGTCGTGCCGTCATTACCTAGATGACATCAGATGGTGGACTCTTGGACCTGATGCTTCTTTGAAGGTACGAGCCTTCCTTGGATTCCCTTTCCTGAAATGTTATGTTCAAGTTAGTGAAAAGACGAAAATGGTGTGTAGATTTTGCCAATCTTTTTCCATGACTTTTGAACAGAACCTCTATTAGAATATATTTTATCTTCGTTACGTTATTGTCTTTGCCTTTGCTTTTGCCAACGTTCTCTTCACTGTTCACCGATCTTTTTCGTTGACAGAAACCAAAGTTTTATACAAAGTGATCGTTCACAAAGCTCAAATCTTTGAATCTCGTAATTTGCTGTTTTGCAGGGCGAATCGTCACTTTCGTCTTCGGAAGCTCGTCGTCCTCGTCGTTGATGGTCTCCTCGATGTGTTCTTCAGAAGTGGGACGTCGCCAAGCTCCGCCGTCTTCGTTCTCTCGTCGTTTTCCAGCACTGGCTGGAACTTGTTTTCCGAAAAAATAAAGATTTTGGGTTGTTAATGTTTGAAATCGGTGTCTAAGCCCGCGAAGTTAAATGGGAGGGGCCAGCATCATTATATAAATAAGGTCCGCAAAAAATGGGCGGAGCCATGCATCGCTTTATAAGTACGGGAGCGGATGAGTATATGTATTTCGTTTGATATGTCTTTTTTTGAACTGTCGTATTCAATCATACATTAAATTAATCCGATCGGGTCGACAGGAAAGAAATTGTTACTCTATTCCTGTAGTTTGATCTTTGATCTTTGTCCACAATTTTTCAAACAATTGGCGAAGTTATCGGCTATCGACTATTTTTTTAAATTGTTTAATTTCGCTTGTTATTTTCTGCTAAAAGAATATAAATCTAACATTTAATAACTTGAAATGTGGCTATAGTATTGATTCAAAGATAGGAAGTGGTTCCGTCTAAGTGTTAGATCAGCACACAGAGAAAAAGCTGTAAATTGAAAAGCTGTAAATTCATTTACGACACGGGGGGTGTTTAAAAGAAAACTCATCGAGTTCACTTCTTAAAACTTTTTTGTGTGTACTGTAGAGCACTCAAAAAGGTGTTGTTCGCGGAACGCGCAAGCAGTTTTCCTTGGCGCGTTAAAAATGTCGCTTAGCTGACGTGCTTTGTGCACAGTTACTTCGAATCACTTTTTTTCCTTTTATTTGTTTATTTCTGATATAGTTATGCTTTTCCGAGAACTGGAACCGATTTTGAGCAACGCGTGCATTATATTTTACCGATGGGTTGTCCTACTTATTCGTATACCTTAGTCTTTTTGTTTGTTTTACTTTTTTTTCTTGTTCTGTCGCACTTTCGTTTCTTCAAGCATCGTTCCCCTTCTTTTCCCGTTACCCTCCTTTGCTAGTCTATTTCTAACGCAGCTTTCTCCTTCTCTTGTGTACGCAAAGCAGTGATCTCCTACATGACTTTATCTAAGGTGTCCGTAACGGACGGATGGCCAAGTTGCGGCCGCAAGTTGGCCATCCGTCGGATAGTTATCCGACGGACGGCCAACTTGCGGCCGCAACTTGGCCGTCCGTCGGATACGGACACGTCTTTATCTACCTTCAATAACGGGATTTACCTTTACCTTTTAATTTTATCTTTATGTTCAGGACTGTTTGAGCATAGCTCGATCCTCGAGCATCAAGATGGAGGGCGGAAAGATGTCTATGTCGATGAAGGATGTCTATCAGGATACGGTACTAGTTATTTATTCGTTGTATGTTGCTCTAGAACCGAGTTGATAACTCACATACATATCAATAAGAGTTCAATATCTGTTGTGGCTCCATGCATAGGTAGAATATCTAGGTTGCAGATTTCCATAATGTCGTGCTTTTGAGAAAGACAAAAGATCCCAAAATGCGACCAGGCTTTGTAGTTTGAAACGTACTTTTCGATCTATTTTTTTCATTATGAAGAAAATTTATTGATTGATTGATTTAAAGAGTATTGATTGGCTTAGTTACTGATCAATGATTGATTGAAATATTGATCGATTATATATTTTATTGATTGAATTATTACAGATAAGGGCGCCGGGGAGGATATCGTGATCGAATTGGTCGAGGATGAGCCAGACTTCCTAAGAGTTAGTTACATAGTTATTTAAGTAATTATGATACATGACATGGTTTTACGGTCATACATTTTCGGCGCCCTCACAGGAATTTTTTTTGCATAATTGTTCGATTTTCGAAATATCGATCCCCACATTATGAGGAATGAAAATGTATGCTCACCCAATTTGTCTTATCGATCTTAAAACATGCATTGGCTATTTTTAGGTTAAAGGTTGTGATGACAACAAGCATACATTTTCGGCGCCCTCACTTAATTTTTTAGTATATTTCAATTTAGAAAAATCGTTATTTTTCGCTTAAATTGTAATCTATCATATACTAAAAGAGTATTATATAGTGGGTCAACTCTGAAAATGAGCCTTATATAGTGGGTCAATCGTCACATTGTGAGGGTTAGAAAATGTATGACAACAAGGCATAGGTGGGCGCGTGAAAACGATATTTTTCTGCGCACAGCCATGCCTTCCCATCGAGGCCTTGCGCATAGCCTTGCCTCGCAAAAAAATTTTAAAAATCCAGCCAGATTTTGCAAAATTAGCCATGCGCACAGCCTTGCCTCCAACTTCCCCGGTTTGCGCACAGCCTTTCCCCCAACGTGCCCATCTATGCAACAAGGCATACTCGGTCAAACGTGCAATCTTGCGTGTACTTGCAGCATGAGATGTTTCGAGGCTCGCAACGCGCTCGACATGCCGGACCGTGCGTTTCTCGACGCGGACAACCTGAGCTGGCTGGTGAGGAGGCGGATCTCAAGTCAGTTTGGCAGGTACGGTAGATTTGGGGTTACGGTAGTTGTTTGAGGTTAGGATAAGCTCAAATGAGTACGCTAAAGAGATGATGAACAACTATTCGAAGGTACGGTACTGCTGTAGGGCAGGGGTGTGCGAAAAAAGATTTTCGAAAAAAATTCGAAAAACGAAAAATTTTCGATTTTGTATTTCGAAAAATTCGAAAAATTCGAAAAAACAAATGAAGTAGGAAACGAGCTGCAGAAGATTTTTATTATCGATCTTTTTTTATTGTTTTCTATTTCTATTGAGTCAAGGCCAGTCTTGACAAAATATGAAAGGAAATACTGAGTTCTGAATAATTTATTTTTCAATTCAAAAAAAAAATTTTGCGTGCAATTTTTGCGCTGTAAGATCTATCGATATGATGGAAATACAAGAATTGCAACTGTGTGATTCTTAATTGCAGGGGCTCAAATGAAATTGTTATTTTTGTTCCAAAATTTTTAAATTTTAAAAGCTATTAATTTTTGAATATTTTGAGCTTTTTTATGTAAATTTATTTTTCGAATTTTTCGAATCTTTTTCGAAAAAGTTTTTCGAGAAAGTATCGAAAAATCGAAAAACGAAAAATGCACACCCCTGCTGTAGGGTGACTACTGATTACGGTAGGTTTGGGACGGATTATTGATTGATTCCTTATTCTAGATGAAAATGCTCGTGTCGGAGGCGCTCAAGGATGAAGGAGCTGCGGGTGAACTGGAACCTGCGGGAGCTCACGCTCGGACAGGTACGGTAGTCGGTCTAGTCAAGAACCTCATTATCGATTGATGGTGGAATTACTGATTGACATTATTGATTGATAGCGGCAGTATGGCTTTGTTATTATCGATTGATTTATAGTTTTGACCATGTTTAGTGATTGATCTGTGTCCCTGAATATCTTTTGCCTATCCAGGTCTGGGACGTGGACATCCAACGTCACGAGCACTCGATCAAGCAGTTTCTGCTCTTTGCTCAGGGAGAGCTGGCACTGAAAATGTTCTTCAAGCAGTTACGGTAGGACCCGATTTTCTGATCGCGAACTGACTTTAAGATGCGCGAGTACTTAGCTAATCGATTACAAAATTTCATGAGAGGATGCCGCTATAGTTAGTGATTTACCTTCGTTCCGGGAGAGTAGTTGCAAACTACATAGTGGTTAAATAAAACCATAGTATGTATAGTTTGAGCAGTAAATTCGCGAAAAGAAAAAATCCGAGAGTTGAAAATGTGCAGAGTTTTCTCCAATTTTCTTTGCTTTTCGTAACTTTTGAACAGCACATAATGAAGTCATTTTCAAGGTAGTTCCTCTCCCGAAGGGCCTGTCTGTGGTGGCTACGGTATGCCGACATCGGATGAGCTTCGACTCCACATTGATTACTATTCTTCACTCTCCATTGAGGGTACGGTACTTGACATTTATTGATTGGTTTATGCGAAAGATGAGCTAATACTTCGAACTCTTTTGTAATGACAGAGAAGTGATTGTTTACAGAACGAAGTATATTCAACCATTTTCTTTCTTTCTGAGTTGCTGGTAGATCAACAATAGATATTCATTTGTTTGTTCAGAGTGGAAGCAGAGTCCCTATTTTGTGAAATTGAAATATGAATAATTTGGTGTGCAAAGTGATTAAATTTGCTAAAAGAAAGGAAAAATGTCGAGAGAGATTGCAAATTGAGGATTGTTCTCTGATTTTTTAAATGGAAAGCTACTCATGGTTATGTTTAGGTCCACAATACTTTCGATCTATATTTGTATTATTCTTGATTGGAATAAAAAATGAGAACACACCGATTAAGGTAAGTGCGTTGCACTGTTATAGAATTCATTATCACTATTTTTAGAATTCATATTGAATGTATAATATGGACTGGAATATATTATTGAAGAAGATGATTCACATTAATTTATTATTTCGATTTGATCATGACGTGGATTCACTCGAGGTATGTAATTTGCATTACTTATTGTGCATAATCTTTGACTGTTTTCAGGATCCAGCTTGTGGATATATCGAAAGAAGCTTCATAATTCTTCAATCAATTATTTTTTCCCCATCGTTTTCTATTTTTCCTGTGAATTAACATGCCTGTGATGTCGTGTGGTGTTCTGATTGTTTGTACTAATAAGTATCAAATAAAGTATTTGCAATGTATTCATGAATACAATTACTATTACAAAGAAACTGAACTGAATGGAGGCTAAATGAAAGGGGGCGGAGCTAGCGGGGGGGGGGGGGGGGGTGGAGGGGAGGTGCGTTTAATACCCATTTGAGTGTTAAATACAGCGCGCCGCGTGTGCTTTTAAAAGCACTCATTTTGTGTGTTCATACGAACACCCGGGTGATTCAATGCGCCCTCGGGAGACACGAACGTGTGCTCCCAGAAACACACATTTCTCTGTGTGAGTGATAGAATGGCCAGATCATCAGACTAGATCGATGGGTAGAGACGCAGAGTCATCGCGCGCGCACTCTACTCGATTTAGCAACACTGTTGAGACGGGTGACGGGCGGGGATAACTTCACTGAAAAAAATTAAAATTTTAAAAATGTTAATTTTGATAAAATAAAGACTCTAAATGACTAATAATTTTTTTTCGTATTTCGTATAGAAAAACCGAAATATCTGCGAAAGAAAAGGAAAAAAATGACCCGCTAAATGACTTAAAAAATCACTTAACGACGGCAACGCCAGCAACAGGAAAATCAGAATAATAAGGTTAAATAATAATAAATTTATTCCAATTGACAACAACACGATTGAATGCTAATTAAGCTAGGGTAATTTACAGAGAAGTGCATAGAAGATCGCCCTTCAGCAATATTTTGCTAATACTTCGCGGGGGATCGAACTTCCGTGTCGACCAACCCGTCGGATTAACGGTTCTATCTACTATCTACTAGACCATGGGTCCCTATAAGAAGACGTATCAAAGGAACTACATATACTCATCCACTACCGTACTTATAAAGCGATGCATGGCTCCGCCCATTTTTTGCGGACCTTATTTATATAATGATGCTGGCCCCTCCCATTTAACAGTGTTGCTAAATCGAGTAGAGTGCGCGCGCGATGACTCTGCGTCTCTACCCATCGATCTAGTCTGATCATCTGGCCATTCTATCACTGATCTAACACTTAGACGGAACCACTTCCTATCTTTGAATCAATACTATAGCCACATTTCAAGTTATTAAATGTTAGATTTATATTCTTTTAGCAGAAAATAACAAGCGAAATTCAACAATTTAAAAAAATAGTCGATAGCCGTTAACTTCGCCCATTGTTTGAAAAATTGTGGGATCTACTTCCGAATATCCGCCGCCCCGCCCCTTGCACTTTAAGCTCCGCCCCTCGCAGTCTCTCTCTCTCTCTCTCTCTCTCTCTCTCTCTCTCTCTCTCTGCGCACCCTCTCACCTTTCAACACTCTCTCGTCTCGCCGGGTTGTCTGGAAGGGAGTGTGTGATCATAATGATGAAATGATATGCGAAAGCTCAGAAACACGATAATTAAACTTCATAACAATAGTTAATGATACAGGAATAGTCGTCATGAATTATCTTGTGATTTTCTATGATTCCGAGTGTGCCTCGTATCCATCAAAGATCACTCGTCTCTCTTTTCCCCTGGTATTTCAACATATAATACGTCGCTGACTTAAAATTTAATTTAAGTCAATTTCAAGTGAAAGAGCACATGACTAAATGCATTACATTTTATACAAAACGTGAAGTAGACTTACGTCTAGCTTGAAGTAGACTAACAAGTCTACCTTACTGAAGAATCATACGCAGACATGTTTTGAATTAGAAGAGTCAGACTCCCCCTCTTTTATCTGTATCTACGTTTATCTCCTCTACCCTAGCTCATCCCAGCCCTTCTTCTGTTCTCTAGGATGTGTCTGTTGTCTTCTCAATCCTATTTCATCATGTCCCTTCTAACATATGAGTCCTCCTCGTCCGGTGTCCTCTCTCACTCTCTAGAACGGACGAACTCGCTGGCAAGTAAAACCCACTATATTCGAATTTAACGTTCTCCGTTAATTTCCCCGTCAATATCTGCTATACATTTTACTGGAATATGCTGCTGACTTGATCCTAGAATAAGATTTCCATATAGTTTAGTCTTACTCTATCTTTAACTTAATCACTCAATCAATACAGTCATTAATCGATAAAAGAGATGAAGAAAACGACTGAAATCATAGAAATATACTATCGATTGGTGATAATGGCAGAGATGAGACACAGACAGCAAAGAGTAGAGGCATCGACCAATCAGAGCGTTCGCGCGCGGCGTTGTGGGCGGGGCTAGATAAAAGGGGTATATAAGGGCTTGATGTTCATTCATTCCGAGTTCCTCTCTGAGTTGAACTCTCCTCTTCGGGGGAAATTTTTGGGAGTGATTGACACTCATAGGGGAGGGCTTTCAATGCGCAAGCCCAACCCTCCTCCGGACTTCTCCAATCTTTTGGAGAAGTCGCTGCGCCTTTGTGCCGGCTGGAGGACCTCTTCCTTGGTCTGTCGACCACGACAGGCCAAGGGGGCGGGGCCTAGACAGAAGGGGGTGGGGCGGCGGATAAAAGGAAGTAGCGCCAAATTGTGGATAAAGATCAAAGATCAAACTACAGGAATACACTCACAGCGAACTGTCTCATACATGAGACACTCAGTGACGAAGTAAGCTTGATTCGCGACTGAGTGACTCACATATGAGACAATTGGAGTGGCTAAGGCCGTGGGCGAGGGTAGAGAGCAATGAGACAATTGGTGTCTCATATTTGGGAGACTCACCTACTCTTTTAACTAGAGTAAGAGTAAACGTTTATTGGCAAAATATTTTGCTCGGAGTGGGTATCGAACTAGCGCGGGATCATATTAATGCACTCTAGTCAAGCACCCTACCCACTTCGCTACTTGGACATGAAGTCACACAGAACAGAACTCAATGACTATGCGAGAGTGATGCGCGCAACTCTTGTCTCATGAGCCAGACACCGTGAGACACTGATTGTCTCATAACAACTTTGAGTCATCAACTATCTCACATGTGAGACACACTGCAATGATGAGCTAATTCTTTCCAAGACAATTCAGTGAGACAATCACTATCTAAGTCATTTCGCTGTGAGTGTAGAGTAACAATTTCTTTCCTGTCGACCCGATCGGATTAATTTAATGTATGATTGAATACGACAGTTCTAAAAAAGACATATCAAACGAAATACATATACTCATCCGCTCCCGTACTTATAAAGCGATGCATGGCTCCGCCCATTTTTTGCGGACCTTATTTATATAATGATGCTGGCCCCTCCCATTTAACTTCGCGGGCTTAGACACCGATTTCAAACATTAACAACCCAAAATCTTTATTTTTTCGGAAAACAAGTTCCAGCCAGTGCTGGAAAACGACGAGAGAACGAAGACGGCGGAGCTTGGCGACGTCCCACTTCTGAAGAACACATCGAGGAGACCATCAACGACGAGGACGACGAGCTTCCGAAGACGAAAGTGACGATTCGCCCTGCAAAACAGCAAATTACGAGATTCAAAGATTTGAGCTTTGTGAACGATCACTTTGTATAAAACTTTGGTTTCTGTCAACGAAAAAGATCGGTGAACAGTGAAGAGAACGTTGGCAAAAGCAAAGGCAAAGACAATAACGTAACGAAGATAAAGTATATTCTAATAGAGGTTCTGTTCAAAAGTCATGGAAAAAGATTGGCAAAATCTACACACAATTTTCGTCTTTTCACTAACTTGAACATCCAGAGTCATCTGATGTCATCTAGGTAATGACGGCACGACACTAGACTAGCTTGCTCTTCGGTCATGACGATGCGAAATGACGATTCGGCCTGTAGAACGAGAAATTGAAAGGTTTCATCTTCCCGTCAAAGGTCATGTTTCAGAGAAAGAGCCAAGTCAAGCACCATACCTTGTACGAATCTGCACAAGAACGATGTCATCTTACACTGAGAGCAAACTTACCTGGCAAATCGTTACCCACCCCCATTACCCTGGCAAACGATTACCCCAAATGTTGAATGCAACCTTACGCGGTCTTTATGACGGGAACGAATAAGATGAAAATAAAGGGAAAGGCTAGATCGAATAAAGGGTAACGGGATCTACTGATATAACTAGCATTCGACTATAATGTACTTGCCAATTTAACAAAATAATTGGTAATATTTCTCTCCGAAATGCATGGGTAATCAGAATACCCCAAATATGGGCAAACGAATACCCCGATACACGTTCTTGGGTAACGATTACCCCATATTTGGGTAAGTTTGCTCTCTGTGTAGTAGATTTCGTCATCTAAGGAGGTGGCGATAGGTGTCGTGTCGACCTCTGAAATGGATTTGAAATGATTTAAATGATTATGTATAAATAAATTGAGACCACTCTTCACACTGGCCACACTCTCTCGTGGGCCAAAGGACAGTCGTGGCCAGAGTGTAGTAAATACAATTAAGGATAGGAAGGACACATTGCGCACATCGTCTGAGACCGTATCCATGGCGTAAGGTGTAAAAGTTGACATAACGTCTACGCCTACGGTCGTGACGTCACGTTTATCGACAAATTGTTTGTAACGCTGAATGGATACGACCTCCGAATTATTATTGAATGCGGAGCAGTAGAATATGAATAAAGTTGCAAGATGGTTAGAAGAGAGAGAAATACAACATATACAGAGAGATGCAATATATCAAGATATAGACGCGCAAAAGGATGGTAGCCTCACTTCCCTTTCTTTCATATCTCTCATAAACATTATCGATTGATGGTCTACTCACTTCCTTAGTGATCGATTGGAATGATAATGGATGTTAGAGAGATAGATAGGAAGAGATGGAAAGGAAGAATGACTGATTATAGATGAGCTTTGAACGATGAAAAGGAGAGATTGAAAGGATGACCGAAAACTGCAAATGAAGAAAACAAAGTGAGGACACGTGGTATGTATATGATATTGAATCATATGCAAATGGTAATACAATAGAAGGTCTAGACTACAACAACGATAACATATGCAAATAAACAAAGACAAATCCAAATTTGATTGGTGATGAGGCATATCTAGATATATCCATTCGATAATTACGAGAGATAAAGGCAGATGGAGAGAGATAGGAGCGCAAGGAAAGAAAGAGATGGGTTTTTAAAGAGGAAGAAGGAGAGGGCAAATTAACTACGAAAATAACATTAAAAAGCATAGTGAAATGTGATGATAACTGAAAATGGCGCGAAAATCGGACAGAGAAGGCAGGGGAGAGTCAGCCAGAGAAATAGACATAAGACAATTCATCGATCGAAGAAGGAGAGACGATATGACTGATCTACCACTCCGTCTCCATCTCTATCACTCATAGTCATTCTTTTCAGCGGATGTCAGTCGCGGCTATAGTTGAGGATACATGCAAATAAGAGACAAGCAAAAGGAGAGGAAGGTGCTAATCACCCGAAAATGACAACGTATACGCATAGAAAAAATCTAAAGTTCAACTAAAGTTTATAAAAGATGGGACATTGGCCATTGGGCCGTGGCCGCGGCCGCGACCGTCATTTAGGGACATCCTGTTAAAAAATTAGTTCACGATTGACAGATTGGTCTGCTGTAGCTATTTACGTCCAACTTTACCATTTTAATTTCCAAACGAAATTCCATGATTGACTCATTTTAAGCTTTTATCATTGTTCGTATTGTCACCATTATTTTCGTGTTACTCAGAGTGATGTGGACGTATGCGCAGTGGGTCCGGCAATTCTACCTGGCCTGCATACCAGGCTATCCATTAGGGTATCTAATTGTAAACGGTGATTGCCCTTTTTACCTTTCTTCATTAAGCCAATTGCTTTGCAGGGATACGTGACGATTTCTTTTTCACCAAATTGTATGTGAAGAGGAGTGAGCTGTCTCCGTCCGATAGTCTGAAGGAACTGGTCGACAGTGAATTCGATCGACTCGAAGACGTTGAAAATCCCAAGGTATGTCAAAGCTATACCACACATTTTCGCTGCCCTCGCCATTGTTTTTATATAGTGGGTCGATTTTCGAAATATGGTTTGTCAAGTTAGAGAATTCGTTATTTTGTCGCTTAAAAGTCGTCATTTTTAGCTTACTTTCTATATCAAGTGGGTGAAAATGAGCCATATATAGTGGGTCAATCCTCGCCTTACGAGGGTATGGCAATGTATGAGCTATACGATCGATGCATTCCCTACCCTACCATTCTTTCATTTCTTGTTGCTCCACTATTGATCGTTTCATCAATTTTTCATTTTTCAGCTCAAAATAACTCTGACCGATTCACTTGAACCCCGTGTCTATGGTGGTTTCTTCCTCAGGTACGCCCAATCTGTCTTATCAAACGACATCATTAGGTCTTGACTTGCTATCACTCAAGGTTCAACCTTGACACTCTTTCCTGTGGTACAAAACATACATTCGAAACGATAATAAGTTCATTATCAAGTAGTGACGTCTGTTTTGACCTCTGATCTTCGGTGATGGTTACAAAGTGTTTCTCCAACACATGGAATTCGTTCATTGAAACTTAGCAAAATGCCAAAATTTCCGTATTGTATGGTGTGTCTTTTTCACTCTGCCTTTTTGCCTGCCACATCATGACCGCTCTCGAAACGCTGAGCATTACAACTGTAATTTTGCAGGAACGGAGCGGAGATCCAATTCCCACTGGCCACATCGTTCGTGGATATCGAATATGCACGCCGATTAGGTGGTCATATCGAGATGGACTTTGGCATGACTAGGTTATTAATATTAATTACTATTATTAATATCAATATTAATTATTTATTATTTCATTTGTTCTTTTCAATTCACGGTCTCTGATGGAAAAAAAGCATTTTTTTAAAAATTCATGTAAATATTATTATCTATTCGCGTTTCTGTATTAAAGAACACTCCGAGGCTAAGGAACTCTCTTCTCTGGCCACGTTCTGTCATTTTCTGTGTTTGTGAGAGAGTGTAGCCAGAGCGGAGAGTAAAATTAGCTTGGGGTGTCTCGACTGAAGCATGTTTCCCAGCTAATTTCTTTTGTTTTCTATGACATTTTTGAAAGGTTGAAATATGATGTCATCGACCATTTTACAATTAAATTAAATTAAAATGACATTCATCCATGCAACCCTTCTAACAATAAGTAATCTAAGTAAGAGCATAGATGAATATGACATATTCCCAATGGTTAGCAATAATATCCCAGCAATGTGTGAACCGGATAAATATTGATTGATTGTTTGATTGATTGATTAATTGATTGATTGATTGATTGATCGATTGATTCATTGATTGATGTGACCCTTGTTCATCTCCAGGAATCGTCGTAAACTGGAGAACAGCTCAGGCATCGCCGAGGAGATGCTCACACGGATGATGCTGAGTGAGAAGGCGAAGAAGTTCATCGTACAGAGAGAACTCCAACGAGCTAATAGGTATACTGTAGCTATATCGATTAATTTTCGAGCGAATCGACATACTGTAGCTTTGTCGATTACGTTTGGTACTATAACAATAGGTGTATCTTTATTGAAACTTTAAAAAAATGAACTTGCTCAAAACTACCGTATGCTCTTTGACATGTTAAATGCACGGTTCAATACGTGTTACTGCACCCCCCCCCCACTTTTGCGTTTCACCATCTCCCTAAATTGCAGTGGTTTCCACTTCTGCATCCCCCTTCTCGGATGGGCGTTCTTCTCCATCTCCGGCTATCCTCTGCTGATTGTCCTCTCTCGATTCATCGGATCGACCGCCTCGTTCATCACCTCCCTCGGAGCATCCACTCTCTGCTACAGGGAATACCTCAAGAAGGTGCGGATTGATTATCGATTTATCTGAACGGATTGATTATCGATTTATCTGAACGGATTGATTATCGATTTATCTGAACGGATTGATTATCGATTTATCTGAACGGATTGATTATCGATTTATCTGAACGGATTGATTATCGATTTATCTGAACGGATTGATTATCGATTTATCTGAACGGATTGATTATCGATTTATCTGAACGGATTGATTATCGATTTATCTGAACGGATTGATTATCGATTTATCTGAACTGCTCGTCTGTTATGTATGTATGTGGGGCAACATGTGCTATATGGGGTTAAAAGGGGGTTTTCTCCGAACTTGTCGGACCCTAAATTTATTTCCAAATGCCGACGGGAATGGTCTTTAGCATATTTTTTCCCGGTTTTTTTTATGACGGAAAGCGGATAACCTTGAATCATCTTACAACCTTTCTTTCCACTCATTTTCTAGTAATGTTCTGATAGAGTCATACATTTTCGAGCACCCACATTGTGGGTATGGGTCAGTTTATAAATTGGCGCGTTTATAAAAAACGGGTCACTTTATCACATATTTTGCCAAAATAAGCGAAAATTAACCAATTTTACGGGCCACTTTATAATCGGGTCCGTTTATCACAATTACGGGTCAGGTTATAGTTCTGCAAATGTGAGTTGAACAAAAATGTATGGATAGAGTAGAGAACTAAAGTTGACCCACTGCCTGTTATTTTGAATCATTTGATTGATCTTATCTATTTCAGATCGACGGATTCACTGCATTGAAATTGGATGAGGCAACGGTGAAACTGTGAGTTTCTTCGATCATTATCGATTGATTTCTCCCTTTTCTAAATAAACATGCTATTATAAGAGAGTTAATACATAGGACAAGTTGATCTACGGATTATCGATTGATTCATCTCATTTGCAGTGGCCCAGAATACGAGGCGGGCGCCCGTGATTATCTCACAACGCAGATGAAAGTCGGTCGACTGCTCAAAAAGGTAGTTATTGATTTATCGGTTTTTGGCTTGATTATCGATTAATTTTCTTGATTATCGATTAATTTGTAGGTGATGGGCTCGGAGGGCAGTCGACGGATACTCAAGAACGGTGATCTCGTAGCGGATGCAGTTCCATACAGTAAACGGTAAAACATTTTATTGATTTTTTGAATTTCAAATCTTGCGCAACCTTGTGCCTGCTGCATTGAAGTTTCACACTGGCCTTGTAGTGAATGGAATTCATTTCGGCCTTGATCACGCGTCGTCATCATGATAATACGGATTTATTTATAAATATTTTTGTATTTTGACTCCATCAAATATATATTCATAAACATATTTTCTGAGAAAGGGAAAGAGGGAAGATGGATTTCTGTCGTGTATAAGTGATTTTGGTTTTTTTAAAGGAAGGGGGACGAATTCGAGATCAATGAATTACTCTGACAGTTTGCGCATATAAAATTTCATGTTGCACGCGCCCATCCCGTATGCTGCATAGAAGGAAAGTGGTCTTGGGATGACATCCTGCTACAATAACCACCAATTATTGATTGATTCCAGATTACGAGCTATCGATGAATTGAAGTTATCGCTTGATAAGTCGTCAACTGAGAAAGCATCGGACTAGGAAATTATGCACCGTTCAAAAGTTCTGCTGACTTTTGAACCCCATATTTATGTATTAGAGAAGTATTTTTGTTGATCAATATTGTTATAGATTATTGAATATAGCTGAATTTATTACTTGTAAAGTTCCTCTTTCATCTTGTTCGTTCTCAGAGAGCACCGTAATTCGCACTTAGACGGGTATTAATTATCGATTGATTATCGATTTATACATCTCTTGATTGTTTGTTTGCTCACTACTCCCGCCGCGAACGTATCTATCGCTCGTCATACGGTAATCACACGATAAATCGATATTTAAATGGTTTGACGTCCCATATCAAATTGTTGTGTTTGAGACACTACCGTATACATGCAATGAAGTATCTATTATTGATTTATTCATTTTCCATTATTGATTTATTGATTTTCTCCACCTATAGATTGATGTTCCGATCGCGGATATTGTTCGGTTACAAGTGAGTATTGATTTATCTTTTTGTCTAATCAATAAAGTATCATATCGATCAATAAATCGATATTGTAGAGCTTGGAATGACCGTGCGACGGAGTTTCTCATCAAAACGAAATGGGGACGACGAGTGAGAATTGGATTGTTGGCAGGTGTGAATTATCGATCGATTTATCTTGTAGATCTTTTGCGGAATGTTTCTGGAATTTTCATAGTTAGCGAATATAGATGTACTGTGTGAAATTGTTGTAAAATTGTTACTGTAGATTAAAAAGTAAAATGGTTACTGTAGATTATTGTAACCCGAACCTACAGTAATCCGTGTCTCGTTCAGGTACGGTAGCCGGTTATCCGACCCTTTCTCTGCTCTGGAATGGGCCTCTCGTCAAGCAGACTTTTCCGCTGCAGCACCCTGTTGAGGCTCTTCCCGACCATCTTACAGACGTGGTCAAGAAGGTTCGAATCAATCGATAATGTAGACTACAGTATACTCACATTGTCGTTGCAGGAGTACGACTATTTTCTCGAGAAGAATTCACGTGTGCCCAAGGATGCGGTGATGCGCTATCATCTAGCCAAATCTTCAGGTATACGGTAGCTATCGGTCAAGATGGAAAATCAATCGATAATTCAATTCCAGAAGATGTGGATACGGTAGCAGCTGGTTCGTTGGGTGTGCGCACGGGTCTCGAGATTGCTCTGCCATTCTATTTCCAGTTCAACACTGTGGAAGAGGCCTTGGAATACTTGAAGTTTGTGCCAGAGTTATTCTAATTGTTAAGGGGTCGGCCCAACCCTATCATCTGTTTATTATATTGAGGTTATCGCTAGAATATCATAATTTATTATCGATAACCTCAATATAATATACAGATGATAGGATTGGGCCGACCCCTTAACATGATAATTTCTTACTGTAACCTTTTAGTTCTGCATATGAATAGTGGTTAACACCTACAGTAGCCCATTGTTTCCGTTCAGGAAGCACTACCCCACATCGATGCCGTTCTTGGGCGAGAATCTGCCCATCGTCTGGGATTCCGACCTGGGACGAGAGATTGCCGCGACATTCGTGATGTCGCCCCAGGTACTGGAAGAGGATTACTGCATTTTAGTTTTAGTTGTCTATATTAGGTTGTTGTATAGCAAGAATAGGAACGGCAGTGTCGTTGTAGTTCTGTCTACAACGCTCGTGTCATGCATTTTCATACCCTCGTAACGTAATGTCACTATATTAGTGTCATTTTTATGCGAAAAATAACAATTTTTTCTAAATAGACTCACCATGCTCACCATACCTCACATTATGAGGGTATGAAAATGTATGGTTCGCGCCATCGGAGTGGCAACAATGTTGGCAGTTGAAATCGTGTTTCACGTGTGTATCAATACGCGATGAGAACACTATGTCTTCGATCGTGGTTTTTCCACTACTAATTCTTCATCAATCAATAATTGCATGAATAAGTCAATAGTTTCGCGCATAGGTCGAATAGTTAGGTTATCGGTTTTCAAAATCAGGTTTTTTTCGATTTTTGGCAAATTTGGCTCAAAATCCGGTCAGGTTTTTCGATTTTTGGCTCAAAATCCGGACAGACTTGGTACTTTGTATACTTTTCGATCTATGCCTCCGAGTGGCAGCGATGTTGGCCGTTGAAATCGTGTTTCACGTGTGTATCAATACGCGATGACAACACTATGTCCTCGATTCAGAAAAGATTCAGAAAATAATTCGTAATCATCAACCAGTAATTGTATGAATGAGTCAATAGTTTCACGAATCAATCGATAATTGCAGGTTGCGCTATTTGTGGTTCAACGGGACCTTTACGCTCATGATGGATGGGCGGCACTCGCGCAGAGGTTATCGATTTTTTATTGATTACGGTAACTACATTACGGTAGGAGTTATCGATTAGTTGTTTGATCTTGACTGTTCGTTAGTCTGTATTGACTGATTGATATAATGTGATATTTATGAAGATTTATAAATTTACAATGAAAGGATGATAAAATTGAAACGATATATTGATTATTGATTGATTACAGATCGATTTCATGGGTGACATGGACGACATTCACGAGTATCTTCACGTACTGGCTCCACATGGTGAATATTGATTGATTGATTGAAATAATAATAATAATAATAATAATAATTTATTCCTTCAAATGAACGCATCGGGGATGGGATCGGGAATATCTGTTAGATAGTCTTGTGAAGGATGTCCGTCGCCAAGGCGATTCGGTGAAATGTTGGGGGGGGGGGGGTGGAGAAAGAGGCAGTAGGAGTCTTACCTACTCAGACATTTCATGAATGAGCCTCAGGGACAATCACATTATATGGTATATTTTTGACAATATTATTGATTATTTCATTATGTTTGATACTCTATTCGAGTGCTGGAAGACTGTGCGGCATGTAATAAATTCTGTATTTATGGCTGTAAATTTGCCTAGACGTTGCATTTTTCCATATTTTTCTCGCAAAAATTTGTTCGATCGTTTTTACTCTCTTTATGAACATCACACATTTTCTCATGAGGCTCAAATCTAGTCCACGTTTAACCGGTCCTTTTTCCCGGAGCGTTCAATTGAAGGAATAATATACTGTATTATTACTAGTACTATTGTTAAATAATTTTATTTTTTTTGTTTTTATAAGTTTGGCAATTGACATCGATTACATTAACAGGCAGCGAAGATCTTCGGCTCATCGGCAGTCTCCTTTTTCGGTATCTATGGCGTATTCGTGAGCGCTGCGTGGTTCGCCAATCGCCACTGGTACTATCTCTACAGGTACGCGAGATGGGTTACGGTAGACGAATGATGATTACTGTAAGTGTTGGTTACGGTAGTTGGAGCGCGAGCTGGAATATGAGGAATGATGCGTAATTCATCTTGAAGATTTGAGGATAGACCCACTACAAAAGGATCACTTTAAAAAAATTGAAAAGATTGAAGAAGAAGAAGAAAAATAAAAGATTGAAAAGGATGATAAAAATGAAATAAACACGAAGAATAGTCATTTATTCTAGACTATTCTACACTTTTATGCTATCCTATTGGACTGGTCCGGTGTTCTAGAGTAGTGCCCCATATTCTACAAACTTACCAACTGTTTAAAACCACTCTGTGAGCGCGCAGAAATTGTATTATGATCTTGAGGATGCGCACTCATTGTGTCAACTGTTGAATGCACGTTTCACTGTTGTATTAATTCGCGCTCGAAGAGTGATCATTGGTTCTTGATTAGCGGTTTGCCTTAAATATTATATAAAGATGCAAGTGGAAGCGCAATGCCTCTCTCTTGTTAGGCCTCTTCAAATAGCAAATAATAATAATTATTATTATTTTATTGATGTTTTCTGCGCCATCAAGAGAGTATTTGACGTTGTAGAGCCTCTAGAATGACCTTCACACCCATTTCTCAGATACGTGACTGACGTGTATGCGGACGCGACCTCTGCCCGCACGTCATTCGAGCACTGCGAGGGCGGCAAGGAGTACTACTGGCAGCATCTCAAGCGGAATCGGTAATAATAATAATAATAATAAAAATAATAATAATAATAATAATAATTATAAATAATTTATGCATTAAAGGATAACGGTACGGTAGTCGCACACACCGGGGTTGACGATTGTCAACTGACTTTTCATCCTTGATTTTTACGATCTCGATTTCAGTTTGCTGCGAGATCTCCATCCTACCATGTACACGAAGGTCACGCTGTCCGGAGACATCCGAGGTACGGTAACCCGGCTTACAGTAACCCGAGATTATCGTAATCTGTTCGATTGAGCTACAGTAACCCGACCTTTCCGTAATATCTTCGATTGAGCTACAGTAACCTGATGATATTGTAGATATTCCGACGTCTCTCATCGTACGGTATGATCATCTGAAGGACGTTAACGAGGAGGACGACGAACTGAGAGGTGTTGTCGAAATGGATGCTTAGATTATGGGTACTGTAGAGTACTGTAGGTGTATTGTTAGGTCAGATTTATGATTTCACTTTATTAGTTGTTGATTTATATTGTTTTTTTTCGTATTTTTTCTCGATTTCTATTGTTAACAGACTTTCTGCCATGTCGGGTATTGCCTCTTCTCTCCCTTCTTCTATTAGATTTTCGTGTTGAATGATGCTCTTTGATCTTTGATCTTTGATCTTTGATTTCCTGAAATTAATCAATGATCCCTAAACAAACCTGTTTTTTTTTCTCCTAGTCCACACTCATATTTCCAAGAATCGATTCATTTTCGAAAATTGTGGTAGCTTTCTGTCGGGGAAAGGAGAGGATGATTGATAAATATTTACTGATTGAAGTACATTTTGTATTTATTGATCAAGAAGTTGATCAATGATGTTTTATGCGTTGTGAGCGCTGCTGAATATCTCTTGACCGTAGTCCGTGTTTTCTTTCTTCCTGACAATGAGAAGGAGTTCCTAAGCCCGAATGCATACATAATAATAATAATAATATTATTTATACGTATTCATGAATAAACAGTGAAACGTGTGATCGAAGAAAAAGAAACGAAATGAGTCTATAAATGAAGATGATGATAATGCTAACGATAATGAATTGCTCACGGGTTAAAGAGTAGAATAATGGACGAATACATGTTGCATGAATCATAACACAGCCTGCGGAATCCGTGTTTGTCTGAATTGGGAATTAGCCGGGTGTGAAATTGTCAAAGTTTTGAAGTTATCAAGTCAAATGGCCTTTGATTATCTGCTCTTTTACCTCTTCCTCTTTCTTATTCTTCATCCATTCATTCATTCATTCATTGTGTTCGTTCCTGATCTATAATGAAGATGAGCGAATGAATGAGTGGTTGGTGGTTTGATCTCTGCTTCTCCCTCTACCTCTACCTCTCTCCCTCTCCTTCTATCTATCTATACCTCTACATCTCTCCCTCTACCTCTACCTCTCACCCTCTACCTCTATCTCTTTCTCTCTCTACTTCTCCCTTTACCTCTCTACCTCTCTCTCTATCTCTCTCCCTCTACCTCTGTGTTTCCCTCTCCCTCTCACCATCTAGTTCCCCTTCTGCGTTTCGCATCTCCATTATTCTTTCTATTTTTATCTCTGACTGTCTCTCTCATCAGTCTATCATCCAATGTAAGCTAAGAGTACAGCTGAGGGAGAGAGAGATGAAGAGAGGGTGGGAGAGAGAGAGAGAGAAGGGAGAGGGGGGAGAAGAGAAGGAGAGAGAGAGAGACGGAGAGAAGGGAGAGTGAGGGGGATAGGGAGAGAGAGAGAGAAAGGAGAGGAAAAGAAGGAGAGAGAGACAAAGTACGAATCCCTCACAATCAGCTGTCTTTTGGAATAGTTATCTATGCACAGGCTCGGGAGTACCTATTGTCGCGAGTAATTTCTCCTCATTAATGATAGTTCTCGGAAACGTGGATTCACCGGTTGAGATTGGGCCTCTCCAATTTCAACTTTCTCTCATCTCTTATCACTCCTCTTTATGACAATGATCTCTGTTCCGATCACTGTATGACCGCTAGCCATGAATTATGTGATTTGGTTTGTGGTGTGGAAGGGCGACGTTTCCTATTTGCGCTGATAATATCGTATTTTCTCTTTTGGGCCTATGATGTAGTCCCTGATTGCCTATTGTGTATGTGTGGTGTACTCTTACAGTATGCGCAGAGTACAGTACTCTTAGCGGTTATGCTTATCTCTATGTTTTCAATATTCTATCTCTTTCATTCTGTTGATGTGTTCTTCATGTTCTTCTTATTCTTCTGTAGTATATTCAATTTATTTGATATCATATGCATGACAATATGACCTCGTTACCACGATCTGTCCTAATCAATATATCTATTACTGGACTAATTAATCGATATATCAATATATCGATTACTGGACCAATCAATCAATATATCGATGAATTGACTAACCAATCATCGATCCGTGTCAGAATGAGTACGGCGATCGGACTGGTGGCGTGTGCGGTCGCCTCGGTCTTCTTCGGATCCGTCTTCGTTCCGGTCAAGAGACACAATGCAGGCAATGGTACGGTAGGAGATTGTATTTATTGATTTCCTATTTATAATTAGATCACTTCGAGAATAGTAAGTGGTATAGTGTAGATTAGACTAGTGTACTTTCATTGTCTTAGCTTCAATATAGCATTTATCTAGTGCATTTATTTGGTTTTTGCTACTGCGGAATATACATTCTGCCTCGTTGAAATACTTATTGAGCCCCCTTGGAACGTATAATAGTTCACAAAATCAATATATACCATAATTACAATAACCTTTTGCAGGTCTGTTCGTGCAATGGATAATGTCCACGGGTATTCTGCTCGTGGGAATGGCCGTGAATGGTCTGGAGAACTTTCCCGCCTTCCATCCGCTTGCCATGCTGGGTGGAGCATTCTGGAGCATTGGTCAGTGGTGTCTTTGTGATCTTTGATCTTTGATCTTTCTACTTTAATCCTTCTACTTTGATTCCATTGTGGGCATAGGATTATGTATATTTCCGATATTATCGATTGATTTCGACGTTTGATTGGAATGATTACAGTATCCCCGTTGCTGCTCAAACTAATCTCCGTATTGATGTGCAGGCAACGTGACGGCGGTGCCGATCATGGGCCAGCTCGGCATAGGACTGGGCATGCTCGTATGGGGACTGACCAATGTCCTGACTGGATGGGCATGCGGTAGGTGGACGTTATTGATTGATTAGGGGATTTTATTGATTGATTATCCTCAAAATCTAAATATTCTATTGTATCAATGAGTGTACAGAGGTGGAATATCGATTAGAAATTGTGCGAATAATAATAATAATAATACAATTGCGTTGTTGTACGAATAAGAATAAGTCTCTGCGAAAGAGGAATGTTCCTACCAGTTCCTTTAATGTTTCACTGATAGCAGTAGAGATCTTCCCTATTCTTTTCATACAATTAATTGCAATTTTGTCGAATATCGAAACAATCAAACTGTTACGAGAGGGGTCTGAATAATCTGTTAAAGGGAGTCGAGAATCAGAAACTTATTGATTACTGTATGTGCTTTGATGTGCAGGTACTTTCGGTCTGTTCGGCACGAAGGCCCATCCGCCCTCCAATGTGCTCTTCAACGCGATCGGTCTCACCTGTGTGCTGTGCGGGTACGGTAGTTTTGAGCACGTTTCACCCTGATTCAGGGTCGTTTTCCAAATCGAAGCTCTTATGATCTTGTACCTCAGATACCGTATACCTAAGATACCGTAGACCTGAGATACCGTATACCTAAGATACCGTATACATAAGATACCGTATACCTGAGCTACTGTAACCCTCACCATAATTTCCAGTGGTGTGCTGTTCTCCCGGGTGCGGCCTACCCCGCGTACGGATGAGCACATCCCTCTGATCAACGAGGACGGTGCGGCGAGAGGAGTGGGGCGGGTTGAGGAGGAGGAGGATGAGGAGAATAATGATGTACTGATGGCACCATCGACGATGACGACGTCTGATAGGGACAAGAACACAGCGACGAAGAGGATCATGTGGGTTTTGTTTATTATTATTTATTTTTTGTTTATTTATTTATAATTTATTTATTATGTATTTGGCATGAAAATGAGGGAAGAAAAGTGCGGAGATTGTGCGTGAAAGAAAGTGCGGAGATCATATTTGTCTTATTTGTATTTGTATTATTATTATTTATTTATATTGTATTTGGCATGAAAAATGAGGGAAATGGGTGGAGAAAAGTGCGGAGATTGGAAGAGAATTGCAGCAGGGGAATTCGTGTTTCGCTCGGTGCATTAGGGTACGTGGCGAATGAGATTTATCGCTTGGAGAGAAAGTGATATGATATGAATTTATAATGACTCTGGCCCGCGATGATTTTTGTATGAATCAATTTGCAAAATTATCGATCGATTGTGCCTTATATTTAGGCAATTGTGCTACAGTATCGGCGTAAAGTGATGAGACGCTTATTCATTTTTTTATAACTTTTGATCCAGCAAAGCAATCAAGCTCATCTTTCGAACCAATGTACAGAATTTATCAGGGAATATTACCATGATGTGTTGGTGTAATTAAAATAGTTCATTATTGCGTAGTGATGACGCAATCGAAGTACACTTTTTTGAAAAATTCCCATTCTTTAGTGAAAAGTCCTGTTCCTCTGAAACAATGTGAGCGTGTAGACATCCACTAGGACTGCACAGGAAAAAAAAAATGGATCCGACTCCGATTTCGAGCTGTAGCTTTGTTGCAAATTTGACCCCCAAAATTTAAAACTCAGCTTCTAGATGTACTAACGACCCATTCTAAGCGCCAAAATGAGTGATAAGCGATGTTTATTCCCAGATTATGGTAGTCATAGCTCTCATTCGCCCCCAGGGCATGAAAAACAAAATTTTTTGGAAAGGCTGATTTTGAGACCCTACCGTTCAGAGGGCAGGTGTTATAAAATTCTGGTTCCTGTGCAAGCAGCTTTGCAATGTATCATATATTTATTTCCCTTATTTTGGTTTAGTTCCTATTCCTTTCAGACCCGCAGCAAAGGTTATGTTGAGGTCTAGTGGGTTTAGGCGGGTTAAGATCAAAATACAAAGATCAAAGATCAAAGTTAAACAGTGTAAAAACTTTTGTGAGCATCTCTAATATGCATAAGTGCTTTGAAAATAAAAGATTTCATCAATAGAGGCCCAGGGACGAGAGCAGTGAGGGAGAAAGCACAAGAGCGCGCACCGAGTCGACCTCAACATAACCTTTGCTGCGGGTCGGAAAGGAATCGGAACTAAACCTAAATAAGGGAAATAAATATATGATACATTGTAAAGCTGCTTGTACAGGAACCAGAATTTTAGAACAACTGCCCTCTGAACGGTAGGGTCTCAAAATCAGCCCTTTCAAAAAATTTTGTTTTTCATGCCCTGGGGGCGAATGAGAGCTATGACTACCATAATCTGGGAATAAACATCGCTTATCACTCATTTTGGCGCTTAGAATGGGTCGTTAGTACATCTAGAAGCTGAGTTTTAAATTTTGGGGGTCAAATTTGCAACAAAGCTACAGCTCGAAATCGGAGTCGGATCCATTCCGGATTTTTTTCCTGTGCAGTCCTAGTGGATGTCTACACGCTCACATTGTTTCAGAGGAACAGGACTTTTCACTAAAGAATGGGAATTTTTCAAAAAAGTGTACTTCGATTGCGTCATCACTACGCAATAATGAACTATTTTAATTACACCAACACATCATGGTAATATTCCCTGATAAATTCTGTACATTGGCTGGAAAGATGAGCTTGATTGCTTTCCTGGATCAAAAGTTATAAAAAAATGAAAAAGCGTCTCATCACTTTACGCCGATACTGTAGATGTCGTATGGCTCAATGTGCAATGATAATTATCGATCGACTATGATTTATAGTTAGGTAATTGTGCTTGAAAGTTGAAGCGAATGTTTATTATTTATTTATTTATTATGTATTTCCCATGAAAATGAGGGAAATGGGAAGAGAAAAGTGCGGAGATTGAAAGAGGATTGCAGTAGGGGAATTCGTGTTGCACTCGGTGCATTAGCGTACATGACGAGTTTGGTTTGTCGCTCGACAACTTCTCGTATTGTGACACACCAAATGAACTTTCTCTGATAATAGCGCGCATAGATGGTTCAATGTACAGTGAGAATTATTGATCGATTATGATTAATAATTGTGGACGTGGAAGAGAATTGCAGCAGGTGAATTCATGTCGCACTCGGTGCATTAGGGCGCATGGCGAGTTTGGTTTGTCGCTTGTATAACGCCTCTAATTCGTGCACACCAAATGAACCTGCTCTGATTGTGAGAATAGCACGCGAAGATATTCTAAAGCTCAATGCGAATTATCGATCGATTATGATTTATAGTTAGGTAATTGTGCTAGAATAGCAAAAAAAGCGGTGTAAAAGTGGAGTGTGTCTATTTATTTTAGCAAGATCTGCACAGAGATTAAATTTACCCGAATGCCGTTAGTTGGCGAACGATTTGCCCGTATTCAGACAAATGCTAGCCTGTATATGGGCAAATCGATGGTTTTTGGGCTACCATTTGCCCGAATGTGGGCAAATCGTGTACGCAAGTATCGTAAGTTGGCAAATCTATTACCCATATTTGGGTGAGTTTGCTCTCAGTGTGTTTATAAACAGAAGTTGGATGAGATATGCACGCATTACACGATCGATTACACGATTGATTCTCTCATTGAGAATCGTTCGATCGATAGATCGATAGAATGGATCGATAGAATCGATGAATGAGAAAGAAGATTGAATGAAAAGCGATGTAATGATCGATGACGCATTACAGTAATAGCACCTTGGATAAAAGAGACAAGAGAGATTTTTTTATAATAATAATAATAATAATAATAATATATATATATATATATTATTATTATTATTATTATTATTATTATTATTATTATTATTATTATTTCAGCGCCTTCGTGACGTCGCTCATCGCTGGCGTCTTCTACGGTGTCACCTTCGTGCCCGTCATCTACATTCAGGACCATCCTGAACTGGTGAGTGAGCGCATAGGTCGAATAGCCAGATTATCGGTTTTCAAAATCCGGTCACATTTTTTTTCGATTTTTGGCAAATTTGGCTTAAAATCAGTGGCCGAATACAAGGTGGTGGGCCGAAATGTAATTCGAAAAATGGAAATGATTTGTTCGCATCCCTATTGTGAGAACTAGCTATTCTGAATTATGATAATGAAACTATTGTACTAGGAAATTGATCTTTGAGCACAATTAGATGGGAACAGAATATGCAAAATGGACGAGAGGGAACGACTGTCTGAGCTCCGATTAGCATAGAACAGTTTGAGTAAAAACCACGTTTCGGAACCGAGATTTCCGAACCGTTAGCTAGGAACCGCTCATATCAGAACCCAAAATAAATTATTCAAATGGTGTTGCAAATCGTTTTATATTTAGGACAGCAATACATTAAACAAAGTAATGGTCAAAGGCTCATAACAACAATTATCTCGATATTAACAATTACTTGAAACGTCTGACTGTGATGCTAGCCCATTTTTAAGAAAGATAAACAAACTAGCCCATTTGGATTAGCCAGAACCATGTCTATTCTGTCAGGCGGTTCCGAAACGTGGGTTTTACTCAAACTGTTTTATGCTAATCGGAGCTCAGACAATCGTTCCCTCTTGTCGATTTTGCATCATTTGTTCTCACTCCATAAATTACTTTTGCATTGTTCTCTTTGAGCTGTTCTCTGATCAGGGGTTCATTCCAAGTAGTTCCGGGTATTTCACGTCTGTTTTTCAATACCGCAGTTTCAAGATATAATTAACGAAAACACGAAATCCGAAATTGAAATTACATATCGGACCACCACCGTGTACAAGAACAGTTTTCCAGGAAAATGTGACGTCATTAGCGTAGGCGAGGCGTTTTCCAAAAATCCTCTGCCTACGCTAATGACGTCACATTTTCCTGGAAAACGGTTCTTGCATACGGCCACAGGTCAGGTTTTTCGATTGCTGTGAAATTTTGGCTCAAAATCCGGTCAGGCTTGGTACTTTGTAACATACTTTTCGACTTATGATAGTGTGTCGCTCCTCACATTATGAGGGTATGAAAATGCCCTCGCGCCCTCCGAGCGATAACAATGTTGGCAGTTGAAATCGAGTTTCGCGTGTGTATCAATACGCGATGAGAACGCTATGTCTTCGATCGATGTCCTGTTTAGTTGCCAGACTTGGTATTCTGTAACATACTTTTCGACCTATGCCAGACGGGTTCGGTCAACGAAGCCTAGTTGCTCGTCGGTGGCCGAAGGCTGTACGCGTGGTTCATTGATTTAGCGTGCGGTAGGGTCACTTCATCTCTTGTATTTTTTTAAAGGAGATAAACATTGAAGGAGAAAGAGTAATAATCGATTTCTGTGCTGTCAAATAAGAGAAATCCAATAGTACTTAAAGAAGGGGACCCATGAGATTTGGGCTGTACTATTGACATGAAGAACGTGGGACATAGGAAGCGACATTCTATTCTCTATTAGATTTGACTGGTTGAACGCGTAGAGCGTGTGGCTTAGTGGTTAGTAGTCAGCGCTTGTAACCGCGCCACGCGGGTTCGATTCCCGTTTGCAAGTTTCTATACATTTGTGCTTCAATTTCAAAAACTCGCGCCTTTCCCTGGGCATATCAATGATCTTTAAGTCCGAATTACGGTATTCTGGGGCATCTAAAGTTTTAGAGAAAATTGTTTTTGTATACAAGGAGATGTGATCAATAGTTCTGTCTGGCCAGTTTTGTCACGAAAAAACTCGTGGGTCCCCTTCTTTAAAAGGAAAATTTTCATGATTATAAGCTTGTAAGAGTATTATAAGATATAGCTATTATAAGTTAACACATGATTATTATAAGTGGGTTCAACTATACCTGCTGCAGGGTTTCATTCATGATATCTTTGAAGTCCATCTCTTCTTACAGTACCCCGGTGCATCAACGGAGGGACTACCGTACGTCTTCTCCCACTTCTGTGGCATCTTCGTCACATCGTCGGCAATGTTCATTGTTTATGTCGTCGTGACGCTCAATAAGGTACGGTGGATATCCTGGATACAGTATTCAATCGATCAATAAATTGATATCGTGGTCTTGTCATTACACTTATTGGAAAGTGCATTAGATATAATTATGGGCAACTTCTTCGTATTCTTTTTTGTCCCAATGTTTTGACGAAATGTGTTCGTGTGAGTAGCTAGAGGCGATTATTGTTGTATTTAAATATCAGATGTTTTCGAAATACTGCATAATATCACGCGTGTCACCGAAGAATCGAATAAAATCGGGGGTTGGTTGGCACATTTTTTACCCCCACATATTATTGCATTTTTCGGTAGTCCATATGGTCCCTAACAAGGTACCGTGTCAAGCTTTTTTTGCATATCTTCATTTTCAACGTCGGCAGACGTCGTCAAACTTTTTGGACGCCGAAAACTGCAAACTTTGGGGCTCTGTAGCTCTTCAGGATGTAATTTTTGTATCAATTCGCCAACAGAAGAATTCTTCGGAATCTCAAGGAGAATGCACCTGCATCATTGCCATATCGATATTTTAATTAGTATTTTCGTAAATCGTTTTTATCGATTAGTTTTCTTAAAAACATAGAAGCCGAAAGTTTTCAATAGCTCGATCGATAGAGCTTGACGAGAGGAATTCAATGGTATGCTGACGGTTGCTATATGTGGTTGTCTTCGAAAGGTATGATCATTTCAAGTTTTTCTTTATTGAGAAATTCCTTGGTGTTCCTACACTATCTACCCGGATAGGTTGGTGAACTCTTCTATCAACCTTCGTAGAATAAGTGTGTGGTGTAGTGGATAAAATGTCTGCACTTTGGTTTGACTGTCACGGGTTCGATCCTCCTTGGCGCAGTTTTCTTTTGCGGTTTTTTTATTGTCGAAATTTTTTTCTGTGATTATGAAAACAAGAAAAGAAAATTTCTCGGTTAACTATCGGTATTTCCGCTGCAAACCAGGAGTACTGTATCACGACCAGGAAGAGAAGAATTGAAGGGTAATGGTAAACTTGGAGATGGACGGTGACAACTTGGAGGAGAGAGGGGGAAGAGGAGATTCTAGGACAACACGAAGATGACTTTAGGATGGTTCTCGATGGAGAGTGTGATAAAATATTTCTGTGAAGTTGAAGCCTCATTGTTGTCCTATTGTAATTTGTATTCATTGTGATTAATATTCATCGATTGGTTATGATTTCTGAATTGAATTATTGAATTGAATGTTTGAAAGTTCTCAAAAATGTCTTGGGGATGCACTAGCACAACAGTAAAACTAAATCAAAAATAGATAAATTGTTCACACGAGGTAGAAGAGTGGGTAGATCACTGGCTGCGTCACTCTCCTCTCGTGTGATCGCATGCAATGAAAATCTTGAAATCGTCATAACTTTCGATGACAAACACATATAGCAACCGTCAGCATACCATTGAATTCCTCTCGTCAAGCTCTATCGATTGAGCTATTGAAAACTTTCGGCTTCTATATTTTTAAGAAAACTAATCGATAAAAACGATTTACGAAAATACTAATTAAAATATCGACATGGCAATGATGCAAGCGCATTCTCCTTGAGATTCCGAAGAATTCTTCTGTTGACGATTTGATACCAAAACTACATCCTGAAGAGCTACAGAGCTCCAAAGTCGGCAATTTTCGGCGTCCAAAAAGTTTGACGACGTCTACCGACGTTGAAAATGAAGATATGCAAAAAAGCTCGACGGTACCTTGTTAGGGACCATATGGACTACCAAAAAATGACCTCTGCTCATTTTCGATTTTTTCAATGTGCCACCGCTTATTCGAACCTTACGCGACACGCGTGATATACATTCTGTACTTGATGAAGCACCTTGTGGTGTACGATAAATAAATAAATAAATAATATAATGATATAACGTTTGACTCTTCTTCAGCCTCAAGTCAATCCACTTATCGTCGGTCCGAGTATCGCTGCCGGCATCATGTGGGGCATCGCTCAGTCTGCATGGTATGATCTTTGATCTTTGGTCTTTGATCTTTGATCTTTTGTTTCTTGATTACACCTCAAACTAATGGTTAATTGAACTCTCAAGCAGATGTAGTAGTGATAATCTTTTGATGTTTACTCTCTGACGGTACGGATTGATCTTTGATCTCTAACCGTGCGAATTGATCTTTGATCCCTGATTCCAGGTTCGTAGCCAACGAGAATCTGTCGCAGTCGGTCTCCTTTCCCATCATTGGCATGCTACCCGGTGAGTTCGCGTCGCCCCCATAATGTATGAGGGCCAACTTGATATGAGAGGGCTGTTGTTTCGAGTTGAATGCTTCACATTAGGAAATGAACCATTTTTTCCCCAAAAACAGTTTTCTAGGCTAATTCGAATTTCCCTAAAAATGTTTTTGGACAAATGATTTTCTCATAATGCATTCGGTTACTTGGTCTCCTCACATCAGGCTGTCACTGTCTCACCCAGTATCTTTTGACTCATTGTTCTTGATCTTTGATCTTTGATCTCTTCCAGGTGCCCTGTCCGCACTGTGGAGTGTCTTCTACTTCCGTGAGATCAGGGGACGACAGAACCTTCGCATTCTATCGATTGCTATCGGAGTAACCACAGTAGGCGCCGTCTTTGTCGGACTATCCAAGTGATTACGATAGTTGTGGTTGTGGTACTAGGTTACGGTATTCCTGGGGCTTGGTATTCTGTCCGAGTACGGTAGGAGTTGTCAATTGAATGTGATATTAACTCAATGGTTTGGCTTTTGTCGATAACGCTGTATATAAAGGGGTGCGCCAAAATTACCCGAACCGTTTTCTTTTTATGGTTCCCAAGGGGTTTGTAGAGTACATATATGTAGATTATTTTTTCACGGGCTCTAATTTGTACAGATTTGAAACTTTGTATACAATTTTGTATTTATATTTAATGTATATTTGTAAACTTTGCATTTTTGAGATTCCCTAGATGTGATAAGGTATGATAAGTGCAAATGTCCATTCCCATAGATTTTATATTTATGTTTCGTATTTATATTGTATTCTTAGCTCGATTTCGTGATCCCAAAACCGCCCTAACCTAGCTAATTCCGTATTTTTAAGTGCAAAAAAGACTTGTGATGCATGTATAATATTAATAAAATGGAACGTTTTATTCATCATCGTACTTATTATAAAGATTATCTCTGTGTTTACTTGTATTGGTCGTACAGATCAAGTGAACGGGAGGAAAGATTATGGGGGGTTTGAAAGAGTGTGGAATCCAATTATTAGAGGTGCAAACATTCAATGTTCACGATCAGCTTATCCTAACATAGGACGAATGGACTACGGTATAGATTACTAGCGATCAATCAATCAATATCTTGACGACTACGGTAATCAGGGAGACAATCGATAATCAATATCTTGAGGACTACGGTAATCAGGGAAATATTCGATAATCAATATATTGAGGATTACGGTAATCAGGGAGACAATCGATACAGATGCCATCCTTCTCTGTCACATGGATGCACGTGTTCAGCACCGGAAGTGGGCGGAGTCTGGGAGAAGATCAGGCGATCGTGAAGTCGATCCGATTGACCCTGCCAGAACTCGAAGTAGCGAGGACGTAGGAGGAAGCCGCCCCTGCAAGGAGTGATTTGATGTGGTGTTAAAATCTTGGAAAAGTAGATGAAAAAGTAAAAAGTAGTATAAATTTTGTACTTGTAAAAGTAGTTGGAAAAGTAGTAATTCAACACTCGCGTAAAGGGTTTTTATGGTAAAAGTATGTCAATTACGATGTGTATGCTACTTTTCCAACTACTTTAACAAAATTAACACTACTTTTTTTATATTTCCATCTACTTTTCCAAGATTTTAAGACCACATAAGAAACGACAGAATGGTGTGACGCACCATGTTGGCGGTTTGGACGCGGCCCCTTCTCCGTCGGCCTTCACCGCGTGCTCCAGCTCGGCCTTGCGGGTCTCCAGGAACTGTAATCAATCAATGAATGCAGCTAACTCCCGCCACGACAAACCTGTCGGTCGGGGATTACGGTACTCTGTTTGGAGGCCTTGCTGCCGATACGGCTGGCCACCGGTCGACTGTTCCAGTACGCCTCGGCTACCTCCATGGGAAGACGCTCTACCGTACCCTCGACGCGGATCTGACATTATCGATTGATTTTCAAATAAACGAATTGGCGCGAAGATGTGGATATAACCTGTCTGTGCATGCGTGACCAGTAAAAGAGCATGGCAGCGTTGGGATTGGCCGTCAGTTCATTTCCCTGAATGAATACAGTATACCCGATATTCCGTTTGGGATACAATGCAGTACAAAAGACCTATCGTATGCTCTTGACTGCATTCATGGTTTATTAAGATTCAGTTAAACGACGGGTATAATCAATATAATCAATCGATTGAGTAAATTCCGTTAAAGAAACCTCACCTTTCGACTATCGTAGTTTGTGTAAAAAGTGAAGCCAACATCATCATACGATTTGAGAAGAACCATACGGGACGAGGGACGATTGTCTCTGTAGATACGGTAGGGGGTTACGGTACAAAATGATGGGTTACGGTAGGTCAGGTTACGGTACTCACGCGGATACGGTAGATAGCGACACTGCATTGACTTCCTCGTAGAGTAGATCTTTGATGGATGCGACCTCACGAAACCTCAACTGCTCTCAATCATCATGTGGTTGGTGGCACAAGTTTTGTGACGTCGCTGTCCGTCAACACTCTCTCAATATCACACACTATTTCTCTCTGCTGATGACGAGAGAGCATTGGCCGGTGAAGAGACCGTTTCGATCCCCTAAACTCTAACTCTTTTCCTACAGAGTCCTTACATACATCTATAATCAAGGTTCAGTTCCTTCTCTTAAAGGCTCACCCCAAGCATTGATAATGCTGTCTCGTAGACAAAGAAAGCGAGAGAGTGTGGTCAGAGCAGAGAGCTTGTTTCAAGTTAGCTCAGCGCGTCACTTTAACCCTCTAACTCTCTAGTTTGTGCTCGCGACATCATGATTTATGTGACGTCATAATGATTTATCGTAAAGTGATACAAATCACTCACCACTGATCAAATAGCTTGAAGGGATCCCGGGTTTTCAGGCCGCTCTCCAGAAAGAACGGCTCGCTACCATTCAGATACGTCCTCCGAAGCACTGAAAGATAAAAGATCATCTAGACCGAAACGAAATCCCGAAGACTCACCCGAAAAATCCATCGGCGCGTGTGGAGTATTCATCGTCCTAGAGAAAGGACGTAGAAGGGAAAGGAACTTGAGGGACGTGATTACGAAATGAAACAGAAACGACCGCTCTGCAAGGAAAGACGAGGAAATGGACGAAACGTGATTATTGGCACGATGCCAAGAAGAATCTAGAATAAGCGGTAAAGAGAAAAGCGTGCACTAAGGTCTGTTGACGAGTTGGAGAGGCGAGGGGAGAGGCAGAGGCAGAAGTAGAGGAGGGGATTATGTGTGAGTGAGCGTGCGGAAGGGCAAGAGGGAGAGAACGACCAAAGAGTGAGAGAGAGGGAGAGGGAGAGGAGACGTGGGGGGGAGAGGGAGAGAAAGGAGAGAGAGAAAGATGAAAAGTGCAATCAATCGGTCGATGTGAAATACATGATAGAGGACGATGATACAATACGGCACGTTACTCTCACTCTCTCCTCTAAACTTCCTAAACAAAAGAAGTGCCAAAAGAGGAATTGAGAGAGTGATTTAAAGGTACACCACGAGCTCATTTAAAACTCTCTGCTCTGGCAAAGTACTCTAGTAGACAAAGGAAAGCGGGAGAGTACTGCCAGAGCGGAAAGATTCAAATTGGCCCGTGAAAAAACGAAGGATTTGAGCTCGCAATACATTTATGAATATGTTACAACTACTTCGAAACACAGTATTCTGGTCCAAGCCATTTTTCTTCCAAAGCAAGACAAAGGAGAGACCATTGTATTCGAGAGAGTTTGTATGTTGAGCGGTCGTTCTTGCTTTGAAAGTCATGAGAACGCTGTGGAAAACGACCTCTCACTGACAATGAATACACTCGCAATTAGCATACTTTCTCGTGTAGCTCACTTTCAAAGAAAAACTACGTGAGATGGAACACATTGCACTTCAATTATTGCAGTTTGAAGGAACACCCATGCTAATTCGCAGACAAATGAATTTAACGATTCTGGCTAGACCGGAGAGATTTAGATTACCTACACCAACCGAAACATCGTTGAATCCGAAAAAAAGATGGAAACTGGATAAATCAGGATATTAATTAATTAATTCATCTACGCCCGAGGCGCAACGAGACATGTGGGGATGTAAGAGAAAAGAATAAGATTTCGATTCTATCGCTAGCACCCAGAGATAAGGAGATCAGAGATAAGAATCAGTAAGCAGGAAATGGATGATATTTGATACGATAAGGTGATTAGAATAGATGGAATAATGATCCTACGTGTCTCAATTGTAGTTTATGATGAACCATAAATCTTGCTATATCATGATTGCCATAGGGAAGATCAGAGAGTGAGAATGATGCAATATGTGCTATGTTATGGGAATACATTGGTCCTTTAAAGGTTGCGTAACTTCTCTCAATGGTCTCTTCTACGCGCAATGCTCTCTCGTTGTTAGAGAACAGCGAAATAGTGTACACAATGGAGAGATCAGTGAGAGAGGTAACGCTCCATTTAAAGGTTTGTAGTATTATTATGACCCTTCCTTGTGGATTTATTTATTATATGGACGAGGAGATTTCAAACATTAATGAAAATACGCAATGTGAGAAAAAATTAAATCATTTTTGTTATTGATGGATATTATTATAGTCTATGTTCCGAAAAACACCATGAAATTTCTGAAAAAATTTCCATTCACTGCACACTCCAATGTAATTTAAAACTCGCTCTGGCCATTGTCTCTCGCTTTCTTTATCTATGAGAGAGCCCTGCACAGCGGAGAGTCTCACATTACATAGCTCGGGTGCGCCTTTCAGTCGTTTGAATCTTTGCAGGCACTACTCAATATTCAGGTTGCCGATCCCTTCATTACTGAACTGTCCATAGTCTATACTCCGTGATCAATGAATCATCCTCTATTATTTGTTGTCAACTCCTTAACTGTTCACTCAGGATGGTCAATCAATCAATTGGACGAAGTAATCATCGAATACAAACACTGTGGAATAGACAGACACTCCACTTTTTCTTCTTATATCGCTTCCTTTCTAGGATTCGTTCTATATTTTATCATTTGTTTTTACCGGAAAGATTCGTGTATTCTCTAAGACTGCATTCATAAAGCGCGCCCTGACAATGAGCCAATTTGAAACTCTCCGTTCTGACCACACTCTCTCGTAGATAAAGCAAGCTAGTGATCATTGCCAGAGCGGGGAGATTCTCATAAGCTCGGGTTTGATAAATATTTATTTAGCAAGGATTAAAATGTCAGTTCAAAAAGTTTAAAAGTTCATAAGGAAGTATTATAGAATGGTTCAAATGAGATTTGTTGCCTAGATTGCATTATATTTCTCGATTATTGGAACAAAGTAGATTGTTCATGATAGATACATTACATGCTAATCCGTCTCTATCCTTCTGTCGTGTAGATCCCCTTTATATAAATGGCAAATCGCTTTCATATGGGCTCATATCAAATAATGTTTCGACAAACGATCCTCTGTTTGGTGCTTTATTCGACAACTGTTTGGGCTGATGATGTGGTATGTTTTATTTATTTGTTTTTTTTCTCTTCATTTTGGTGATAAGTGCACTCATAAAATAGTTACTAAGAACCAGTCCTGATAAATTCCTGGGATAAATTATTATTATTATTATTATTATTATTATTATTATTATTATTATTATTATTATTATTATTATTATTATTATTATTATTATTATTATTATTATTATTATTATTATTATTATTATTATTATTATTATTATTATTATTATTATTATTATTATTATTATTATTATTATTATTAAATTCCTTTTTCGGAGATTCATTGGAATGAAAAGTGCATATTTACATTCAACTTATATTATATTCAAGAAAAAGACGGGTACTTAGTGGACTTATTTGTTTTTGATGAGTTTAGTCTATGTTCAGTAATCTCTTCATTTCACACGCTATTTCTTTCTTCTCTGACCACTTCAAAATAACAATTTATTGGGGTTTGAAGAGGCCATAGGGAAATATTTGTTGATATTATTTTAAAATATTATTTTTCAAAATCTTTTAAATAATATTATTTTTCAAAGGTCAAAATCCCAAAGGCAGAGACATCGGAGCAATTCCTGGAACGATTTAATGTTATGGTTAATGGAATTATTGAAGCTGTTGGTGTTGCCAGTAACTGCTCCAATACGGTAGATTATTGATTGATTGTATCAGAATATTGATTAACTTCCACAAAATATCTGTGAATTGTCTTGACAACAGACAAACCCGATTTTGTGTTAGACCGTTACCTCTCTGCACTAACTACCCAGAATTAAACCAGATGCTGGTGATTTTCGGATGCCTTGTGGCTAATGGTTTCCGTTTTCATAGCTTTATTCGCACTTCATTATTAGTTCTCGAATTAAGTTTTACTTTTTTTGCGAATTTTCACGTTTGCATAAAATGAAAAATTGGCCTTCATCAAACGAGATATCTGATAATGAGATCTTCCGTGGTTTGCTGAAACCATTAGCCACTGGGCACTTGAAAAAAACAGCTCGATCGGGTTTCCTACGGAATTCGGCGTTGATAGTCATACGGAATCGGTAATAAGAAATCTTTAAGATCTTCCAAAAGTTCGTGAAGGGCGAGAAGGACGCAACATGGAACAATCTGAAATCGTGCGTTCAGGAAAAGGTAGCCTTTTTGAATGTTGTTAAACTACGTACAATATTTGCTTATTAACATTAGTTAATAGATCTGCAATGCGTTAGAATTTTTATTTCTATTTTGAACACCTTTTCTTCCGTTTATGTAATTTAATTAATTCCGATTACAATGCTGTTTTCGTTTAAAAACTGCAGAAAAGCCCCTGAAAACGGGCAATTTCTTTTCTGAAATGGGGAATCTAACACGAGGAATGATAAAAACCAACAAAAGATGAACAAAAAATAGATTTTGTAAACTTTCAGAGTGAGTTCGAGAAGAACTTCAAGACGCCACTTAACAATTACAAGAACGAATTCAATGAGCTAATCGCCAATGAGAGACTGAAACTACAAACGGTACTGTCATTTAAAAGACAATTTATCGATTAATTATCGATTTATTGATTGATTATCGATTTATTGATTGATTAATGATTTATTGATTGATTACTGATGTATTGATTGAAAGAACTTTTAAGTCAGTCAACAAAACGAAGATCACTCTGTCAGAAAGAGCAGAGAAGATTGGAGCGAAACTTCAAACCGTCGGAAAAAATATTCTTGTTCGTTTTGATCTTTGATCTTTGATCTCTGATCTTTGATCTTCAGGAAAAGCTCAAGAAGTTGGGAGTCACAATAAAAGAAAGTGATTTTGTCCAAGGAGTCAAAGATAGAATGAAGGAAATGGAGAAATCGGTGGGATACTTGATTTTGGAAAAAAAATTATTAAAAATTCAATTTCAGGTATCATCGATATTTGAAAAGGTGAAGAACTTCTTTGGTTGGTAGATCATCAGTGTTAACTTTGTACTAATCGATAAATCGTTGTGTTTCTCTTCGTTGTAGTAGTATAGAATGTCTATGCTAAATGTCGTCCCAGCCGAGTTCGTAATAAATGCTAAATGTAAATTTAAACAAATATGCTTTCCACAATATTTAAATGTTTAATTTATTGACTAAACACACAATATATTTTATAGAGCGGAATAAATTTTTCGCCGATCATCTCTGTCTTTTGATTTTCGCATTAAAGGTGGTGTCCCACGAATATTTTCGTGAACAAACTGTGAAGACAGAAAGGTAGCAAAAGTTATTCTACGTACAGTACACTATTTATTTTGTGCTGATTTAGTCTATTGATCGCTAGAAACATTAATGAACCATCAGGCCCGGTTCAGGGAAGGGCGCGCTTTTTGAAAATTGAGGAAATTCGGCAATAGGTGTCGAACTTGCGTCAAACGGTTAACGAGTCTGAACGTTTACCACTGCGCTATGGGATAGATGAGAGGCTGCGCTAACTCTTCGCATATCACTTTGCATTCGCACAAGAGGGGTGTAGTGATTTATCTGATCATTCGCGGGCCACCATCTTTAACATTAACGGTGAAACATAAAAGCGCGCTGTGAGAGTCGAGTATATTTCTAATTGTGTAATTTCATTTCTAATCCTTCCGTGAGCTCTTGGAATCAGCTAATTATATAAATAATAATGTCATATGTTAATTCTTTCCTTAATCCATCGCTTTTCATAGTAGGTAATTGTAATAATCGTCGTTGCTACCTTTTCGTAGTATCTTATTTATGCGTCCTCCAATATTATCATATAATCAATCAACAATTATAATTTATTTTTTGCACCGTATAACGTTGATATATTACTAATATTAAATTGTATAATTTCCTAGATGACTCGGCTAGATTTAATAGTCTGATTGAAGTTATTCCTAGTGGAGGTAGTGAACAACACTCGTGAATCGGCTATGCGAGCCAGTGATGAGAAGTTCATCTTCACCAGTGATTTCAACTGAAAAATAATATTCAAATATTTTTTTAAATATTCTAAAATAATATACCCTACCACTCTAACCCCTTTATCACACCTTTCCGCTCTGGCAACACTCTATCGTAGACAGAGAAAGCGATAGATTGTTGCCAGCGCGGTGTTTTAAATTAGCTCGGGTATATATCTATCTATCTATCTATCTATCTATATATATATATATATATATATATATATATATATATATATATATATATATATATATATATATATATATATATATATATATATATATATATATTTTAATTAAAAAAATAAATATAATAATAAAAATCACCTGCGATCGATAATCCTTCCTGAACAGTAGATTAGCAATGCTTGTTCCGATCGCTGTCACTCTGAAAATATTTAATTTATTTTTAATTTTAATTTAATTTTAATTTTTCAGGTAAACCAGACGCTTATCGATCTTGGAAACACGACAAACAAAATATTGGATATTGTGAAATCATAATTGAACTCTAACTAGATATACGGATATTCATCAACTGCCACACATAATCGTTCATATTTTTATGATAGAATAATGAATAAAGATTTTAAAATTTCGTTTGTTTTGCAGAATGTCAAGATAATTGTAAACGGCTCTACGAAAGGAAATAGTTCCAGCAAAATATGCTGTGCTTATGAAAGCCATTATAGAGTGGTTGTGGTGAAGAGACAATCAGGATTTTTCAACAAAAAAAATTAAACCAAGGAGGTAGAAAACTGTGGTAAGTAAATCTTATCCCATTATAAAGTGGCACCCCGAGCTAATTTGAAACATTTCGCTCTGAAAACGCTCTCTCACTGACAAAGGGAATGAGAGAGTATTGTCAGAGCGGAGAGTTTCAAACTAACTCGTGGTAAGCCTTGAAAATCAAGAGTATACCCGGGCAGTAGATAGGCGAGTGATGATATGAGTTCTCCGACGATGAACAATTCCCATCTGATTGCTATCATGATTACAGCAGGGATTGAGACGAAGACGATCGCTGTACCTGAAAGGGATAAATATTGGGTACTTAACACTGGGTATTATTTATTATCGCTAGGAAGACTGATAGCTCTATCTGTTGTCGTTGTTTCGCAAGTGCATTTTTACAGTAAGGACAAAACTTGGAGAAAATAATATGTACATATGTATGTAATATCTAATATATTCAGCTTACATGTTTGATATTTTATGATTCGGCTTTTTAGAAATTGTTTTGTTCAACCTTCGTTTTTTTTAGAAAATGTTCCACGTTGGTATCGCAACTCTAGATCGTTGATTTTATTAGATATCACACAATTATCCGGTTCGAACTTCAGTTTATTAAAATAAAAATTGAATTTAAGATTAGAGATTACATCGGCGAAAATTTTATCAACACATTATTAGTTTCCTCTGATTGCGAACCAGATTTGGGTAGATTTTGGTCGAACGTCTATACAAATCCTTTATGCTATGGATATGGATATGTGAAATGAGAGGTATGACCAGCATTACCATTCATCAATCCTTTGGCGCAGTGGTAAAAGTGCATACTATTCAGTTAGTGTAACGTCGCGGGTTCGAAACCTATTGCCAAACACTCTCTTTTCGAAAATCTCGTTTCATTTTTGCCTGTAGGTACTACGAAGCATGATTCATTCATGATTGTAGCAATCAATACGCTGGACTTTCGAAAGTCTATGTACACTTGAAGGTCTGATAGTGAATGATAATAATAATATTCCTGAGTCACCTAATAATATCGAAAATTTGCGTGGGATCGTGGGTTTTCCCCGACAAGACATTTCGAAACGTCTAGTATTTGCGTTTGGAATTGATGGGGGGACCACAGAATTTTATTTTTTATTTATTTATATTTTTATTTCCCAAAATATTTATTCATAAATACACATATTACAGGCAAAGAATGTGAATAATGGTTTTGAACTATTGCAAGAATGAAGTGATCTTTGACAATACATAATAATACACAGCAACATACCTGTAGTAAACAGATATAGCGACAGCTTGGACTCCTTTTTAATGTTGCCGCTGACATTCAATTGTGACTGTACATAGTACAGCACTAGTAAGGAGATAAAGCTAATGACGTAAGCGAGAAATGTGGCAACGAAGTGGAAGGTTGCGTAGTACTGTAAGGATTACGGTAGGTCATGGTCTACCAAAGATCAAAGATCAAAGATCAAAGATCACCTTGTTAACCGAAGATATGATTGGACAGTGTTGGGTACTAAATTCTTCATTGTCTGTGACAGAGGAAAGAGTGGCGAAGGCTAGCGATACCTGTTCAAAAAGTTGGCACTAGATCGAATGAGAACCGATGAATAATAACCGACAGGGTGATAACCATTTCCATACTTTGTCTATTCATTAGCGCTTGCCTCTCATATGCAAATGGTTATCATCCATTCGATTATTATTCATTGGTTCTGATCCGACCAAGTGCCAAAAATTTTAATTGAAAATTTATTAAAAGCATAAATAATTGAAATTTTTGTAAAGGGCATTTCAGAAAAGCGTTAGCTTCGTGCTAAATTCTAGCCTACAGACTGAAGGCTACAGTCTCTGCGTAATAGCTAAGGTCTTGTCAACAGCTCACAGTACCAATTACATGGAAGAACTTGTACAAAACTGTTATGTGTAAATTGTTTTGCTCCTCTCGTTATAGTTCTAAAAATCGGCGATTTTCTTTTAAGATAAGACAAAAATATAACATTATATTATTAGACAATATTAATAGGTAATATTAAAAAAACGACATCCTATTTTTTTTGTTTTGATATCTTGTACTTGTTCAGTTGAATATTCAGCGAATACTTACCAGCTCCAAAAGAACGGAGACCCCAATGCAGATATGCTTCGTACGATTTGAGTATATTCGAACAAACAAGGCGGGAAATTGAACTGCGATAACCCGTTCCACTGAAATTGGAGGAAATTGGCTAATATGAAACTCTCTGCTCTGACAATGCTCTCTCTTTTTCTTCGTGTACGAGAGAGTGTTACCAGAGACGATAGAAAAATTAGCTCGAGGTGTGCATTTAAAACTTTCCATTAAAGGTGGACTCCCGCGAATATTTTCGTGAACAAACTGTGAAGACAGAATGATAGCAAAAGTTATTCTACATACCGTACACTATTTATTTTATGCTAATTCAGCATATTGATCGCTAGAATCATGAATGAATCATGCTATCAAACTCAGGCAAAGGCGCGCTTTTTGAAAATAAGAAAGTTTGGCAATAGGATTCGAACCCGCGACCATGCGCTTTCTAGTTAGAAGTTTTACCACTACACTAAGGGGACAATGGGTAGTCTCCCTATCTTCTTGCATATCACTAGACACTTGCATAAGCGAGATATAAGAGATTTGCATGATCATTCGCGGGTCTCCACCTTTAACAATGCACTTTTCATGAAACGAAAAAAGGTCTCTTTTCTTTCAGGAAAAAAAAACAGTTAAATCTACATATAAGTAGATGAATAAACACACTGGATATGAGAACCGTGAATATCGCTGGCAATTGAGCGCCCATAATCAGCAGATATGGCCATGGCTTCTGAAATTTTGTAAATATTGTATTTAAAGTGTAAAACGTATATTAAATATATATTATAATTTGTTTAAAATTAAATTGTATGATATGTGAAGTTTGCTCGTGCACATCACGTAATTACGCTATTCACACTTATTTTCGTTTACTTCGACGACTTCAATACTCTTGATTGGATTTTAGAAAAAAAGGGTAAAGAGTCCATGTAGTGTAGGTGCAAACTGATTTCGTAAGGTTATTTTTGAAATTATGTTAATCTGTAAATTAATTCGTCCTTACCGTAGTTAGGCACTGGAATACGTAAATAGGATGGAAAAGGTCGTGACCAGCCAGTAATCGAACACGACCGATTCCCGTTGTGATGTAGGCTATGCCGTTGATTACCTCACCTTAATTATCGCTTTTGTGAAACATGTAAAAACAGAATTCATTGAATTATAAAGTTATAAACGATCAAAAATTTTTGAAACTAAAGATGCAGTCTCTGACATCGCTCTTATGCAAGTTCCAAATAAATTGCTAAAAGTTGCCCACTCATCAATCCCATATCGTAGTTGTAAAATAGCGGACTACTAACAAGCAGATTCGATTAGTCTTGCCCTAATTTTTAATTTATAATACGTCATTGCCTGTGATATCAAGCATGATTCAATCATGATTCTATCGATCAATAGCTGTATTACCACAAAAGAAATAGTAGACGATATGCAGAGTAACTTTTACAATTTTACTGTATTCACAGTTTGTTAGCGAAAAATATTCAAGGGATTTAACGTCTTATGAAAATAACCACACAAAAAAAACGAACCAAAGTCTAGCACCATGAAGAGAAGATACTTTTGCCGGAGGTCTTTGCTCAGGCAAAACAATAGTATGGAGAGGGTTTTGAGAATAGTCGCGCATACTCCTGGAACGATTATTCTAAATTACGGTAGAACGATTACTGTAGAGTCACGAGTTTATGTGCACAATATCCCGCTCGAACTCTATACGTCATATTTTCAAGTCTAATTTTTCTACAGTGAAAATGATGATGAACCTAATAAACGTACAAAATAATACGATAATTCCTACCTATGGTTATGGCCAGAATGCAGAGATATATTGTCTGCGTCTCAGCTATCTGAAGTTCCATGCTGGACATGATCTGAAAGAGGGCGGAGCTTGTTAGACTCGAAATAAACTTCCTTGTTTATACCTCATCCAAAGTTGGCATAGCTTACATTGATTAGTTTGTTGATTTGAAGGTCTAGGGATGGATGGTGGGAGTCAAGAAAAAGAGATAACTTTTCACGTAGAGAGGTGGTGTCAATGATCTTGTGAACTACCTCCGAGCAGAGATATCCATATCGCCAGAGATAACGAAATGACACACAAGCTAATCAACGCCCAATTCAGTAATCTCGCATATATCAACTCAACCTTTTTCTGCATCATGAAGCATATCATCGTCTAATCTAAGAACCGATCGTAGATTATGTCTGGCTATAATTAGATATCTTGCCGACTATATGTGCAATTAATGGGATTTCGAAAATCATATTTTAAAAATGTTCTTATAATTTCCAATCGATAAAAATTAATTATCAGCCGTTTAATTATTAAATAACGATGTTTATTATTAGCAGTGTGTGCAGTGAGTGGTAAATTAATTCAAAATTGGCGCAACACACTCAGCGCACGCATGCTACAGAACCGGGAACTAAATGACGGATGTTATCCTTTACTTATTTCGTTTTGCTTGACGTGTCGTTTTCACTTGTTTTAAGGCTTGTTCATCATTACTTATGTCCTATCTGTTAGCAATATATTCATTTCGCCGAATATTTTTATATTATCCTCTAGCAGCACTTCATTATTTGTGAATTAACTGAAGATAAGGTCATTTTAGTCAAAATGGAGGAGATGGAGCCATCACTGAAGAACGTCGTCGATCAGACCACCCTTAAGTGGATCTTTGTCGGTGGAAAAGGAGGAGTCGGAAAGACTACCTGCAGGTGTTTATCAACTACTTTACTCAATCATTCAATTTATTCATATCAAGTGAAATACTAAATGAATTTACTTTGTTTCTTCTATCATCTTTTATCAGTTTTTGTTAAATATTGCACCATGTCACACCTAAGCTGCTTTAACGATTCAGTTTGTTAAATACTTTTAAAATTCGATTTTGCTATTGCTATTCATCCATTTTCACTACCTCATATTGCGAAGTTTGACCCGCCATATATGGCTCGTTTTTAGTCACTTGATGCGAAAATAAGCTAAAAGTGATGGCTTTTAAGCGAAACATAACGAATTTGTATGTTGTAGTTGTTCGCTGGCCGTTCAATTGGCTAAGGTCCGACGATCAGTCCTCATCATCTCCACTGATCCCGCTCATAATATCTCTGATGCCTTCAATCAGAAGTTCTCGAAGACCCCCCAGAAGGTCAACGGATTCGAGAATCTATTCGCTATGGTGAGTGGCATTTCAGTATTCTATAATATATTGTAAAGTTCATGGTATGTATGGTGACTATCGTGGGATCTTTCTCGAACAATTGCGAAATATTCCCGTGTTATGTGTATTTGCAAAATATCGATTAAATGATACAACGAGAGGGTTTATCGTAACCGAATTCTAGCACTAATTGTGAGCAAGTACTTTTGCATTTTATTAGCAATGGGTTAACTAGTAAATGAATAATAAATGAAATTGTACTTTGTATATCGAATCTCATCTCAGGAAATAGACTCGACCATGGCGGGAGATTCGGCGGTTCCCGGTCTGGACACACTGCCCGATCTTGGAGGTAGGCTATGATTGCAATATTTTTCCTCCCTTAAGTATTATTTGGGTTCATGCATAGACGGAGAATCCGGCTATTATTCGGATTTAATAAATTCATCCATATGTAGGCGGCACTTGTCGCTGGAAATGAAAATCGGGTGGGTCTTGTGGATAGCGACCATGAATTCATCAATAGGCTAGTCTTAATGCTAGTTAGTAGTTGTGTAATGAAGTTGGTTCGTTTGTAGAAACATAAATGATACGGGATGGCATATAATCTACATGATAGCTTGATCTCCACACCATAGTTTATACGCATTTTCCGTGTTATAACGACCTTGTAGTTATGTGTTTCGCAACTTATTTATGCTATTGGCGGAACTCACTGGTGTTGATGAATGAGTATGAATTGTGTATTTATGATACTTGTCAGGAAGTACATTCTGATTGTCGGTGGAAAATTCTTACATTTAAGTTGTTTAACATCTGGGATATTACACTTCTTGTTAGTAATTATAGAAATAAGCTGCATGAGGAAATACAAAAATGAGTAATGGAGCGAAAATGAATATCTCTTGAGTTGTGGAAGTCCACGAGGAACCATAGGTGGGCGCGTTAAAACGAATATTTTTTGCGCACAGCCTTGCCTTCTCATCGGGGCCATGCGCATAGCCTTGTCTCGCAAAATTTGGGAAATTTCCAGTCGAATTTGCCCAAAAATGGTCTTGCGCACAGCCTTACCTTACATTTCCCCGGTTTGCGCACAGCCTTCCCCCAACGTGCCCACCTATGCGAGGAACTCAGATTGTGACAAATGCATCGTTTATTTTGACTTACGTGCCTATGCCGTTTCGTAAATACGTTTAAAATTCACGTACACTTACGTCTCAAGTACAAAAACCCTGATGGTTCATAAAACTACTGTAAAAGCTTACGGTAGTCATCTATTGTATATATGCGCATTGGTAATAGCAAATAGCACAGTATAGTAGATATCTTGATCTCCGCACCATAGTTTATACGCATATTTTATTCCGTGTTATAACGACCCGGCGTTTATGTGTTTCGCAACTTACTTAACACGGGTCTCCTGTAACAATGTAGCAAAAATGGTCGGTTCTGCCACTAGGAAAAATTTTTTGCCTTCGATTTCGATGAAAGTCGGTCAGTGGGTGTGGTTGGGGGTCATGAGAAGGCGTAGCCACTTGATTTGGCCAAACTTGCAAATTATCGATTTTTTGTGATCTACCCTGACAATGATCATAACTCGGTTCATTTTCATCGTACAGCGAGAATACAGGTGTCATTCGAACCGTATTCTAATTCTCTCCAAAAAAGTTGTGAATGACCCGTTCGCTGCTAAGTCTTTAAGGCGAAAAGAGCGAAAAACAATTTTTTTGAACAAAAATGAGACCTGTTCTCGAAAATTTTCTCTTGAACCCTTCAGTATTATTGCAGAAAACAAGTTGTGAGATCACGGACAAAGTCGGTATGTTGTTCATTTACCGTATCACTGTCCCCTCAATACCGTTTAATAGAGTACACGGGACTTAGCCATTTTTTTTCGCCTCAGCAGTTTTTTGATCGTATTTGTCTTCAAAATTATCCAATCGACTATCTTAAAAAAAGAAAATGATGCTCTAGTAAAGGCGAATAAAAAGTTCTTTCATGATCGAATAGCTATGACAACACATTTTCGAGTTATTCGAGGAAAATCACAACAATTTCTCCTTTTTCATCGATTCCAATGAATGAACGGAAAGGGAATTATTCTTTGTGCTGCTAAAAACCACCCAATAGACTTTATTTTTCATTATACATGAGAAACTGTTATAAAAGTAAGCAATCAATATGAAATTATCAAAATCACTGATCGAAAACGAGGGATGTAGACAAGTCAGGGGCCACATCCGTTAACAGAGTGTTCATCTCGGTTTTCATCCAGTTGTAGATTGCATCGGAGGAGATAGTCAGATCATCCTCATGTACTTTCACTTCATCCTCAATTCCTCCTCCCTCCTCATCGTATTCCTTCTCCCAGTCGTTGATGAAATCCATGTCCAGTGCCACATCTCTCTTGGCTCTTCGGGCGCTCTTCAGCTTCTTCTCTGTCTCCTCCTTCTTCGCTAGCAGAGTCCGAATGCAGTTCTTGATCTGATCGTGTGACATTCGGTTAGCGGGCATGATATCTGTTCTGGCCTTCATTCTCTTCTCGACTTCTTCTGCTCTCATAGTCAGCTTATTCCTGGCGGCGTAGAATTCCTCGAAGTGGTCGACCACCATTTGCCTGGCAACAGGGTCGTTTAAGTGCCCATCCCATCCTTTTCTCTCTCGCTTTGTAAATTGGTGAGGCGAAAAGGAGAAGAAAAGGGGAAAGGAGACACTAAAGTGTGCATTAGGTGATCAGACCAGTAAGTGAATAAATAATTTTTGCAACAGCGTTTCCATAACTGGCATGAAAAAGCCTACAAAATCGGTGTTGATGAGGTTTTCCTCGAATAACTCGAAAATGTGTTGTCATAGCTATTCGATCATGAAAGAACGTTTTATTCGCCTTTACTAGAGCATCATTTTCTTTTTTTAAGATAGTCGATTGGATAATTTTGAAGACAGATACGATCAAAAAACTGCTGATGCGAAAAAAATGGCTAAGTCCCGTGTACTCTATTAAACGGTATTGAGGGGACAGAGATACGGTAAATGAACAACATACCGACTTTGTCCGTGATCTCACAACTTGTTTTCTGCAATAATACTGAAGGGTTCAAGAGAAAATTTTCGAGAACAGGTCTCATTTTTGTTCAAAAAAATTGTTTTTCGCGCTTTTCGCCCTAAAGACGACTTAGCAGCGAACGGGTCATTCACAACTTTTTTGGAGAGAATTATAATACGGTTCGAATGACACCTGTACTCTCGCTGTACGATGAAAATGAACCGAGTTATGATCATTTTCAGGGTAGATCACAAAAAATCGATAATTTGCAAGTTTGGCCAAATCAAGTGGCTACGCCTTCTCATGACCCCCAGCCACACCCACTGACCGACTTTCATCGAAATCGAAGACAAAAAATTTTTCCTAGTGGCAGGCGTTGCTACACTTTTACCGGAGACCCGTGTTAATGCTTATTTAATATTGTCGGAACTCGTCGGAATGATTATATGTTGTGTGCGCTTATGATACTTACCCGGAAGTGCATTTCTAGTGGAAAATTTCTATATGGAGCTTGTTCACACTCAATAATTATGGAAATAGCAGAATTTGTCGGAGACTGTTATATTTATTTATCGATGGCTCGTGTGCGTAAGCGAACTGTGACACTATTTTACGTGATGGAGTAGACATGCAAATTCTACAATGTTTTACAATCAAATTTTACAAAATTAGATTCAAAAAACAATCAATGATTCAGATAACCTCGGAGGTCAGGCGAAACAACTGCTGCAGGATATGGTTGGAGGTCTACCCGGTATAGACGAAGCCATGAGTTTCTCCGAGATGATGAAGTACGGTAATTGCACATTCTTGTCAGGACCATTTATTGATTTTTGATTGTTTTTTAGAACGGTAGTATTGAATAGTATTGAAAGAATAGCAATTAGCCACAAATATTTTTATTTTAATGGCTGCTACACAAAAGTTGCGGGTTGATAATTGTGTAGTGAAAGCAAAAGTGAATTGAATGTTGTTTTTATTAAAAAAGATAAATAATATACAATTAATGCTAATTATGATATAATGTAATTCGATTGCGAAAATAGACATGTAAATACATTTTTGTAAATTTATATTATTTATTTATTATTTATTTATTCATTATTTAGACTAATCAACTCGATGGACTTTGATGTGGTTGTCTTCGATACCGCACCTACTGGTTAGTTCGTTATCCTCATCTCTCGTTATAAAAGGGGCGAAGTTATCGATTGACGATTAAAAAGGGGGCGGAGTTATCGATTATGATAGAATATGAATAATATGTGCTGATACTATAATTTATGTTTTTACATAGAGGGATTATACAATATTGAAATGTTAGGTGGTGTTACATTTTCAAAACGTGCGCACGCCGTAACCCCCTCCGCCGCGTCTCCGTCGTTACGGCGTGCGCACGTTTTGAAAACTGTAACCATATATTGCCATACCCTCGCAGTGCGAGGATTGACCCACTATATAAGGGCCATTTTAGGCCACTTGATAAAAAAAGGAAGCTAAAAATGACGATTTTTAAGCGAAAATAACGAATTTTATGTATCAACCCACCCTATTTCGAGAATTAACCCACTATATGAAATAGACGGCGAGGGTACCGAAAATGTATGACTGTAACACCGCCTTAGAGTATATGAAAGATATGTTAAATGCCTGGTTCTATGCCAAATATTACTGTTATTTCGCGCGCGATTGCATATATAAAATGAGCGAAACGCGATCTCACCAGGTCACACCCTCCGTCTGCTCCAATTCCCCACCATCATCGAGAAGGGCTTCTCCAAGCTACTGTCCCTGCAGAGCACCCTCGGTCCCATGATGAATCAGGTACGGTAGATATTATCGATTGATTTTTGTTATGGTGATTATCGATTGATTCCAATAAGGGATGTTGGGTTTATCTAATAGCGAGGTATTGGAATGTTTAATTGGAATAAGTAAATAAATAAATAAATGTTACCACCATTTAATTGAGTAGGTGTGTTACGGTAATTCATGGCATCATTTCGATTTGGTCTTTGATCTTTCCAGATGAGTTCAATGATGGGCATGGGCAACTTGTCGGGAGAGGAGACGGGACGAAAGCTGCACGAGACACTGGAGACTGTGCAGAAGATCAGTGCCCAATTCAAGGATGATGTATGTGATCTTTGGTCTTTAATATTTGATCTTTGATCTTTCGACAATGTCTTCTTTTGTGGAACCTAAAAGCACTTTGTTAAATTGTTACAATATTCCCTGGCACGTGGCATTTGGCTTCATCGATCTGAACGAAACTTGGAATTATAAATTTATAAATTATTGAATTATTGATTGGTTGTTATTATATCGATTGATTATTTTCTTGCAGAAACTGACGACATTTGTGTGCGTGTGCATCGCCGAGTTCCTCTCGCTGTACGAGACTGAACGACTCATTCAGGAGCTGACCAAGCAGGTGGGAAATAGTGATCAGACTAGAGTGTAGCTTGATCTTTGATCTTTGATCTTTATGTGGTGTTAGTTTTCCGGAAAAGGCAAAAGGGTGTTGGTTTTGCACCTTTGGAAAAGCGATGTAAAGAGCAAATACCTCGGTTACATGACTAGCTAGAGACTAGAAGCTTGGTTTCTGGGTTGAAAAAAAAATCGAAGCAAGCTTATAAACTAAGTTTCAAGTCTCTCGCTCTGCTACGATCGGAGGTATGTGCTTTTGACACTCATTTTTGAATTTTTCCAAGAAAAAATCATTCATCTGGTTGATTTCATGTTTCATAGGGTTTTCGTAAATATAATTGTACAGTCTTTGTGTTCGTTCGTAAGCTATTATCTCTATGATATAAATAATGCAGGGCATCGACACGCACAACATCATCGTCAATCAGTTGCTCTTCCCTGATAAGGTACGGTAGATTATTGATTGATTGATATTTGTAGAGTGAGATTACCGAAAACTGAGTCGCAGACTATATGCATCGATAATCAATAAATGTCTGATAGGAGAGAATCGCATCTTACATAACATAACATAGCATAATTTATCGCATCATAGCGTAATGCTAATCTTTCGTTGGCTTATATGAATGTGATGGGACCAGAATTTGACTGGTATTGTTTGTTGAAAAAAAGGCTGTTGAATTCTGCCAGTATTTTGTTCATGTTTTTGAAATCAAGATAACAATCATTTTCTAATGTGATTCATCCGAATTACGATCGATGAGTGCATGCAATATCGATTAAAAAATCAATATCTTATCGATCAATTACTATATGATGGCCGCTTATTCAGGATGGCTCTGGCTGCATTGCGTGTAAGAAGTGCGAGTCGAGGCATAAGATACAGACGAAATATCTCGATCAGGTTGGTCGCTTAAAAATTTTTTTAAGATTATTTATTGATTACAAAAATTAAAACACGCGAGCTGATTTTACCCTCCTCATTGACATCACTCTCCCTTACAATTAGATAAAGACAGCGAGAGAGCGTTGTCAGAGCGGAGAATTTCAAATTTGCTCTGGGGTTAACCTAGCACCAAACTTGGGCCTCATACTCCCTGTATTTGATTGTGTTGATGGAGTTGTGGAAGACGATATGGGTAGACGAGTTTATTGAGCAACAGCCGACCGGATAAGCAAGAGACTAGCATAAAAGAGACAGAGAGGGGGGAGGGGTCTCAGTCAGTGTAATGCGGGGGAAGCTTCAGAGGAAGAGAGAGATTGATTCCAAAAGATTGGACACTGGGGGGGGGGGCGAGAATACAGTCAATAGGTGATTATTATCTAATATAAGCAATCGAGCTATTCATGATGAGATAGATGGGTTAGTCAATGAATCGATAATTGAGTGAATATATGAATCGATAATTGAGTGAATATATGAATCGATAATTGAGTGAATCAATCAATAGATGAATGAATGAATAGTGAATCAATGAATAGATGAACAAGAATCGGTGATTAAATGAATAATTGAATCGAATGGATAATGATTAACTAAACGAACGATTCGATGAGTGCATAATTGTAATTGGCGAATGAATAGACGATCTTCGGCTTCATGACGTCTTCTCCTTGGATCGGAAGCAGGTGAACATTATTATGACGATGATGAGTAATCCTGCGAGTAGTATGTGTTCCTTGCTGGAGGTCATTAGATCCATAAGTGATCCGATGATGACTGGTATGCTCTGGCGGGCCGCTTCATAATGGTTATCAGGGTATAAGGATGCCATCTCTAAGGTTCCCTGCAGTGGGAAACTAGATACTTCCGTTCCACATCTCATTGAACACATCGTATCTACAAGGCTCCTGTCGTAACTGATACTTGTAGTTCGTTCTTCTTCCGTCCTTGTGCATATTACATTAAATAACATTCCATTGTCACAATGTACGTGACCCAAGGCGTGCTCGACGTTGACACCACAGCGATACTGCAGGACTGCTCCTGTTGAGCATGAGTGGCAGCCTGACAAGGTCAGGTTATCCATCCGACATGTTGTGAGATCCATCAGGGTGGATAGCTTCCACCCTGTTACTGAGACTTGAAGTGAGGCGGAAGTACGATTCGACTCAACAACAACACTCCCGCGTATAGCACGCATCCAGTGATTCGTTATGAGTGAAGGAAGAGGCTTGGATCTGAGGATCTCTTCAGCCGTTGATCCACTTGGACAATGGCAAGTTGCGAGCTCATCATACGTCGTGCATTCACAACTGTCACTCCTCAATATGCACGAATCGAAATTAGTATTTCCACATTGGAATTTCCGGAGTGCAATTTCCTGATTGTCATCGAGTGCTGATACGGTCCTGCCATCCGTCAGGTACTTCTTATGTAGGAGTGGCAATGGTTCGATGTTGAGATTGTTGAGCTGAATTCTCACTTCCTCCAGTTCTTCGACAGCTCCTGTAGTCAGGTGTACTTCAAGCTTCTTGTCTTCGTTCAAAGTGTGCTTGATGACTTCAGCCTTCATCGACGGGATCCAAGAAGGGCATTCGAACACTGTGTAGACTTGGGATCCAGCTGGTCTCGCATGAACTCTGTAGAAGAGGCATCCTGCAGAGCAGAGAAAGCACCCGCATCCTAGGCAACCACAAGATTCTTGACATCTTGTGAAGCCAGGGAAGAGTGAGCTGTCTCCCAGTTCGGGGATGGAATCGTTCTCCTTAACAGTTGCGCATCGTTGTCCAGTACAAGATCCAGCAGAAGGGCATCGCTTGGATGAAGCAACTTCTACTCTGTAGTTCCGTGTAGTGAAGAGGTCTACCTTCTCGCATATCAGGTTCATTTCACCAAGTTTGATTGTGACGGTGGCAATTGGTTTCTCGCCTGGATCCTTTAGTTGTAGGCAGATGGTTTCTCCACTTGAGATTGATCCGAAGCTGACGGTGTTTGTGATGTGGCAAATAGTTTCCTTCTCGTTACGAATACAATCTGTGTTCTCCGCTTGAATCGACATGGAATGATCACAGCTTGATACTGTAGAGACGATGCATAGTAGTGCCACGACGAACTTGAGTGGTCGAAGTCGTCTGGTACGACCTCGAGCCTTAAGTAGACATGTTCTGACAATCCAACGCACGATTGCGAAGAGCACCCTCCCGCCCACGGCGAATATGTGGATGGTTGATCTTGTGCAGAAGATGCAAGATAGCATGCAGCTGCAAACGGTTGTGATGAAGTAACCGATGAATATTATTGCGATAATCAAGGATCGCGGAGCGCAGTGCAAGTTAGTTAGCATCTTCCAGCATACATTGCATTGAATGGATTCGCAAAATGCTGCTGCTGGGCATTGTAGGGTTGTTTGGAAGCTGATGCTGTTCGCTTCGTAGACAATTACTTCTACTTCATAGGGAGAGCTGACTACTGCATGAGAGAATAGGAGATCTGTCGATTTCTCTTCTGGGTGTTCCACACGCTCGCATGTGTGTTTCGTGCATGCTTCGACTAGTCTTGCCGACTTTCCTGTAGTCACTGTTAGCCCTCCGGTCGTACACACTGCAGAACATCCTTCGCATGCTGCTTGATGGTCCTTGTACGGGTAGAAGTATCCTTCATCCGTTCCCCAGGCACGAATGGCAACTTGTCCGTTGGTTGACGAATAGAACGTGACCTCATGAGCATGATAGGTGCAGAATGTCGTCGCATGGTTCACACACTTGTTTTTCGTGCAGTACATAGTCGATCCTGTCCTTTCCTTCCCTTCTCCACCTCGGATGCAGATTGGCTCCAGATGATTCTTCATAGTGAGTCTCAGTTCATCCACAGGTACCATCTCTCCGTCGTATAGTTGAACGCGATTGAAGTGTCCTTTCTCTTGGCGATTGGAACATTCAGGAGATGGTGAGAATGAACACACCTTCGGATAATGACGGCTGAGGAACGATCGAACATCTTCATTCTTGAGAGTGGAATTGTCCTTCAGCTTTCCAGAGTACCATGAGCATCCATCACTCCAGGATGGGCATACACACGATTCTCCGCAAGTGACATTCGATGCAGTGTAGGAACGAAGCGAGTTACTACATTTCTTCTTGACGTAGCATAGTAGATTACCATCGTGGTAGACAACATCTCCTCCTCCTGGTACGCAATTCTCAGCATGAATCACGACCGCGTTCCTTGAGACAGTGTTGTTGGGGCAGGGCATGGCGTTAGATGATCCAAGTAGTGTGATACATACCAATAATGCCATGGATATCGTGGATATCTTCTTGGGCCGAAGATTGTAGCGGCTGTTTCCGCGTGTTTGTGTAGTGCTCGATTGATTGGCAGTTGAAGCCTCATCTTGAGGTTTCCATTGTTGATCTCGGTACTTCTGTGGCGTCATCTGCAGGTTCTCAGACCTTGATGAGCGAGTCCAAACCATTTGAGGTTTCTTCACCGACGTCGACAAGGGTGTCCTGGCCGTTGCAGGCTCCTTACGAGGTGTGGACGAGGGTGTCCTGGCCGTTGCAGGCATGTTCCGATGTGCGGATGAGGGTGTCCTGGCCGTTGCAGGCATGTTCCGATGTGCGGATGAGGGTGTCCTGGCCGTTGCAGGCATGTTCCGATGTGCGGATGAGAGTGTCCTGGCCGTTGCAGGCATGTTCCGATGTGTGGATGAGAGTGTCCTGGCCGTTGCAGGCATGTTCCGATGTGCGGATGAGGGTGTCCTGGCCGTTGCAGGCATGTTCCGATGTGCGGATGAGGGTGTCCTGGCCGTTGCAGGATCCTTCTGATGCGTAGATGATGGTGTCCTGGCCGTTGCAGGCTCCTTCAGATGCATGGACGTGTATGTCCTGGCCGTTGTAGGCTTCTTCAGATGCATGGACGTGTATGTCCTGGCCGTTGTAGGCTTCTTCCGATGTGCGGATGAGGGTGTCCTGGCTGTAGCAGGCTCCTTCTGTTGCGTGGACGTGTAGGTCCTGGCCGTTGCAGGCTCCTTACGAGGTGTGGACGAGGATGTCCTGGCCGTTGCAGGATCCTCCTGATTCGTAGACAATGGATCAATATTGAATAGATCATCAATCGGAGTGACTTCAAGAGGGTACAGATGATTTACCGCTCTGTCCATCAGGCGGCCAGTCGATGTTCTTACGGTGGCTGTTCGGGCTGGTCCATCAGGATTCGTACTGATGTTTTCTATCATGGCGAGCTTCCATGATCCTCGTGGAAGTTGGGAGTCCATCATTATGACGACTTCTCCAACTCGAGGTTCTCGTCGTGTTTGGGCTCTTCCTTGGCGATGTTCCATTCGATGCTGCTCTCTGAGAGCTGGAAGATAGTGCTCTTGGAAGATATCCCAGAAGCGATTCAGGGCTTCGTCATTGTTGGACCACATCTCACGCAGCTCCTCGGCTCTTGTGGCTGGTTCCGTCTCATCTTTCCCTCCCATCGTATGGGTTCCCACGTGCATATTTGGTGAGATGAGATCTATCGGTCTCAGTGTATCTCCATCTTCATTAAATTGGACCAGTGGTCTTGAGTTAAGAAGGGCTTCAATTTCAGTGAGTAGGGTGGTGAAGTGGACCATATCGATTATCCGTTTGACGGCTTTATTGAATGATGTCTTGGTCAATCCCACGAGACGTTCATAGAATCCTCCTCGCCAGGGGGCTCTTGGAGTGATGTGCTTCCAGTTGATCTTCTCTCTCGAAGTGTAGTCCATTACTTCCTTGTCCTTGATGATGGGCAACCAGGCTTCCTCTACTGACTTCGCTGCCAGGATGAAGTTTGTTCCATTGTCGGATAGGATGTGATCGGGGCGTCCTCTTCGATTGATGAATCTTTGGAGGGCGAGAATGAACGATTGCGCAGAGAGGTCTTCTACTGGTTCCAGATGAACAGCTCGAGTAGACATGCATGTGAATAGAGATACCCAGACCTTCTTCACTCCTTGACTATCCTTATACTTGATGGGTCCTAGGAAGTCGACTCCTGTGTGCTCGAACGGTCTGGTTCGGTTGACTCTCGCGTATGGTAGTGGAGGCATGTCTGGATGATGGAATGGTTTAGCTCTTGCTTTCTGGCAGCTCGAGCAGGTCTTCAGGGTCCTGCGAGCTAGAACCTTCAGCCGAGGAATCCACGCCACTCTTCTTAGTCCAGCGATTGTGTCTTTTTCCAGAGCGTGGTGTCTCTTCTGGTGGATTCTCAAGATGAGAAGAGGAGCTAGCGGTGATTTGTTTCCAACGAAGAACGGGCATCCGGATTCAGCTGCTGTCGCCGCATTGCTTAGCCGTCCATAGACCCTCCAACGTTCTCCATCTCTTCTCATACCAAAGGATTTGACATGTTCTTCCGAGGGTGGGTACAACCGAGTAGATAATCCAATCAGCAAGGATTCCGCAATCAGTCTCTCCTGAACTTGAATGGATTGTGATGGCACGACGTCTTCCATTCTCGCAGCATACTCGCCAGTGAGATCGATCTTGCACTTCTTTGCCCACTTCAGCGCGGCTCGAAGAGTGTATACTGTAGCTGTCTCGAGCTTCTCATAGGTGGAGTATCTGCTCAGGAATGATGACGAGTCTTGGTCATTGACTACCGAAGCAACCAGTTTATTGTCGGTGTAGTTGGTCTTCTCCTTTGCCTCACGAGGGCGTTCAGGGAATCCATCGGGTTGTGATGGCCATTGTCCAGTTCGTAGCCATGGCGGTCCTTTCCACCATAATTCGTTCTTCTTGAGTTCATCGATCGTGCATCCTCGAGATGCAATGTCAGCAGGATTCTCCGTAGTGGGTACATATCGGAACCAGGGCTGGGACACAAAACGTTTTCGAGACACAAAAATTTTGTGTACACAAAAAACACAAAAATATTTTTTTGTGTACACAAAACACAAAAAACACAAAAATATTTTTCTTTAGATTTGCGCAAGTTTATGGCTAATAAAAAAATGTATTTATCAATATAGAACTTCAACACGAACAAAACAGCATGTAATATCAGTTCAAAAAAGAACAGCGACTGAGAAACCCATGAGTCTGGTATTCGGCTGAACAAAAACGGAGATAGCAAGCATCAAATAACTGATAAAATGAAATTCTAGACTAAAATTATTGATAGTTGCAAAATTTCAATTTTGTAGATAAAGTTTTACTATACGGAACGAGTAATATCATCGATTTTCTTCGTGAAAATCTTGTAAAATCAGAAAATTGTTACCAATTTTTTGTGTTATTTTGTGTCTTATTTACACAAAATTTATACACAAAATTTTTTGTGTCCAAGACCATGAAAAACACAAAAAAACACAAAACACAAAACACAAAATCCCAGCCCTGATCGGAACTCGTCGATTCCTTGGCTGTGGATGACGTTGATTCGTCTCTCAACGAATTTCTGATGATCCTTCTCGGGATTGAGAATCTGTCCGAGAGCAGGAAGGCTGTCTGTCCAGAGTATCGTCTTCTTGAATTGAAGACCGAGTTCCTTCCTGACGAATGATCCCATTGTTGCTCCAGTCTGTGCTGCGAGCAATTCGAGACGTGGTATCGAGATCCTTGATTCGTGCGTGGACTGCTTGTTGATAGCTGTCACTTCTGATTGTGGGCAGACTCTTGACTTGGCGAATACGAGCGAAGTAGTCGCTGTTCCGTCTGATTTCGGTGTTCGGATGTAGATAGCAGCACCAAATCCAACGGTGCCAGAGGCGTCCGTGAAGATGTGGAGCTCGGATTCCTCATTGATGATTGGGGTGAGTCTGGGGAAGGATACTTCGTTGTCCTCGAATCCTTGAGCGATTCGATCCCATTCGATCTGTTGATCCGCGTCCAGTGGCACGTCGAAGTGCTTGTCGGAGATCTTCTTGAGGAAGTTCTTTGCAGGTAGCATAGCAGGGCTGATGAGATTGAGAGGGTCATAGGGGGTCATCACCTCCGATAGAACCACTCTCCTGGTTAAGATCTTGCCACTCCTCTGTCCGGTGGTGATCTTCATCTCATCCTTATCGACGTTCCATCCTACTCCGAGGAATTTGGAGATTGTTTCATCGGGATTGTCCGCGAACTCCTTATGAAGCGATGGTTCGTTGGACATCCATTGTGAGAGGGGCATCTTGGCGTCGTCGAATATCCTCTTCGTCTCGAGGATCTTTCTCTTTCCATCTTCAGCTGATGATGCCGATATCAGAAGATTGTCGACGTAGATGTCTCGGGCGATCTCCCTTGCCAGCTCGCTTCCTTCTGCTTCCAGATGAGAGTGAATTGTTGATGCCAGAAGGAATGGAGATGCAGTTATCCCGAAGGCAACTCTTGCGAATCTCAAGCAGAGAAGGTTATCTGCTGTCATTGGCGCCTTAACATCTTTCAGCCAGAATAGTCGAGTCGCATCTCGGTCTTCTTCTCGAAGGGCGACTTGGAGGAATGCTTTCGTGATGTCAGAGGCGATTACGTACTTGTAGGTTCGCATTCTCAGTAACATACTGACAATCATCGGTATTCGAGCGTCTCCGGAGTATAGTGCCTTGTTGAGTGATTGGCCACGGGGTCCTGCTGATGCATTGTAGACTACACGAATCTTGGTTGATTTCTTCTGTGGATTGATGACTGGATGTTGTAGAGGGGTTAGACGAATGATTGGATGATTATGAAGACGAATGGTTGGTGCGAAGCGCCGAGAATGTGGCAGATGAGAGACGGATGAAGCGCGAGAGACGAGGAACAATAGTAGAGGCAATTGTGAGAAGATGAGCGATTGAGAATACAGATGAATCAACGAATGATGTGACGATTGAATGTACTTACAATCACTGCTTTCTCGTATCCTCTCCTATCCTTGTTGATCTCGATCCTCTCCCTTGTTGGACTCGATTGTCCTGTTGACTGGATCCTCCTCCTTGTTGGACTCGATTGTCCTGTTGACTGGATCCTCCTCCTTGTTGGACTCGATTGTCCTGTTGACTGGATCCTCCTCCTTGTTGGACTCGATTGTCCTGTTGACTGGATCCTCCTCCTTGTTGGATGTGGTAGTCGACCCGAGGTGTTGTTGACGGTAGGTGGTTCAGTGACGGGTTTGACTAATGTAGCCGATGCACCATGTATTTGATTGTGTTGATGGAGTTGTGGAAGACGATATGGGTAGACGAGTTTATTGAGCAACAGCCGACCGGATAAGCAAGAGACTAGCATAAAAGAGACAGAGAGGGGGGAGGGGTCTCAGTCAGTGTAATGCGGGGGAAGCTTCAGAGGAAGAGAGAGATTGATTCCAAAAGATTGGACACTCCCTAATACAATACAATACATTTATCTTATCAGCACTAAGTGCAGAAGAGTAAGTCAGAGGCAGGGGGAATTTGCAAGTTGTTATTCTTCCGTCTCTGAGAGATATGTTTCTCCATTCAAGAAAACGATCTCTCTCCCTAACCTTATTGTTAACTCAGTACCATTCTGTATTCAGATTGCTGATCTCTACGAGGATTTCAACGTGACCAAGTTGCCCCTGCTCGAGAAGGAAGTCCGAGGACCCGATAGTATCAAAGAGTTTAGCGAGAATCTAGTCAAACCGTACGAATCATCTACTGTATAAACTCCGCCTACTTTATGACTCCGCCCACTTTATGACTCCACATCCTCCAAGACCACGCCCCTTTTACAATATACATATATCATTGACCATGTACCAATATAATTCCATTTTTGTTCCTTGGGTTGTTATGACGCCGATTTATACTAGAATTTATAAATGGAGCGAATTTCCCGTAATGTCAAAGGTCTCTTCTGTCTCTTTTGTTTTGTTCAAAAGTCATTGAAAGAAAAGAAAAATACAGTTACAACTCCTCGTTTTATGCACACTCTCGCATGCTTTTCTTTTCTTTTCTTTTCTTTTCTTTTCCTCTCTTGACTTTTGCACATGACATTCATATCTCGCTAATAGACGGATGTGCGATATGACATGAAGATACCGTTGACGGTGGGTTACTCGCTCCTTTTTATTCATGATATGTATGCATGGACTGAAGCCTTTATTCATCTACTTTCAAAAAAATATTTATCTTTGTTTTGTTTTACCCATTATAATGTAATAAAAAGATTTTTCGTACCCAAAATGTTTCGATTTCAGCTCAGAAAATCAATTTATCGATTGAACGATTTGAGAGATCGTGTTAGTGATGGGGATACGGTAAGTATGACAATGAATGTAAATGTAACACTAAAATGTAAGACTATTTTACGTGACGGAGTGACATGCAAATTTTACAAAGTTTTACAATCAAATTTTACAAAGTAAGATCTAAAACAATCAATAATTCAGATAATCAATAATTCAAAACCTCGGTGGTCAGGCGAAACAACTGCTACAGGATATGGTTGGAGGTCTACCCGGTATAGACGAAGCCATGAGTTTCTCCGAGATGATGAAGTACCGTAGTTGTGTATTCTTGTCGGGACCATTTATTGATTTTGATCAGCTATTGGAACTTGGTCAAGAATTAGAGCGATTAGCCGGAACGATTTTTATATAACTTGCTGCTGCACGAAAGTTGCGGGACATTGACTTACTGATAGTTGATAAATATAGAGAATTTTGTGTAGTGAAAGCAAAGTAAATTGATAATAAATCATGTTGCATATGCTGCTTTTATTATCAAAAATAAAATAATATACATTAATGCAAATTAAAACAATATGACCACACTCGAATTTCCATCCTCCGTGATACATTTTCATTCTATATAATGTGAGTTAATTATTGTAGACTGATCAATTCGATGGACTTTGATGTAGTCGTCTTCGATACCGCACCTACTGGTTAGTTCGTTATCTTCATCTCTCGTTATCAAAGGAGGAGTTATCGATTGATGACCGGATTTTGAAAACCGATAACGTGGCTATTCGACCTATGATTGATGATAGAATGTGAATAGTGTGTATTGTTTCGATCCAGATTGAGCAAAGAGATGAATCAGCGCTTTGTAATCAATGATATGATAGTGCGATGTGAATAGTAATGTTAATAATAATATAATAATAATATATAATAATGATAATAATAATAATAATGATAATAATAATAATAATGATAATAATAATAATAATGATAATAATCGTTTATGTTTTATGTGGAATCCGAAAATCAGTTGTGTACAGTGCACCATTGAGTATATAAAGTGACCGAAACACGATCTCACCAGGTCACACCCTCCGTCTGCTCCAATTCCCCACCATCATCGAGAAGGGCTTCTCCAAGCTACTCTCCCTGCAGAGCACCCTCGGTCCCATGATGAATCAGGTACGGTACGGTAGATATTATTGAGTGGCTTTTGTAATGGTGATTATCGATTGATTTTTATAAGGAGTTGGGTTTATCTAATAGCGAGATATTTGAATGTTTAAGTAGAACTTTTTGTCACCATTAAGTGGTGGGAAAAAGTTCTTTTTTTGCCATCATTGGGTAGATGTGTTATGGTAATTCATGCCATCGTGCCGATTTGATCTTTGGTCTTGATCTTTGATCTTTGCTCTTTACAGATGAGTTCAATGATGGGCATGGGTAACTTGTCGGGAGAGGAGACGGGACGAAAGCTGCACGAGACACTGGAGACTGTACAGAAGATCAGCGCCCAATTCAAGGATGATGTATGTGATCTTTGATCTTTAGTCTTTGATCTTTGATCTTTCGACAATTTATTTTACTGTGGAACCACCCACCAAACAACTAAAGCTCACTGCTAAACAGTTACAATTCCTAGCCGTAGCACGAGGCATTTGCCTTCATCTTAGATCTGAACGAAACCAGCGAATTATTGATTTTTATTATCTTGATCGATTATTGATTTCCTTGCAGAAACTGACGACATTTGTGTGCGTGTGCATCGCCGAGTTCCTCTCACTGTACGAGACTGAACGACTCATTCAAGAATTGACCAAGCAGGTGAGAAATAGTGATCAGACTAGAATGTAGTTTGATCTTTGATTACCGGAAAGGCAAAAGGGTGTTGGTTTTGCACTTTTGGAAAAAGCGCTGTAGAAAGCAAATTTCTTGATTCCCTGACTAGCTAGAGACTTGAAGCTTGTTTTTTTGGGTTGAAAAAACGCGAAGAAAGCTTATAAATGAAGTTTCAAGTCTCGCTCTGCTACGATCGGAGATATTTGCTCTTATTGTTAACATAATTTTTTCCGGGAGAAATCATTCGCCTGGTTGATTTCATGTTTCATAGGGTCATTGCAAATGCAACTGAACAGTCTTTACGTTCGTTGACAGCGATAATCTCTATTATATAAATAATGCAGGGCATCGACACGCACAGCATCATCGTCAATCAGTTGCTCTTCCCTGATAAGGTACGGTAGATTATTGATTGATCGATATTTGTAGAGTGAGATTACCGTAATCGCAGATGGAGATCAATAATCAATATGTGTCTGTTTTGGAAGACGGTATCATAGCGTAATGTTAATCTTTCGTTGGCGTATATAAATGTGACGGGACAAGAATTCGACTGGTATCTTGTGTTTAAAAATGCTGTTGAATTCGGCCAGTATTTTGTTCGTAGGTTTTTGAAAACAAGAAAACAATCATTTTCCTAATGTGATTCATCTCAATTACGATCGATGAGTGCATGGAATATCGATTGAGAAATCGATATTTCATCGATCAATTACAGTATAATATCTATATCTAATTCAGGATGGCTCTGGTTGCATTGCGTGTAAGAAGTGCGAGTCGAGGCATAAGATACAGACGAAATATCTCGATCAGGTTAGCCTCTTTAAAATGCTTTTTAAAAATTATCTATTAATTTTAAAAAATAACACATGCTTTATCACGATTAGCTAAGCTAGTATTGCTACTGACAATGAATGTGTCATGAAAGGGGGACTTCACTCCATACATGGGCGGGGCACCTGGAGCTTGATTCCACAGGGGACATCCGAACGAAAAATGGTTAATTTTACAGGGGGCCTTCACTTTTTTCCCGAAAATTTCACCTAAACGTCATTTTTACTGGGGGCATTCCACAAATTTTCGAAAAGCCCTAATTTTACAGGGGACACCCCCATGTCGGCGCCCATGTATGCTTCACTCTTTAGTAAGACGGCTTATTTAAGTCAAAGGCGATAATCGTAGCCATTATCCTAATCGATAATGGTCTCTTCATTTTTGTATGCCATTTCTGTTATGATCTATCACCAAAGATGAGACCTTAACCGAGCCGCAAACTTGGGCCTCATACTCATTAACCTTATTGTAAACTCTATACCACTCTGTATTCAGATTGCTGATCTCTACGAGGATTTCAACGTGACCAAGTTGCCCCTACTCGAGAGGGAAGTTCGAGGACCCGATAGTATCACAGAGTTTAGCGAGAATCTAGTCAAACCGTACGAATCGTCTACCGTATAAGCTCCGCCCACTTTATGACTCCACCTCCTCCAAGACCACCTTTTACAATATACATATATTATTGACCATGTACCAATATAATTCCATGTGTTCCTTGGGTTGTTATGACGCCGATTTATACTAAAATTTATAAATGGAGGATTTTCCCGTTTTGTCAATGGTCTCTTTTGCTTTGTTCAAAAGTCATTGGAAGAAAATAAGAGCAGGTAAAAGTACTTGTTTTATGCACACTCTCGCATGCTTTTCTTTTCGTTTCGTTTCTTTTCTTTTCCTCTCTTGACTTTTGCACATGACATTCATATCTCGCTAATAGACGGATGTGCGATATGACATGAAGATACCGTTGACGGTGGGTTACTCGCTCCTTTTTATTCCTGATATGTATGCATGGACTGAAGCCTTTATTGATCTATTTTCAAAAAATATATTTATCATTGTTTTGTTTTACTCATTATAATGTAATAAAAAGATTTTCTATACCCAAAATGTGTCGGTTTCAACTCAGAAAATCAATTTATCGATTGAACGATTTGAGAGATCGTGTTAGTGATGGGGATACGGTAAGTATGACAATGAATGTAAATGTAACACTAAAATGTAAGACTATTTTACGTGACGGAGTGACATGCAAATTTTACAAAGTTTTACAATCAAATTTTACAAAGCGAGACCATGGTGGTCAGGCGAAACAACTGCTACAGGATATGGTTGGAGGTCTACCCGGTATAGACGAAGCCAAGAGTTTCTCCGAGATGATGAAGTACCGTAGTTGTGTATTCTTGTCGGGACCATTTATTGATTTTGATCAGCTATTGGAACTTGGTCAAGAATTAGAGCGATTAGCCGGAACGATTTTTATATAACTTGCTGCTGCACGAAAGTTGCGGGACATTGCCTTACTGATAGTTGATAAATATAGAGAATTTTGTGTAGTGAAAGCAAAGTAAATTGATAATAAATCATGTTGCATATGTTGCTTTATTATCAAAAATAAAATAATATACATTAGACGTTGCGGCAGAAACAACTTGAGGTACATTTCCTGCCGGTATTACTAACATTTCCAAGTTATACTATTACTGTTCATGAATAACATATATTTGTACATTAATTATTAGGTTAAAAATTGATCTAAATTAAAATAATATGACCACACTCTAATCATCCATTTTCATTCTATGCAATGTTATTTGATGCGAAAAATGGACATGTAGATACATTTTTGTAAATGTATTTCCTATTATTTAGATTGATCAATTCGATGGACTTTGATGTAGTCGTCTTTGATACCGCACCTACTGGTTAGTGCTTTATCTTCCTCTCGTTATCAAAGGGGCGTAGTTATCGATTGATGATAAAAGGGGGCGGAGCATAGGTCGAATAGCTGGGTTATCGGATTTCAAAATGCGGTCAGGTTTTTCGATTTTTGACAAATTTGGCTCAAAATTCTGTCAGGTTTTTCGATTTTTGGGAAATTTTGTCTCAAAATGAGGTCAGGCTTGGTACTTTGTAACATACTTTTCGACCTATGGGGCGGAGTTATCGATTGATGATATAATGTGAATATTGTGTACTGAAACTATCCCGAGTGAACGAAGAGATGAATCAACACGGATTATTAATAGCGATTTGTAGATGATATGATAGTATGATGTGAATAATAATGTTTATGGTAATAATAATAATAATAATAATAATAATAATAATAATAATAATAATAATAATAATAATAATAATAATAATAATAATAATAATAATAATAATAATAATAATAATAATAATAATAATAGTCATTTATGTTTTTAAATAGGGGGATTATTCGAGTAATGGGAGTGATAATCCGATCACTTGTGCACTGCGCACCATTGTGTATATAAAGTGAGCGAAACACGATCTCACCAGGTCACACCCTCCGTCTGCTCCAATTCCCCACCATCATCGAGAAGGGCTTCTCCAAGCTACTGTCCCTGCAGAGCACCCTCGGTCCCATGATGAATCAGGTACGGTAGATATTATTGATTGGCTTTTGTAATGATCATTATCGATTGATTCCAATTAGGGGTTGGACACTATGTTGAGTTTATCTAATAGCGAGATATTGGAATGTTTAATTGGAAATGTTACCACCATTAAATTGAGTAGGTGTGTTACGGTAATTCATGGCATCATATCGATTTGATCTTAAGTAGGTGTGTTACGGTAATTCATGACATCGTGTCGAATTGATCTTTGGTCTTGATCTTTGATCTTTGATCTCTCCAGATGAGTTCAATGATGGGCATGGGCAACTTGTCAGGAGAGGAGACGGGACGAAAGCTGCACGAGACACTGGAGACTGTGCAGAAGATCAGCGCTCAGTTCAAGGATGATGTATGTGATCTTTGATCTTTGATCTTTCGACAATTTCATCTATGGTGCAGCCTACTATAAGCCCTAACACGAGGCATTTGGCTTCATCGTAGATAGATCTGAATAAATCTTGGAATTATTGATTTCCTTGCAGAAACTGACGACATTTGTAAAAGGGTGTTGGTTTTGCATTTTTGGAAAAGCGATGTAAAAAGCAAATATCTCGGTTACATGACTAGATATGTAGATACTTAAAAGTTGTTTTCTGGGTTGAAAACCGCGAAGAAAGCTTATAAGTTAATTTGGTCTCTCGTTCAGCTATGCTCGGAGTTATTTGCTTTTTACATGCGTTTATAATAATTTATTTATCTTTAACGATAAACAGAGAGGTGAAAAAGAAAGTAAAACAATATTATGGAATGATGCGTGAGATCAAACATTGAATCAAGTGGGGACGACAGTAGATGATAAAAATCATTTTCGAATTTTTTCCAAAAAAAATATTCTTCTGGTTGATTTCACGTTTCGAGGGTCATCGTAAATATAATTGTACAGTTTTTGCGCTTAGAGAAGTGCACAATCTCTATGATATAAATAATTCAGGGCATCGACACGCACAACATCATCGTCAATCAGTTGCTCTTCCCTGATAAGGTACGGCAGATTATTGATTGATTGATATTTGTAGAGTGAGATTACCGTAACCTGAATCGCTGATGGAGATCAATAATCAACACGTGTCCGATTCATATGTCGAAAAGTATGTTACAAAGTACCAAGCATGAGCCAAATTTGCCAAAAATCGAAAAAAACCTGACCGTATTTTGAAAACCGATAATCTTCGACCTATGGTCTGATTTAGAAAGATCCTTTTAGCGTAATGCTAATCTTTCATTGGCTTATATGAATGTGGCGCGACCAGAATTCGACTGGTATATTGTGTTGGAAAAAGACTGTTGAATTCTGCCAGTAGTTTGTTCGTAGGTTTTTGCAATTAAAAATTCAATCGTTTTCCTAATGTGATTCATCCCAATCACGATCGATGAGTGCATGGAATATCGATTGAGAAATCGATATTTCATCGATCAATTACAATATAATATCTATATCTAATTCAGGATGGCTCTGGTTGCATTGCGTGTAAGAAGTGCGAGTCGAGGCATAAGATACAGACGAAATATCTGGATCAGGTTAGACTCGTAAAAAAGACTTTAAAAAATCAATAAATGATTATAAAAATAATCTTTTATTGTTTTTTTTTCAAAATTGAATCATCCATAGCTGAGTTTACTCTCATCATTGACTTCGCTATCTCATTACCGGAGAGGATAGTTTCAAATTAGATCGGGGCGTGCCCTTAACCTCGCTCCAAACTAGGCCCTCATACTCCCTCACCTTATTGTAAACTCTGTACCACTCTGACACTTCAGATTCAGTGGAAACACTGCTTAGTTAATCTTGATACAGTGTATTACTGTTACTGTTACTGTACCACTCTGTATTCAGATTGCTGATCTCTACGAGGACTTCAACGTGACCAAGTTGCCCCTACTCGAGAGGGAAGTCCGAGGACCCGATAGTATCAAAGAGTTTAGCGAGAATCTAGTCAAACCGTACGATTCGTCTACCGTCTAAGCTCCGCACACTTTGTGACTCCACCTCCTCCAAGACCACGCCCCTTTTACAATATACATATATCATTGACCATGTACCAATATAATTCCATTTTTGTTCCTTGGGTTGTTATGACGCCGATTTATACTAGAATTTATAAATGGAGCGAATTTTCCGTAATGTCAAAGGTCTCTTCTGTTTAAAGGTCTCTTTTGTTTTGTTCAAAAGTCATTGAAAAAAAAAGAAAAAAAAAAGATACAACTCCTCGTTTTATGCACATTCTCGCATGGTTTTCTTTTCTTTTCGTTTCTTTTCTTTTCTACTCTTGACTTTTGAACCTGAAATTCATATCTTGCTAGTAGAAGAATGTGCGATATGACATGAAGATACCGTTGACGGTGGTTACTCGCTCCTTTTTATTCCTGATATGTATGCATGGACTGAAGCCTTTATTGATCTATTTTCAAAAAAATATATTTATCATTGTTTTGTTTTACTCATTATAATGTAATAAAAAGATTTTCTATACCCAAAATGTGTCGGTTTCAACTCAGAAAATCAATTTATCGATTGAACGATTTGAGAGATCGTGTTAGTGACAGGTATACGGTAAGTATGACAATGAATGTTAATGCAACACTAAAATGTAAGAATATTTTAGGTGACGGAGTTACATGCAAATTTTACAAAGTTTTACAATCAAATTTTACAAAGCGAGATCCAAAAACAATCAATAATTAAGATAATCAATAATTCAGATAATCTCGGAGGTCAGGCGAAAAAACTGATGCAGGATATGGTTGGAGGCCCGGTATAGACGAAGCCATGAGTTTCTCCGAGATGATGAAGTACGGTAGTTTTGTATTCTTGTGGGGACCATTTATTGTTTTTTTACAGTTTCTGAGGGCGGTACTCTTGAATTAGAGTGATCAGCCGGAACGATTTTTATATTGCTATCTGCTGCACGAAAGTTACGGTGTTGATTTACTGATAGTTGGCAAATATTGAGTATTGCGTGCAATGGAAGCAAACTGAATTGAATAATCCTGCATATGTTGTTTTTTATTATCAAAAATAAAAGAATATACATTAAGAGAGATGGCCGTTAAGACTCGACCACCCCCGGACACGTGCGCTAGCAATGAGAACTGGGAGTCCATACTTGGGTGTTAGGAGCGCCCCCGGCCCTTATTAAACAAAACGGCTGAAATTTCCTGTTTGTGCCCTCAGGCTATTAGAAAAGATAATTTTTTTTTAAAAACTTTAAAAAATCATAATTTCTCAAATTGTTGAGATGAATTCTAAATATCATCTGCGATGCGTCTAGAGTACACAGTGCTTGCTAATTCACTATTAGCATCGAATGTGCGTTGATTCCTAAACCACTTTTTTGACACAAAATTTTGGTTTTTTCGGACAAATCATCCCTTGTTTTAGTGAGTGCCCAAAATTTCCGACCAGGTATTGTAGCCTAAGCAATTCTGCATTGATTTAACTTAAAACTGGGTTCTTCCCGATCGACCATTTTGTCGAATTTTTTTCTCGAACTTCCGTCATCGATGGTTTTCCCGAACACATGCTGTATTTTCCAAACGATTGGTGCGGAGTTGTGGTCTGCTCAAAGATTAGAGGTGAGTCGAGTAAAATGACATAAGAAGCCCATCACTTAGATCAATTTGAAAATTTCGATTTTCATGACCCGGGGGTCATGGTCCGAAAATTTCAAAACTTCTCAAGTTTGAAATGTTTTCATTTATGTGGCTTATTGTGAAGTAATAATAATGTGAATAATATTCAGCCAATGCTCCATTTTTTCGAAAATTTTCCTTCTGAATGTGTGCGAAAAATCAGAGTTGTGTTTGCATCGGTTTCCAACTTGCTTTCTGTAACATTCTGTCATAGTACTATGCAATGTACATAATCAATATGAAAATCGTTCATTTTCGAAAATTCAAAAAATTCAATTTGAGTTTTTTCATGACAAATTTCTATAATATTGCAGTTTTTCGACTCGAATGCTGCGACAATGAGCAAATGACAATGACAATGTGAAGTTTCATGATGAGTAAACGTAGTAGAACTGGAATCCCGGCATTCGGCTCACTTTTGAAAAATCGATTTCCATGATCATGGCAAAAAAATGAATTTTCGAAAATCAACGATTTTCATATTTATTGTGTACATTGCAAAGCACTTAGATAGGATGTTACAGAAAGCAAGTTGGAAACTGATTTAAACACAATTCTGATTTTTCGCACGCAATGAGAATGAAAATTTTCGAAAAAATGGTTGAAAGGAGAGATCGGCCATTGAGCATTGGCTGAATATTATTCACATCATTAGTACTTTACAATAAGCCGCATAAATGAAAACATTTCAAACTTGAGAAATTTTGAAATTTTCGGACAATGATCCAAGTGATTGGCATCTTGTGTCATTTTACTCGTCTCATCTCTAAACTTTGAGTAGACCACAATTCCGTACCAATCGTTAAGGAAATACAGCATTTGTTTTTGAAAACCATCGATGACGGAACTTCGATCGAAAAATTCGACAAAATGGTCGATCGGGAAAAACCCAGTTTTAAAGAAGGGGACCCACGAGATTTGGAGTGCACTTTTGACAAGAAGAACATGGGGCATAGGAAGTGGCATTATGTTCTCTATTAGATATGAGCGAATGGGTGCATAGAGCGTGTAGCTCAGTGGTTAGTGTTTAGCGCTAGTAACCGCGCTGCGTGGGTTCGATTCTCGTTTGCAATTTTCTTTATATGCATCCTTCAAATTCAAAAACTCGCGCCTTTCCCTGGGGGATCAATGAACTTTATGCTCGGATTACGACATTCCTGTTCACCTAAAATTTTAGAGAAAATTGTTTTTGTATACAGGGAGATGTGATCTACAGTTCTGCCTGGCCAGTTTAGTCACGAAAAAACTCGTGGGTCCCCTTCTTTAAGTTGAATCAATGCAGAATTGCTTAGGCTACAATACCTGGTCGGAAATTTTGGGCACTCACTAAAACAAGGGATGATTTGTCCGAAAAAACCTTAGGTTTAGGAATCAACGCACATTCGATGCCAATAGTGAATTAGCAAGCACTGTGTACTCTAGACGCATCGCAGATGATACTCATCTCAACAATTTGAGAAATTACGATTTTTTAAAGTTTTTTTTTAAAAATTATTTTTTCTAATAGCCTGAGGGCACAAACAGGAAATTTCGGCCGTTTTGTGTAATAAGGGCCGGGGGCGCTCCTAACACCCAAGTATGGACTCCCAGTTCTCATTGCTAGCGCACGTGTCCGGGGGTGGTCGAATATGATCGAGTCTTAGGGAACAGGCCTCTTAATGCAAATTAAAATAATATGACCACACTCTAATCATCCATTTTCATTCTATAAAATGAGAATTGATGCGAAAATAGGCATGCAGATACATTTTTGTAAATGTATTTCTATTATTTAGATTGATCAATTCGATGGACTTTGATGTAGTCGTCTTTGATACAGCACCTACTGGTTAGTACTTTATCTTCATCTCTCGTTATCAAAGGAGGAGTTATTGATTGATGATAAAAGGGGGCGGAGCATAGGTCGAATAGCTAGGCAAAATGCGGTCAGGTTTTTCGATTTTTGACAAATTTGGCTCAAAATTCTGTCAGGTTTTTCGATTTTTGGGAAATTTTGTCTCAAAATGAGATCAGGCTTGGTTCTTTGTAACGTACTTTTCGACCTATGGGGCGGAGTTATGGATTGATGACAGAATGTGAATAATGTGTATTGATACGATCTCGATTGAGCCAAGAGATGAATCAGCGGGGATTATTAATAGTGATTTTAAATCAATGATATGATGATATGATATGATAGTATGATGTGAATAATAATGTTAATGGGTAATAATAATAATAGTGTTAATCGGTTCTCTTTTTTTTAATACGGGGATTATACAATATACCATTATATTTCATTGCTCAATCAATCAAAAGGCTTGGTCGACCTGGTCGGCTGTGAACACACTTCACGTGACACATTCATGTATCACGTGTTCCAATCAATAGCGCGACGTCCGATCCAGTAGATCGAACTCGCGCGTCTCTCGAGTGAGATAGTCTCTCACTAGCCCCCTTCCCTTCACTGTTCTTCGTGTGTTCGGCTGTGTTTCCCTTCTTCCTTTTTGGAAGTTTCCGTTTGTTTTCACACGTATTATCTTGCCTTGTCGGTAATCCGGACCCCTTGGTCTCGTGCGCCCGCAAGTGCTTATCTGTCGGTAATCCGGACTACGGTCCCGTGCGCCTGCAGATTCTGTCGGTTATCCGGGTCATAGACCTCGAGAACCCGCAGGTTAACGATAGACAACTGTCGTATTTTCAGTCCTAACTAGGACCCAAAATACCGCAGAATTGATAATGTCTAATCGTAATCACGTTTTTATCGTGCTTGATTGCTTAAAGATTATCTCATAAATCTTGATACATGCAATATCGCCGTTTCGTGATTAATTATGTTTCTCTATCATTGAGACATTGTCAAACCATTCATTTCAGATGGCAGACAGATACTGTGTCGATCAAGAGATGTTCTTCCTAGTATGGAACACGACGACGCGTAAGATGAATGGAGCATATAAGGTTAATCCTAGTAAATCCTAATTTTTCATATTTGATGAATTCAGGAAGCGTCGCATCCGTCGACGTCGACGATGAAGAGCCTTCGTCTGCTAATATGAAGGCTGATCATCGCAATCCGAATAGGTTCAACAATTCGGGTTAGTATTTTATCATCATTATTATCAACTGATTGAATAAGTTGGTCAAATAATTGTAATCATGATATTTAATCTCACTGATTTTTTTTTCAGTGCTGATCGCCTCTAATGGAAACAGAGGCGAGCTCCAGACCCAAGAGGTCTGAATGAGAGCTACTCAGTCGTGGATAGGATTGATGTACTACTCCGAGAGGGAGGCTCCATCCACCATCTCTCCAATTCTGTAGGTCTGAGACTAGGTAATATCATTAATGACATGTACGACACATGTTATATAAATAATATCATCAGTAATGCTCCCTATTTACAGGGAGAGTCGGCATACCGCACTGGCGAGAGGCTGAACTCTCTTCAGCCTCTAAGAGGACATCTCAGCCAGGCATCTATTGTACAAGAACGGCTTGTAAGGTATGCATTACCTGATAATTGCACTAGATTATTCATGATGAATACATCTATTCAGATCGGAGTAAGTCTACACTTACAACTCGGAGCCCATGGAGATCAAAAATGAGCGACTCATGGACAGCACTCCGAGATGCCGTGGACCTCATCAGCTTTACATGAAGGTTAGTTCACGGTTCTATCCCAAGCTCAAAATAGCAGCACGATGAATAGGAAACTAAATTGCACAAAAATAGACTGATAGTATGTCTGACAATTTTGTTTCCTCACGATATGGTGTAGTCCTTTCAAAAGAATAAGTTGCGCAATTAGTAACTTGATATCTCCCATCCCAAAATGTGTATTGAAGGAGGGTATAGATGCTCTTTTGACCAAGGATATGGTTTTTGGATTTCAAAAACTTTGTGACTTGTATTTCACATATTCTGTCATTCCAAGAGAGACAGCTACACATAGCAGAACCATCATATTTCAATGCAATGTTCATTGTCTGGTCGTTTCAAATGGAACGGTTAGTATGGTGCTAGCTAGTGATTATTGAGAAAAGGTTGTATGAGAACATCGTTATGAAATAAGCTAATCATTTCTATCGATCCATAATGCTACACCTTTTCTTTAAAATGTTTTGCCTGCTTGATACATCCTCTCATATTTATACATATGACGTGTGTATCATGCTTACATGAATTCGCTGCCTTATCTACCTGAACAATAGTAGTTTACGCTCATTTCAGTAGATTACAGCGTCTCACTAACAATAAAGGTAGAGGAGAATGTACATTGGAAAATGCCAAAAAGTCACGTTAATCGTGATATAACGGACTGCGTTCTCCGATAATTTTTGATTCTCCGGCATTGTATGCCTTCTCGCATTCGCTTTCACACGTTTCTATGGACACTATCCATTATTGAAGCGTTGTACATATGCTATATGCAAGAATGTAAAATTCACTCTTTACAATCTTTGAGGATGTCAATCTAATAGTCAATTGTACAGTCACAATTGACACTGACACCTACATCTATTTTACTGAATTTCTATGAATCAATATTGATTCTATTTATATGAAATTCTTTATTAGACGCTAGACGAAGTTGAACGGATTCGCATTGAGTCGTTGAGTTTTAGCGAAAGAAGTTATCACGCTTTGGGTTTGACTCTCTTTTGGGTCTCGTTAAGCATATTTCTGTAATTAACGCTTCTCTGTATTGTACACGAGACATCTACAGAGACACTTTGTTCCTATAGCTAGGTTGATCAGCTATTATTTTACGATATTGCTGAACTAAGAAAGCTTAAAGGATCTGGACTTATTTATACTCAAATTGTCCACACAGTAATGCTTCGCTATATTTAACAACCCCCATCCTATGCGCTTGCCACAAATGTTTTCCTACACGAATAGGGCCTAGTTGGCAATGATCAATTGCGAAAAAAGGTGGGGGGTACATGTTACCTAATACTATTATAGTATAGTATACTAGTGATAGTACATTGAAGTGTTAGAATTATACGTACGCTATTACATTCCTCATAAGGGGCGTAGAAAGAGTATACAAAAAATGATCTACTCCGTGGAATATGCTGTTGGGTCATTAGCTCAAACTTCTCCACAACTGCCATCTCAGTACCCGGAAGATTAAAGGCATGCATGAGGAAAGATCATATATTTACCTAAATATTTACTAATTTTTCGTAATATTCGGTAAATTATGTCTAAATCAGTTTGCCTACGAAATGCAGTCCATAATTCTCATTTCGTTCTGACACCGCTAGTCGAGAGGTGGACACATTTACTCAAAAACGAGTGGTCCAATAGGCAGATGTTTTTCCTCCCTTATATCTATTCGATAGGGTAATTCAAAAACTATTTGAGATGGAATATCTACCATCATAGTTTTTTTTTCCCAGAATAGAAATATCACGTCTTCGTGATTATGATTCCTTATCAATTCTGGGTGAATCGCGCAAGTCTATCTATCGAGTTAAAAGGGAAAATGGTCTCGAACCCCTCTGGTGATTGTCATCAGGTACTTGTGCAAAAGTACCAACACTTCGTATGATAAATCTCACCGGATTCGGGGGTTTTTCTGAATCCGATGTACAGGTTCTACTAAATAGTTGAGAACCCTCAGCTAGAACACAATATTGATTCAGCGAGATCATGGAATATATGCTGCGCTAAACATAGCTATCCAAGTATCACGTCCCTAAAATTAATCTTGAGCTATTTAGCCGAGACGAATGAATATAAAGAATATTCAACACCTGTTTGGGGGATATATTACTTTGTTATAAATATGACAAAATAGTCGAAAAAACCTTGGATAGGAATTTGTCAGAGATTCATGAAAAGAATCTTTAATATTGATCTCGAAATCCTCTGATATTCCTCACCAACAGAACCAAAATGCGCTTTATCAGTTTCTGGGATGGTGTTGAGATCTCTGAGTCGAAGTCACACGTTCTATTGAATAGTTGATCACTCACAACTAGAATAAGACATTGATTCAGCAACGAGATCATGATAAGAATGCTGCGCAAATCCTAAATATCCAGTAATTAATCTCGAATTAAAGCCGAATCGAATGAATAGAAAAAGCATTCAACACCATTGAAAGATGGCGGCTAATATGTATGTCTTATTATGATAACAACAAAGAGATTAGAAAACTTGGATAGGAGTTTGGCAGAAAGATTCATGAAAGGAATCCTTTTTAAATCACCACCAAAGGCAAAATACTCCTTATTGTATACCATTACAACATTGGAGATATCATGGTATTAGAATCCAAAGAATCTTGGGGTGATTCTGTTTAACTCACGTTGAAACAGTTTATGCTGAATTTGACAACATTTGGTCTATGCTTACCAAACCGTAGCAGAAATTTCTAGTCCAAAAACGGTCGCAATTGTCAGAATAATGGCTCTCGTAAACATTTCTATTTTCGTGCAAGAGCCACATTCAGCGAAGTACTTCCATATCTAAGAAAGTGTTTTATGTTCTATTAGTTCTATAGAATAGATAATTAGAACAAAATTAAGGATAAAACAGATGTTTATCTCATTACTTTCCTCTATACAACCGCATAGATCGGTTTCATCTTGAACGGTTGCGCGATAGATAAAAGAAGTACTTGCTCTTTTCGGGTAAACAAATTTGTACCTCCAAAACAAGAGCAGTTTCAATTAGCAGCGCTAAAAGGCTAGAATTTCCTCTATGAAATCCTCGAACTCCCCCGATAACTCGAGCATTTCTACTAAACAGAGGGAATTTAAGACAAAGATATCAACCAGAATACAGTAAAGCAAAGGTTGTCTTTGAAAAAGCCTTTTGATTGATTGAGCAATGAAATATAATGTTATATTTTGCTAGATAAACGAAGTTTATTGAAGTAAAATATTTATTATAAGTCATTGCGAAATCAATCAAAGCCCTCCACACCCACCCTTGATTGATTTATAACCTTGACGTTTCTGATTCAGGAAGTCGTCTTCATCAAGGAAAGGAGAGCTGAAGATGGATTGCAATCGAAGCTTATTCGCATAAGAAGCGTTGAGAGGCTACGATAGGATTCTTCGATGAAGAAGAAGTGATCCATTTACAGAGACTATCACATTTTTCGTTATGTTTTACGAATAAATAATAATCCATATTTCACTATAAAGATTTGGATTTGTTGTCTCTGTTTCAAACACATCCTCACACACGAAGAACAGTGAAGGGAAGGGGGCTAGTGAGAGACTATCTCACTCGAGAGACGCGCGAGTTCGATCTACTGGATCGGACGTCGCGCTATTGATTGGAACACGTGATACATGAATGTGTCACGTGAAGTGTGTTCACAGCCGACCAGGTCGACCAAGCCTTTTGATTGATTTCGCAATGACTTATAATAAATATTTTGCTTCAATAAACTTCGTTTATCTAGCAAAATATAACATTTTTAAGTCTTTTATTACTGGTGTACAGTGCACCATTGAGTATATAAAGTGATCGAAACACGATCTCACCAGGTCACACCCTTCGTCTGCTCCAATTCCCCACCATCATCGAGAAGGGATTCTCCAGGCTGCTTTCCCTGCAGAGCACCCTCGGTCCCATGATGAATCAGGTACAGTATAAAAAATTGATTTACGCAAACAATCGATTGATCAACACATTTACCCATTTGATTGAGAAGGAAAGAGTGAGAAACAAATAAAAATTAAAAAAATAATAATAGTAGTAATAATAATAATAGTGATAATAATAATATATTATAGCACTTTGATGGTTTTTTTTTCAATTGAGACATTCGGAGTACAATATCGATCTATTGTGACAGTAACCCGTGGCAGATCATTGAGGAGTACGGTAGAGGCGAAGATTTAAGAGTACGGTAGGTCAACCTTATGATACTGGGATTACGTGATTACAGTAATACGCTGTTATAGTACAGTACGAGGTAGATTGGATACGGTGGGGTTACCGCAGTCAGTCCGATGAAATTTGATCGGTCGGATTACGGTAGGAATTGGCTTTTATCGATTGATTCTCGGCAAATGCGACCCTGCTCCGGGGTGCGCTCCATTCGGCCAGTGCGTCCAATCGAGTGTTGGGATCTTCGCGAAGCTTCTGAATCGTATCCAGCGCACTCGGCGAGCAGCGATCACTTAATTAAAATATTATTTAATTTAAAATATTTATATTTATTTCAAAATAAATTAATTTTAAAATATATAATATTTATTTTAAAATATATTCATACAGTATAAATTTATTTCAACATATTTTAAATTTATTAAAAAATATCTAACGCCATTCCATTCAGATTTCTGAAACATTCTAAGATTAATGCTTCCTCACAAGAGGTTTTTCGAAAACAACCTAAAACCTAACTAAAATGTATTTAAAAATAATTAAATTAAAAATAAGACATTTTTAAAAATACCGTCGACTGGACTTGGGAGATTGCAGGCCCTTCAGATTGAACGAGAATTGCGTTTCGGTCTTACGCAGGGCGGAGTGACGAGGGCTTATGGAGACGATCGATGGAGACGCTTAAATAGTAATATTAAAAAAAAATTAAATTTAAAATATACAAGTTAAAATGGAAATGGTCCATGGACATTACTGGTGGGAGACAACCGCCTCGCAAAATTTTGAATAGATTACGAAAATTGGACCATTAAAGATGGGGAACCACGAAAAGAATAATTGGCTCCTACCACGACGGGAATGAGCCCCCTCATATATATACGGTAAGTAAAAAGTGTGTTTATGTTCAGTTTTCGACCGGCACTCAATCTTTGCCCTCTCATTAGGTCCCTTCCCATCTCTCTTTCTCCATTCCCTGCGCTATTGAACATCTTTCAATCGTGATTATGTCAATCAATACGCAGAATCATTATAAAAGAAATAGTATGTGATGACTTATATGACTTTTGCGACCATCCTGTCTTCACAGTTTATCCTCGAAAATATTCGTTGCACACCACCTTTAATTTAATCCTTTCATTATTCCGGCTTTTGTCTGATAATGTGAGTAGCAGCCACATGCTCGTGAAGTTCGGAATTTTCACAGACCATCTGATTTAAAATAATAATAATAATTTTAAAAAAAAAACAGCTTGCGATTAGACGTGTCATGAACTGCGAGAGACAGAGGAACTACTACGGTAACTACTATCGATTGGTTCAGATATCGTAGTCGCCGGGAGAATGATCACGGAGTCACTGGGATAATTGATTATTGACAATTGAATTATTTACTTAATTTGAGAGAAAATAATTTAATTTTAGTCTCAAAATCCTTGAGAGGGTTTTTGAAAATCTTTGAGTGCGCGAAAATAATCATCTTTTATCTTTTTTTCTGAAATTTTTTAAAGGCACACACCGAGCTAATTTGAAATTCTCTGCTCTGGCAACACTCTCTCGTAAACAAAAGAAAGCGAGAGCGCATTGCCAGAGCGTAGAGTTTCAAATTTGCGCGGGGTGTTATTTCAAAGATGCCGGTACGAACTGTAACTCGTGAATGAGAACTAATTCAATCAGAACTCTAATCTGAGAAACCATTCTTCGGAAATACGGTAATAGAACCCTTTCGTGCGGAACGCAATCTTTGAGAACCGTTTTGACTAAAACCCTGATCAAAGAATGTCTGACTCTCCTCACCGGAAGCCACTGAAAAATCGATAATATTTGTGAAAAATCGATGATTTTCTTTTTTATGCTTTTGTTATGTAAAATAAGTAGAGATGGCAATTCGAGCGTTGCGGGCCCGCAATGAATTTGACTTTTTTATTGTTAATGATTGCGGACCCGCAGTGCGGTGTAAAATCATTGCGGGCACGCAAACTCAGAGGGAGAGGAGGGGAAGCAATTGCGGGCCCGCAATGACTACTTTATTCCTACCTTAAAAGGCAGATTTCAGAATCAGATTTCAAAGTCAGAGTCAGAGTCAGAATCAGAATGAGAGTCAGAGTCAGAATCAGAGTCAGAGTCAGAGTCAGAGTCAGAGTCAAAGTCAGAATCAGAGTCAGAGTCAGAGTCAGAATCAGAGTTAGAGTCAGAGTCAGAGTCATAATCAGAGTTAGAGTCAGAGTCAGAGTCAGAGTCAGAGTCAGAGTCAGAATCAGAGTTAGAGTCAGAGTCAGAGTCAGAGTCAGAGTCAGAGTCAGAGTCAGAATCAGAGTCAGAGTCAGAGTCAGAGTCAGAGTCAGAGTCAGAGTCGGAGTCAGAATCAGAGACAGAGTCGAGTCAGAGTCAGAGTCGGAGTCAGAATCAGAGACAAAGTCAGAATCAGAGTCAGAATCAGAGTCAGAATCAGAATCAGAGTCAGAATCAGAGTCAGAGTCAGAATCAGAATCAGAGTCGGAGTCAGAATCAGAGACAAAGTCAGAATCAGAGTCAGAATCGGAGTCAGAGTCAGAGTCAGAGTCAGAATCAGAGTCAGAGTCAGAATCAGAATCAGAGTCAGAGTCAGATTCAGAGTCAGAATCAGAGTCAGAGTCAGAGTCAGAGTCAGAGTCAGAATCAGAGTCGGAGTCAGAATCAGAGACAGAGTCAGAGTGGGAGTCAGAATCAGATCTTTTGGAAAATTTTCAAAACTAATGAAGTAGACAGCCATCATCGCCATCGAATTCTGTCCTAGGAGCCCAATTTTCATACCTCTAGCTCTACCATGGACCGAGAACGGCTTGAAAACGTGATCTTACCGTAATCCCGCCCAGGCGTCGCGGGACCACTGGAGCCAAAATGACTATGCCTATCTTCATCAGCATGGTCGATAACCCCTATACACAAGTTTTGAGGGTATCAAAATTTTTGACCTGTGCCAACCCTTGTTCGACTCGAACACAAACGGCTTCTTAAATGTCAAACGGCTTCTTAAATATTTGTTTGGTATGAAACGGTGAAGGTGAGACCTTGATTCAGCAAGGAACGCGCTAACAAATTAATGACTATGATGGGGACGAGGTGTTGGAGAAGAAGGTGACCCTTGAGTTTGCATTACAAACTCCCGCAACGATTATCACGGAGAATATTGTTTATATTATATGGAAATTAACGTGAGGGACAATGGGAAAGTGAGGGAGCCAAGTGTGCAAAACGTATAGGCACTCTCTAAACGCCTTAAAAGTTCTATTTTCTACGCGCATAACAATCTTCAAACATATCGTCAAGCAATATAAAATATGTCTTTCGGTACATGTACTGAATCTCCATCTACCCGAACAGTCTTATTACGAAAAAACTCGAGGATTTCCATCTTTAAATGAATAATAATGGCTAACGCGCGGGAAATATGTATATTTAAAGGTGGAGACCCGCGAATGTTCATTCAAATCTCTTGTACCTTGCTTATGCAAGTGTAAAGTGATATACAAGAAGAGTGAGTCACCGCTCGTCAATCCCTTAGCTCATTGGTAACACTTCTGTCTAGATAGCGCATGGCCGTGGGTTCGAATCCTATTGCCAAACTTTCCTATTTTCAAAAAGCGCGCCTTTGCCTGCGATTGCAAGCATGATTCATTCATGTTTCTAGCAATCAATAAGCAGAATTAGCGTTAAATAAATGGTGTACTGTATGTAGAATAACTTTTGCTAACTTTCTGTCTTTACAGTTTGTTCACGAAAATATTCGCGGGAGTCCACCTTTAAAGGGAGAGTGACCTCTCGCAATGGCCTCTTCATTGCGCACACTATTTCTCCACTGTCTAACAACGAGAGAGCGCAAAGCGTTGAAGATACCGTAGACAAAGGTGTCAGCCCCTGTCAGTCAGCGAAGCACTCTATATTGTGCGTATAAAATGTACTTGCATAAGAAAAAGACAAACGGTGCTAACGAACGGAAGTCACAATCGAGAGGCGGGCGAGATGTAGCCTTCTACATCTCGTCCCGCCTCTCGATTGTCCCTACGCTGCCTCTCTTTAACCCGGCTGACCTTCGCCGCGCGCTATATTATATATAAAAGAGATCGGCATAGTTTCTGAACCATGCAAAACAAGAAAGTTCTCTTCTACAAATAAAACAAGTGATTTTTATACGCTCAATACCAATGAGAAAGAAGGCTATATCTATAGTATACTTCCCTCTGGCTTTGACCTATGCTAGAGAGTATGGAAAGAGAAGAGAGTGCAGAGATAAAGCTATAAAGCTACAGTCGTTCTGAAGAAGAGGTCGAAAGGGAGAGGAAGAATCATATCTTGCTATTACATTTACTGATCATGCAAATTAGTCTTTCTACTCACCTTTTTTTCGTTCTTTTTGCATAAAAAAAATCTTTTTGCATTTCTTAGTTTATAAAAAAATTCCCCTTTACTTATCCTGATCATTATCTCTATTATTGTTTTCACTTAGTCTTAAATTGTTCCTTTCTTGCTTTCCTAAGGGTTGGTCGAGTAGTCTTCTTTAAATACCGACTTGAAGGATACTTCAAGTGAAAGAACATTGCTTTACAGTATATGCATCACTTGAAGTACATAGACTTATGTCTAACATGAAGTAGAGCTACAAGTCTACTTCAGGCCGGAATAATAAGTAGACTACTAGTTTTGGAAGTCCATAGTTAAACGCAAGTATAATACAAGTGAAAATAAGTTGACTACTAGTTCACAAGTAGAGTACTAATTGAAATTCCAGAGTAGAGCGGTAGACGTTATAGAAAAGAAGTGTCTTTTCTATCTTATTTACCTATGCCCCTTCATTTGAAACCAAAACCGCTCAACAAATAATTAAGCATGCAAGGAACTTTTAATTTTATTTTTTTGCATCATGTCTATTTTGACGAAGTATTTCGAAACTTTTACTTACCTTTTTTAAATTTTTTTCACTTAGGAATTCAATTAATTTTTTTTTTAAAATTATTAATTCCAGATGTCTGTCCACAAGAGCCTCGAGGAGATAGCAATTGATGGATTGGCTGATCTTATTATAGCCCAACGAATGCCAAGATTTGATTCACCGCTTCCGATTTCCATTTCAAATGCAGTAGTTCGATGCTTGGATTGGAAATGTCGTCTAAACTCTTCTCTATCATTACTTGATACAAACAGATTTACTATTACCGAGGTACATTTCACAGCGGTTTAACAGAGCTTGACATGAAAAGCTTGTATTCCAAAAAATTGTATTTCAAAAAAAATATTCTAAAAAAGTACCCAATTTAGGACGTCAAACTCCAACAAATTCATTTCATTTATATCATTTATGATTTTCAAAATAATATACAATACAGTCAAATAATTGCCGCCTGTGAATCACAAGTCCTGTCTTTTCTCTGTCTACGCTCTCACATTCGGGCCCACTCTCTCACTTTCGCATTAACTCGTTTCTCTTTTTTCCGGTGACGGTTCTCGGAACACTGCGCACTAGTCTTTGGCTAATATTTGCATATATTTGAATTTCTCAACTCTTTGCAAACTCTCTCGTAGACGCGTCCTTAAAGGTGGACTCCCTCGAATATTTTCGTGAACAAACTGTGAAGGCAGATTCATCTTATTGATCGCTAGAATCATGCTAGCAAACTCAGGCAAAGGCGCGCTTTTTGAAAATAGGAAAGTTTTGCAATAGGATTCGAACACGCGACCATGCGCTTTCTAGTCAGAATCTTTACCACTGCACTAAGGGAACGATGAATAGTCTCCATATCTTCTGTCATATCTTATATTCTATCATATCTTGCATATCACTAGACACTTGCATAAGTGAGATGTAACACATTTGCATGATCATTCGAGGGTCTCCACCTTTAAAGATGGAGTTTGGACTCCCGCAAAGATCAACACGTGGAATTTTGTTGATATTGTACGGAAATTAGCGTGAGCGACAATGTGAAATTGAGAGAGCCAAGTATGCCAATCGGATAGGCATTCTCTAATTGCCTTAAAGGTTTTTCTTTCAATACGCAAAATAAGCTTTAAAAAATCTCTATATTTCTACTCCTCCAGCATTATTGCAAAAAAACTCAAATGTCCCTATCTTTAACTGAGGCTTACGCGGGGATGCCATATAGTTTAGATTTATCCATTTTTGTAAGTAACACAAAATTCAGGCCGAGATTAGACTCGCCGAATCTGACTACGACTCAATATCAACCATTCTCCAACATCGACTAAAAAAATTGATCTTATACGGAAAGATGAGAGGTAGTGATTGTTTTTTAGTAGAATTTTAATTAAATTCGTTTATTTTAAATTTATTTATTTTAAATTAAATTCCTTTATTTTAAATTTATTTATTTTAAATTAAATTCGTTTATTTTAAATTTACTTTTTTTAAAATTAAATTCATTTATTTATATTCTTTTATTTAAAAAAGACGGATGAAATTTCTACCTACCGCTCCTTACAATATTCCCTCAAAGTTAATAAATGTAGGTGCATACAAAGATGAGTGGACCAGCGAAGAAATTGCTGAGGAATTATTGAGCTCGAACTTCGTTGGTATGTCTTTCTATTTTTCATGTTTTATGATTCACTATTCGAAAAGGATCAGTGTAGCAGCATAACTTCTGAAAAAGTATTAATTAACTGATCAGAGGACGAGAACGAAGAATTATTCAAGATAGCCTCTTGTATGGGACTTCCTCATTTTGGATTACCACCGCAATAGACAATTATTATTATAATAGATAGCAATAGAGAATTATTTAAAGAAGGGGATCCTTGAGTTTTTCGTGACTAAATTGGCCTTGTAGAACTACAGATCAAACCTCCCTGAATATACAGGTTTGTCCAAAATTATAGATACCCCCCGGAATACCATAATCCGAGCTGAAAGTTCGTTGTTGCACCAAGGCAAGCACAAGGAAGGCGCGAATTTTCGAATTTGAAAGATAAATATACGTAAACGGAAATTAAACTCTCGTGGTACGGATACAAACGCTGACTATTAGAAAACGGAATTCCACATCTTTGCTCCCACGTTCTGCATGATAATAGCACTTCGCAAATCCCCTTGTTTAATATTGATCGATTTATTTATTTTGGTTCATTCAGACGCGTCATTTATTCCTGAATCATTGAGTGAATGTTATACACTGAATCAACTTGAACTAATTGGATTCCAGGATATTCCAAAAAGCCTCCTTTCTAAGGTATGTATTGTATTATATTTTTACAGAAAAATTCTAATTTTTTATAGACTAAAAAAAATCAAATTTTTATCAGATTTATATTTTTTTCAAAAGTTTTTATATCAAACTTTTATATAAAATTTTATCGGCTGGTGATAACCCGTTAAGACACAGGCTCAGCAAGATTCGAGGGTTGAGCCACTGACCCCGGACATCGATCTCACTGAATTGGCTCAAAAAATTTTTGTGGATACCCCCATGACCCCCTATCACAAAATGGGTATTCATTTGGGCGGAGTCCTTGAAACACATATGTGTCGGGTTCTCGAAATTTGAAAACAAAAAAATTAGAATAAAATCTCTAGTGCATGAGTTTCATACAAAACGCTCAACATGAAACTTGTTCTTCTTGAAAAGTTCTTTAAAATGAGTACAATTATGATTGGGTTTGAAAATAAAAAAAATATTTTCGGGTCATCTTCAGTTTCGTTTATCTCAAAACACAGGTCGATCGATTTTTTTTTATTTTCTCTTTTTTCGACGCGGAATTTTTCGCTCTATTAAATGAGGCAAAAATTGGGCTGCCGTTTTTTGTTTTAAAAATTTAATTAAATATAGAATGTTTTGAGGAGATAAAAAAATCAATTTGCGATCGGATATCCGGACCGTCCTAAAGCGAGTTTTTTGTTGCTTGGACATACATGTATGTAATTATTCTACACTAAAATTGGACTTATGCCGCTCCACTTTCTTTTGGTAAAAATCGAGTTTTCAAATTTCGAGAACCCGCCACATCTGTGTTTTCAAGGACTCAGCCCAAATAAATATCTTGTGATAAGGGAAAAAAATTTGAGCCAAATCGGTGAGATCGATATCCTGTTGACTGTATGAAATACACTTCTTTATTTAGTACGAGTAGCATACAACAGCCACAATGAATTTCTATGTTTAGAGAGAGAGAGAAAGAGAGTCAAAGCGAGATAGTACGTAGATCAGAGAGAGCGCGAGAAGGGAAGGGACGAAAGGGTGGTTGATCGATAGAATACTTCTGCGTTTTACCAGCGAATAGCAAGGGAATTACACAAGGACATATTATACGGATTAGTCCTGTGGTGTGTTCAATCTGTCAAAAAAGATGCGAAGAAAGTTGAACAAAAGTTGCGTCGAAAGTTGCGAAGAAAAGATGCGACTAAAGTTGCGAACTTTGTTGCGAGGTCGGTTAGAGCAGACGAGAGAGTGTGCATTTGAAGAGGAGCTGAAAAAGTAAACGGAGCTTTACATAAAGTTGCGACGAAACTTGAATTTACAAAAGTGATAGTGTGATGGTGAAATTGTTATTGCTCAACTCCTTATGAGTGTGTGTTCAATATGTTATGAATTTTTTTAAAGAAAACTCTTATTATTTATACAAAAACTGCAAAAGAAGTCGTGTGCGCGCTCACGGATTTTCGTTTGAACTCTAGCTAGAAGGGGCGGGGCGACTGTCACCAAACCCGTCTGGGGTTTGCCGAAGTCTTTAATACAAGTATATAAGGCCCTTACCCACCAAAGGGGTAGGAGAGCCTTCGGATGTAAGTTGAGAGGAGAGGTGCGCCTAACCCGTCTGAGGTTCGCCGTAGGCATTCTTACAAGTATGTAAACCCCTTGTCTATGTGAGGGGTAGGAGAGCTTTCGAACGAAAGTTGCGAGGAAAGTTCGCATCTTTCTGCTGAACTCTCGCTAGAAAGTTGCGAACTTTCTTCTGAACTTTCGATCGAAAGTGACAGATTGGACGGACCCCTGGAATCTCACTGAGCCCGTGTCTTAAAATTTCTTGAAATGAAATGAAGTATCAAATTGAAATTTGTTTAGATTGATTTATTTACAAAATTGGACACTCTTATTATACCACGTACAACGAATTTAACTGTGGAAATTCTCTATACTTTACTAAAGGTTTGCTCTCTTCGATCTTCCTTGGATCACGTTTGAACGAGTTTGTGGCGCCAATGATGATATATCACACATGATGATTTTGGCAGGGGTTTACTTTAAATCAGTAGCAGTAACTGGAAAACCGTTTTCCGGTAAAATGTGATGTCACACAAAAAAAAACTAAAAAAAAAAAACTTACCCAAATATGGGTAATAGATTTGCCACCTTACGCTACTTGTGTACGCGATTTGCCCATATTCGGGCAAATGGTAGCCCAAAAACCACCGATTTGCCCATAATGACGTCACATTTTCCGGGAAAACGGTTCTTGCATACGGCCACAGGAAAAGAACAAAATGCACAAAAAGAAGTAAGAATTAAAAAAAAAAAACAAAAAAAAAGATTTCGAAAAAAAAATTTAAACGAAGCAAGTTGGCCCCTTAATTTGACTGTATCAATTCTATTCGTTTAATATGAGAGAAGAATTCCTTGACTTTTGAACATCAACTCATAAAATAATTTCGAAAATTACCGATTTTCTTCAGGGACTTCCTCAACTTCTCCACCTCGATGTTTCTTCGTGTCCTCTCCTTTCTAACATATCTTGTCTCAGTCAAGCCAAGCAATTGATGAAGCTTGGGCTTTGCGAACTTCAATTGAGCATGAATATTGAAGAGCTAACATATACTTTAGCCAGTTTGAAGGATATTAGAGTCCTTGATATTGGAAAGACCACGAACTATGGGTATGCTCATGTTTTTATGGCACTAGGTCGGATGAGAACCGATGAATGATAACTATTTGAATACTTTGTATGTTCATTAACGCTTGTCTCTCATACGCAAATGGTTCTCATCCACTCGGTTCTCATTCATCGGTTTTCATCCGATTAATGAGCGTCGTTTGCAGATCACGTGACCAGTGCAGACATATGAAAGGCAAAAATAGATAGATGATTGTGCTTTCAGGATCAATTTAACTTCAATAATTTGCGAGAATATGCTCAAGGAAAAAGCATCACCATGGCTTAAACTCGCATGCATCGACATTTCTGATGTACATGAAAGTCGGAGTTCGATTGGTATGGAGCATATGAAGCTTATTACGGAAAGACATGAGAAACTGCAGGCTGTGTGTCTGATAGGTTAGTGACTCTAACTTTGCTCAGACCTCCCTCTTCCTTTTTGTTTCCTTGGGTTACCCTGATGTGGTGTTAATTTTCCGGAAAAAGCACTCGGAAAAAGCGGTGTTAATTTTGTCTTCTTGTAAATAGCGTTGTAAAAAGCATATATCTCGGTTCCCTAACAAGTTAGAAACTTAAAACTTGGTTTTTGGATTAGAAAGTGTATAAACGATGTTTCAAGTCTATAGCTATACAAAGAACGGAGATATTTGCATTTTACATTATTTCTTAGGAAAACTCGAAAATCCATGTAAAAGCAAGTAGTTCCGTTCTTAGTAGAGCTAGAGAATTGAAATTTCGGTTATAATCTTTTTTCGTGGTGTCTAACACAAAAACCAAGTTTCAAGTGTCTAACTAGAACCGAGATATTTGCTTTTTACAATGCTATCTAGAAAAGGACAAAATTAACACCCTTTTGCTTTTCCCGAGTGCTATTTACGGAATAATAATAATATTAATATTAATCATTTCTTACAGAGAGGTACTATGAACACGGTATGACTCTTTTTTCTCCATGTACCAATCTCCCTTTTAGGAACGCAACTCGAAGAAGAAGATTGTTCATCATATCCTTGGATAAAGGAGAACGTTCAGATCTGTAATGAATGGAATGATTCAACCTCCTTGAATACCTTCAATTACTACATTAAACAAAGCAGAGATGATAACGATATGTTCGAATCAATAAATATGCTCTGGAGGGTAATATATTCATATTGTTTAGAGAATTTCAACTATTATTAATTTATTGGTCTTTATAATAATATTACAGAGTAATGATAATGAATTTATTAATCCATCCAAAGTGAATGCCAGCGTTGAAGCATGCCTTGATGTAATGAGGCAACCTCGTGATTATCGGGTCGCAGAAAGAGCCATGGAGTTCATTGCTGAATTGGATGAGTAAGCTTGGATGAGTATTTCAAAATTAGCAGTCTTTTAAAAATGCGTTAATGACTTGACGTTTACTTTATTTCTGAAGTTTAAAGGTGGACTCCCGCGAATATTTTCGTGAACAAACTGTGAAGACAGAATGATAGCAAAAGTTATTCTACATACCGTACACTATTTATTTTATGCTAATTCAGCATATTGATCGCTAGAATCATGAATGAATCATGCTATCAAACTCAGGCAAAGGCGCGCTTTTTGAAAATAAGAAAGTTTGGCAATAGGATTCGAATCCGCGACCATGCGCTTTCTAGTTAGAAGTTTTACCACTACGCTAAGGGGACAATGGGTAGTCTCCCTATCTTCTTGCATATCACTAGACACTTGCATAAGCGAGATATAAGAGATTTGCATGATCATTCGCGGGTCTCCACCTTTAAGAGAGATATGTCTCAGTGAACATATTTTACTTATAGCTTGACACTTGAACAAAAAGTGGTATGAAACAACCGCGCCCAAATCGCGCACTGTTGTAGTATGGGGTAGTATGAGCTCGCAGACGGAGTTTGGGTTTTTTTCCTGCTCCCTCGCATGATATGCAGTAATAAGTAGGTAAGTTCTACCAAGTGTCATCCCGATCCAAAACCGTAAGAACCAGAATTTATTTAAAAAAAAAACATAATTGTTTTATTTTTAGTACAATTGTCTCTCGGTGAGGGTAATTTTTTATTCCTTGAGTACTCATTACTGTAATTACTTTATTCTATAATATGATAAGGCACGTCTGTCTGTCTGTCGGTCCGTCACACTTCACCCTTTTCATTCACTTTCTTTTGCATTTCTCTCTGCAGTGCGGTCGGGAGAACTATTTTCTCATTTAGCATTTCATCTTCGTCTGACTCGGTGGTGCGGTCGGTAATTGAGCCCGCTCTGGTGTGATGTTGATCCATTTTTGTAAAACACCAATCAATATTTTTTATTTCTTTTTATTTCTTTGACGAAGTTTAGGTTATCGGAAAAGTGAATGATCATGGCTATCAACATATTTTTTATTAGCTTGTTCAATTCATAACACGGAATGCGGCACGCCGTGTAACGCCTAAACCGTCGCGGCATGACGCCTTTAGGGTCACAATTGAGCGGGAATATATTCTCAAACATTCTCTCATATGAAAGTGTGAACGGTCTTGTCTGGCAAACAAATCACCCGGGTTCGAAATTCATGGTATGTAAACCGTAGCTCTGGTTAATCCGTGGGATAGTCCAACCCGCAATTTTTATAAAGAATATGAGGCAAAATTGATTCATAGATTGTCTGTTCTCATAAAAATTTCGGTGAAGTATTCTTTTTTTCGGCTACACACCCGCCATTGTGTATCAAAATGCGGTAACCGCAAACGTTTGAAGCTTCGGGATATACAGAGACCATCATTGGTATCTGTCATTCAACACACCATCGTAAAAGCATTGTATCATGAACGGTGTGAATGGAAACAATTCTGAATGGATCAGGCCGATCAAACGAGATAGTGAGCGATCTGGCCAATTTCGTTATTTTTCATTGTTTTCATTGTTTTTCTTTCCTTCGAATCTATTATATTAAAGGAAATCAGGGTAACATATTGCCATTCAACATAAAATCATTTCTTTCATGAATAACGAAAATGACCTGATCGGTCGCAATACCATTTGATCGGCCTGATCTATTCAGATTCATTCACACCGTTCATGATACAATGATTTCGTTCGATAAATGCTTTGGTTTTAGATGTACTGTACTTAATCATCAGCAACATTTTTAATTAATATTTGTAAACGTAGTATACGTATCAATGCCGCATTAATAAGTGATATGATAATACCGCAAGAGAAAACTGTGCCCGCATAGAGCTTATTCACATTTTCTAGTTAGTATATTAACATGCGCTAAGGAACATTCGTGAAATGTTGCCTCATTAAAAAAGAAAAAAAACTAATTCGCCCGTTTATAGCGAACTGATTGGAATATGCGTGCGCCGCATCATATACAGTACAGCCCGGTCGTGTTTTGTACACATTCTGCGCTGCGCTCCGCTGCGGGGCGCATTTGGACGCATCATTTATTTCCTTTGCGTATGTATATTTTCGAATTCTCAAAGTCTTAATCATGAGTTTCCGTGATAAAAAGTTCTTTTAATGACTAAAGAAACTGAAACAAAATTTTTATTAATGAGAAAAAACAATTAAAAGGCAAATCACACTGGTCCGAAAATGATGGGTACTGTAAATTTTAAAATAGGTCTTACGGCGATCGTGCGATCGATAGGCAATATTACAGTATACAGTACAGCCCGGTCGTGTTTTGTACACATTCTGCGCTGCGCTCCGCAGCGGGGCGCATTTGGACGCATCATTTATTTCCTTTGCGTCTGAATATTTTTGAATTCTCAAAGTCTTAATCATGAGTTTCCGTGATAAAAAGTTCTTTTAATGACTAAAGAAACTGAAACAAAATTTTTATTAATGAGAAAAAACAATTAAAAGGCAAATCACACTGGTCCGAAAATGATCACTATTAATTTACTGGAAAGGTATACTGTAATATTGCCTATCGATCGCACGATCGCCGTAAGACCTATTTTAAAATTTACAGTACCCATCATTTTCGGACCAGTGTGATTTGCCTTTTAATTGTTTTTTCTCATTAATAAAAATTTTGTTTCAGTTTCTTTAGTCATTAAAAGAACTTTTTATCACGGAAACTCATGATTAAGACTTTGAGAATTCGAAAATATACATACGCAAAGGAAATAAATGATGCGTCCAAATGCGCCCCGCAGCGGAGCGCAGCGCAGAATGTGTACAAAACACGACCGGGCTGTACTGTACCTTTCCAGTAAATTAATAGTGATCATTTTCGGACCAGTGTGATTTGCCTTTTAATTGTTTTTTCTCATTAATAAAAATTTTGTTTCAGTTTCTTTAGTCATTAAAAGAACTTTTTATCACGGAAACTCATGATTAAGACTTTGAGAATTCAAAAAATATTCAGACGCAAAGGAAATAAATGATGCGTCCAAATGCGCCCCGCTGCGGAGCGCAGCGCAGAATGTGTACAAAACACGACCGGGATGTACTGTATATCGGAATGCAAATGCGGAAATTCAATATTCCGCTTTTGTCATATTTTTTTCCGAAAAGCAGTGCATATTACTAATCAGATATTCAGACAACAAGCTAATGATAAAAGGAACAGTAATATAATATCGAAATCGAATGAAATAAAATTAAATGATTGCCGAATTTCCGCATTTGCATTACGGTTTCGATCCAGTTCACGATAAAAAAGGCGTGCATCGAAAAATCATTGGATATGAATCGCCAGAATCATTCTGAATAATTCGGGTGATTCATGATCCAAAACAGTTATTTATGTGTTTTTCAAAATTCTGGGTCTCACGGTTTTGGATCGGGATGACACTTCAGAATTTACCTGCTTATCACTGCAAATCGTCGTATACACATATCGAACGATTCCGTAAACTTGGAAATTTTGATGTCATTTTATCGAACTTAAATTATTTAGCGAGGTGCAGACATGACGAACACCCATACTATAGCTGTAAACGATTTCCCTAAAAAATCGTTTCATATCATTTATTGTCCAAGTGCCAAGAGAATGTCACTAGAGCCAAATAGTCTCTAATAGAAGAGTGGCACCACTTTTCCCTTTAAAGAAGGAGACCCTAGATTTACCATGACTGAATCCTGCCACGATGAGCATGTCGAATATTATTTATATTATATGGTAAATGACGTAAGGGACAATGAGAAAATGAGAGAGCCAAGTATGCAAATCGGATGGGCACTCTATACATTCCTTGAAAGTTGTACTTTCAATTTCAAATTTCCATATATATGCATATCGGGAATCAATATCTGATATGTCTTTCGATTCATGCGATGAATCTCTATCATTTTATCTGAACAGTCTTGTTACGAAAAAACTCGAGGGTCTCCATCTTTAATTTCTTGCATTGGCCTGATAAAAATACTTAAAAATCAAATGCTCAATTCTAGTGTCACTTTAATAAATTATGATCGTGCAGGAACAAACAGCTCAGTACGCTGGAGAGTACCAAACAGTTATGCTTATGCTTTGAGCGCTGTCTGAACATTGCGGAAGGCCGAGGAATAATGAGTATACTGGATACGGTAATTGATATTTTAATTCAATTAATGATAATTGTCCCATGGCTTTCCATCAACATATCAAATCTTTAAATTTAGAGTTGCGCACAGTTGGCACGCGATCTTTGGAAACGTTGCTCATTTGGCATCGATCGCTTATGTTCCATTGTCTTGAATTATACACTAGAGCATCGCAAATTCAAAGTGTAAGTCACTTTATTCCAATATTACCTTCCCACAGAGTCTGCTTTTGTGCGTGTAATTCTCCCACCTGTTTTCCCTATGTTTTACTAATTAGAAATGTATATTTGATGAAATAAATAGATAAATAATGAGGGAAGGTGAAAATCTGTTGCCCATATTTGGGCAAGTTTACTCTCTGTCTAGTCGCTCTTTTCTCTTGAAATGCACGTCGTGAATCGATTATCCATCTTCTCAAGCGATCGGGGGACGTCCGGGGTATCACGCAGCCAAAGGAAGACTCTTCGGGACAGTAGAAAAATATACTTTCCCTTCATTTTAAAAGCTATAATCATGATTGTGTTTAGCATGCATTCTGTTCTGTATGAAGTTGGACACATCATCAAAAGGAAGCCCAAAGCCTTATCATACTTCACTGATGAAAGACTTATGACCTTGATAATCAATAAAGCACGTTGGAGATACGAAAATTTTAGATCTTCTGCTATCCTCGATCCAATCTGCCATCTGCTGAGTAATTATTTATATTTATTTATTTGTTTATTTGGCTCGGCAGCTTAAATTGCACATTGATATTAAGGACGACTACGAGATTAAGCGTTTTTTATGATAATGGCGTAATAGTGTAACCTGAATCTCTTGGTTCCTCTTCTTTAAAGACGGAGTCCCTCGAATATTTTCGAATATTAATATTTTCGCGAACAAACTGTGAAGACTAAGATATAGCAAAATATATTAAACACAAGCATAGGACAGAGCATTCGAAAATTGTAGCAATATTCATTCAGCAGCACATTTGGCGATATTCTATTATTTTGAAGGACGCAAAATTAGATATTACTAATTTACATTCGCTAGAGCTGCGTGCCAAGGATGTGCGTGTCTTCACTTTTAAACCAAATCATAATGATTTGGAAAAGAAACTTATATATGTTATATTTTGATTTAGAAATTCCTGTGTGTCTATTGTAGATTTATCGGCTGAGTCGTCTTTCCAATTTCTTCGGAACAGGGGCCTCGAGCTTTTGTTCAGAATGGTACAAGATGGGCCGATCGCCCTCCCATCGGATGAACTCGTAAGTTGTTTATTATTATAGTTACATGCGTATTTTTTCTATTTCTTTCTATTTTCGCAAGAATTTTCAGATTCTATTGACGATATACAAAGTTGTGATGATGCCAGAGAGCCATGATGCCCTTCTCAACTTTTTTTGTATGGATTTCTTCGAGTAAGACCTAAGGAAGATTAAGAAACAAATTTCAAAAAGTCATCTCATAACATGCTCTTTCATGTTCTCTTTTCTCCTTCTCATTTTCAACTTTTCCAAGCACATAGAAAAGATAAATAGAAATAATATTAATAATAATACAATCATAATACTCATAATCAGATGTTTGAATCCATGTATGATCATGGATAATTTGTGCAAATAATTGCACGATCTTGCATGAAATATAGTCGGACCATACATAATTTTACTTATATCCGTGATCATACATGGATTCAAACTCCTGAGCATAATATAATTGAATCATCTAACTCCCGCACGGAAATCTTTGAGTCTATATATTTCAAGCCGGAGCTATATTTTAGATGAATTTTTTTTCTTCAGAAGTATTATAGAATTGCAAAAGTTTTTCATACACCACGCAAATGCAGAACTTAGTAAACTTCTCCGCTGTTGAGAAAAACGCACTCCAAAATTTAAAATGCATATAATTTCATTTTTGCTGAAAGCTCAATGAAATGACGAGAAAACGCCATAAAATTCGATAAAATAGGCGAAAATGCCATGTCGCGCGAAGAAGAGGCGGAGTATTGCGCGGCAAAAGAGCGGAATTTGTATTGTTCGAACAGTTTTAATTCTATAATACCCACCCACGAAATTTATCATGCACTGATTTTTTACCACGTTTTTACAAAGCTATTTTTCTCTGCCCATTTTTAATTTATTCTTTTATTTTTTGAAACCCTTCGTAAACAAGCATTTGTAAAACGATGAAATATATTAAAAGCTTTGAAAATTTCATAAATCGCACCGTAAAATCTCGAAAAGATTTCTGGCTGTTGATTAGGTTACGATATTTGACAAAGCTTTCTCTCCCTTTAATCACGGAATTCTTTAGAACGATGTGGATGAGAAATCCGACTCGTCAAAGCCAATATCTAATCGTGGGCATTCTGTCCTTTTTGATTGCATCCCCGCTACATTCCGATAACCTGCAATTCCGACAGAGGATTGATCATTATTTGGTCAGATTTCTTTGATCTTTGATCTTTCGAGTACATTTGACAATCAATAAAAAATTTCAGGAAAAACATTTGGATGGCTGTCCCGTTGAAGAACTTCGCAAGACCAAATACATCAGCATAATCTTTCGGTACTTTGTTTGTTTATTTAAAAAAATTTTATCAATCACATTTATAATGAATGGGGAAAAACAGGAGTGATGGAGTTCCGACTCTTTAAGAGATCTCGGTTGTTGAGTCGAAGACTTTAGTCACACAATAAACACACGGAAAAAATAGTGTAAAATGTACCGAAATAATAATAAAAAAACACCTATAAAGTGTTAAATATAAGAAAAAAAGCGTTAACGCACGCACCACAGGTTTTGTACTCCGTGTGTTACAGCTGGAATGGTCGTGTTTTAACACTTTCTTTCCTCAACGTGAAGAGTCAGTCATTGTTACGAAACGAAATAAATATTAAAATATGAATGGTTAAAGAATTTATGATTATATTTATGAGCGTTTAGTTGTAATTTATTAGTTTATTTACTATTTCGGCATGTGTAGTGGATTTCAATTTGCAGCTTAATCATGAGTAATTAATAACCTCTTGCAGTACATTCATTCCATTCTTCGATCTCCTATTTAACACTAACTATCCCGAAGTTCAATTGTTCGCCCTCTACTCGTTAACAATCGCTTCTCTTTGCACGGTTAACGATTGTGATTACTTAAAGTTAGTTCTCTTCTTATTCTACTGCCTCTTGCAGTCATCCCCACAAGTTTTAAAGGCAAACCCTGTGCAAATTTGAAATTCTTCACTCTGGGCTTATAAAAGTAATTACTCTCCTTAACAAAGAAATCGAGAGAGCATTGCCAGTCCAGAGATTTTGGTATTTCAAACCTAGCAGTCTATTTAAAATGCGCAACTGACTAGAAGTTTACTGCAAGTTTACTACATACAGTACAGCCCGGTCGTGTTTTGTACACATTCTGCGCTGCACTCCGCTGCGGGGCGCATTTGGACGCATCTCGCATCTCTTATTTCCTTTGCGTATGAATATTTTTGAATTCTCAAAGTCTTAATCATGAGTTTTCGTGATAAAAAGTTCTTTTAATGACTAAAGAAACTGAAACAAAATTTTTATTAATGAGAAAAAACAATTAAAAGGCAAATCACACTGGTCCGAAAATGATGACTATTAATTCACTGGAAAGGTATACTGTAATATTGCGTACCGATCGCATGATCGCCGAAAGATATTGTGCACAAAACACGACCGGGCTGTACTGTATAAGAGGACGAATGCATTACATTATACTATTGACCGTATAAAATACACTTGTTTATTTGGTACGAGAGTAGCCAACCACTGCCACAATGAATTGCTATGTTTAGAGAGAGAGTACCGGCGAGAGAGTAGGTAGATCAAAGAGAGCGAGGAAGTAAAGGAGGAAAGAGTGGGGAGTTAATAGATAGTTCTTCCTCTGTTTAGCAGCAGTAGCAATGCAATTATGCAAGTACATTTTATACGGACAATACACCACTTGCAATAAACTTCCGTCTAACTAGAAGTAGAATTACAAGTCTACTTCTAGTGGGAATGATAAGTATACTACTAGTTTCGATATCTAGAGGAGTTTCAAATTAGATTGTTGTGTGCTTTTAATATTTTGTCGATTGCAGGGTTTTATATTCGGAAGGAGTAGAAGTTGTGATGGAACGTTTCGAGGCTCTTGAATCGAACAGATTGTTGAAGAAGGAGAAAGCGAAAGAATTGTATTCTCGTATTTCTAATATACTCAAAGAGAAGAAGGAGAAAATAATCCAATATCAGTAATAGCTATCTCCGATCTCCAGTTTTCCACATTATGCTAAGGTCCAACCATAAACCCAAATATAACACTCAAATTTAAACCCCATACCGCTATCAAACCATCGAACCCCTCACGTCAATTTCTTGTTATGTGTGAAACATTTACATTTAATACAATATTTAAGAAAAAATAATAAGATTATTGACCGTATAAAATACACTTGTTTATTCGGTACGAGAGTAGCCAACCGCTCCCACAAGATACTTTCTTGTTTTGTATGGTTCAGAAACTATGCCGATCTCTTCCATATATAACATAGCGCGCGGCGAAGGTCAGCCGGGTTAGAGAGAGGCAGCGGAGAGACAATCGAGAGGCGGGGCGAGATGTAGAAGGCTACATCTCGACATCCGCTCGATTGTGACTTCCGTTCGTTAGCACCATTTGTCATTTTCTTATGCAAGTACATTTTATACGCACAATAGACAAAATATTTTTATTTGATTTTTCGTTGTACTGTGCAACGAACCTTAAAGAAGGAAGAGATCCATGAGTTTGCATGGTTGACTCCCACAACGCTTAACACGGGGTAATATATTTTATAATAAATTTTATCTGACCTCCCTCCCCCCCCCCCGGAAATATAATAAAGTAAGAGGCCCAAAAAATATAGAAATTATTTCCCTGATAAATGAGTAGTACTATAGACGCTGTTGCAAAAATTGATACTGTTTTTCAAAGCAATGCACCTTTGCTTCAAGAACTTTTGAATGAAATTAATGATTATGATCCACAATCAAAAGAAGAGTTGGAAATGCAAATAAGAGAGATTACAAACATGCAACTTCCTTCTTCATTTTTTTTTGTTTTCTTGACTTCTTCGATTGTATTAAGAAGTCGTCAAGCGATGATTGCTTCAGCAACACGTTTTGATCTTAATTTAATTTAATTTATCGTACATTAAATAAATGTGACAGCAAGTGATAAATAAATAGCGTGAATTATAATGGGTAGAGTCGAGGGGGGACCGGAGAGAGGGAGGGAAGGAGCTCACTGTATATTGTCGGTTCTGGGTTCAAAGATCTTCGTGATAACAACTGGAGGAGTGTTGTGTGCCAATTTTCTGCAAATGGTATTTTATTTATTTATAAATTATCAAAGCATACCACTCACAGGTAGTTGTTTGATCCGTTCTCTTACTTCCTTCCAGCTTTCCTACATTACTGGATTTCAGACTCTGAAATCCCGTAATACTGTTCATTCCTCTCTCTCAGAAGGAGTGGTGCGGTCGCTATTACGGGATTTCAGACTCTGAAATTCCGTAATAGCGACTCCACCCTTACCTCTGAGAGAGAAGAATGAACAGTATTACGGGATTTCAGACTCTGAAAACCCGTAATAACCTTCCTGAATTGCCTGACTTGGTGATGACAAACGGAGATGAGGTAGCTCATACCGTAGTGGATGATGCTTTACAAAAACATATTTGCAGGATTTTGCATATTGGCAGTTGATGGATTTTGGGATGAATAGAACAGACGAGATATCGACATCTAGTACATGCCCCATTGCATTCAGACCTACGAAGAAATATCCAAGAGTGTCCATAGTTATCGCACGGATTGCAGAACGAGTATACACAAACCTCACTCCTCACCCAAACCCATAAGAGAGTCTGCCTGAATGTGAAGTATTATGAGAGCATGTCTGAGGGAAATGACTTTCTGACCGTAGGAGGTGACATAGCGAAAAATAAATTTTTCAGTTTGATGTGGAATAAAATAGTGCACTGCCAGGCGACCTCAGCCACACATATGAGAAAGTTTGATTTTGTGTCTGAAGGTTACTGTAGGCGAAAATGTTCGGTAGGTAAAAAAAAATATTTCGGCTCCCAAGCATCCGATCGACTCGCTAGTGGTGCCCATCGATTCCTTGTGTGAATACAACCAACTTTTACTCAGATCACTTTTTAATCAGGACTTCGAAGAATCGAGTTATTATGAAAATAAACTTTTGAAAATTAATTACTATACGACGGTTCTCTAGAAGTAAAAAATTAAATTTGCTTAAAACGTTCTACATTTAATAACCAACCTTATATTAAAATATGAAGGCAAAAAAACCTGTCAACGATAGTACACCATAGCAAAATACGACAGCAACTAATAAAAAAACTCACTTCACGATACTCTTTTTTTGATGTATGTCATACTGTATGCGCATCTTTTCACGGCTTTATACCCGGCTTCCATGATAAGTGATTTATGTTGTTTTTATACGATTTTTTACTTAAAATTAAAACACACGATAGTGAAAAAGATTTTAAAAACACAATGAATCGAGCAAGAATAAATCTATTAATGAGGTCGGGCATAGAGCCGTGAATAACGCTTCATCAAAAGATTATCGTGAAGTGAGTATTTTCTGAGTTTCTGTCGTATTTTTCGATTGTGTTCATAACTCCCATCTTATTTTATCTTCAAATTTTAATATAAGGTTCGTTATTTTTAAAAAGAGTAGTACGAATGGAGGCACTTCTTCGGTTTCTCCGGTTCTGTCCAGAGCTCTCCTACCTTGAGGAGAGCTCGGGGAGCATTTCGACCCGTGGACATCGTCCTCCCAATGAGGACGACCGCTTCATTCGATCCAAAAGATCGAAGTGGGGGATAGGGGGCGGTTGAGGGGGAGGGGGGTGTGGGTGGCCAGAAACCGAAGAAGTTCATAAATCGATTCTTCGTTCGAATACAACCAACTTTTACTCCAACCATTTTAGGAAAAAGCTGGGAGTTATGAAGACAATAGAAAAATACGACAGAAACTCAGAAAATACTCACTTCACGATAATCTTTTGATGAAGCGTTATTCACGGCTCTATGCCCGACCTCATTAATAGATTTATTTTTGCTCGATTCATTTTGTTTTTAAAATCTTTTTTCACTATCGTGTGTTTTATTTTTAAGTAAAAAATCGTATAAAAACAACATAAATCACTTATCATGGAAGCCGGGTATAAAGCCGTGAAAAGATGCGCATACAGTATGACAAATACATCAAAAAAAGAGTATCGTGAAGTGAGTTTTTTTATTAGTTGCTGTCGTATTTTGCTATGGTGTACTATCGTTGACAGGTTTTTTTGCCTTCATATTTTAATATAAGGTTGGTTATTAAATGTAGAACGTTTTAAGCAAATTTAATTTTTTACTTCTAGAGAACCGTCGTATAGTAATTAATTTTCAAAAGTTTATTTTCATAATAACTCGATTCTTCGAAGTCCTGATTAAAAAGTGATCTGAGTAAAAGTTGGTTGTAATCACACAAGGAATCGATCACAAAAAAAAATCAAACTTTCTCATATGTGTGGCTGAGGTCGCCTGGCAGTGCACTATTTTATTCCACATCAAACGGTAAAAATTATTTTTCGATATGTCACCTCCTACGGTCAGAAAGTCATTTCCCTCAGACATGCTCTCATAATACTTCACATTTACCCAGTTATAATTGAATGAATTGTCAAAATATTGCGATAAATTTGTGATGTAAAATATGACGTTTGTACAGTACAATACGAAAAAGAAATAACATTAAGATAGTGAATAATAATAAGAAAAAAATTAAAATTAGCTTCAAATTGCTTAAAATTCAAATTCTTCAAATTCAAATTCAATCAGCTTCAAATTTCGAAAGAAATACAATTATTAAAAGAAATCTATAATACGGAATATTTTGGACAGAATGTTGTTAGAATAGAGAGACTTTTCCAAAAATGTACTCAAACTACCATTTCTGAACAATAGTGCATGTCCTGTATGGTCTGTTTGGCCAAACTCGCTCTGCGTCTCGGACAAATTAGTTTGACCCGTTTTATATACTTTTTGACAAAATTGAATCCAACGACAGAATGATTGAATATTTAAAAAAATATATTCCAGAACAACAAGGACTTCTTGAAGCTAATAATATTACTCCCCCAGAATATAAATGTATGGAATTGGTAACAACTGTCTCCACTTATCACTAGAATCTGAATTATTAAAGTTTCGTCAAAACCTTGATAGAGGGCATTAGAACAGGTTAAAATTTCTAGATAGTTTTGAGAATCTTTCTTCTGAATTTTTGTAGGTTTGGTGATTTCTTGATAAGTAGTTCCATCAACCCTTCAGTTGCCCTGTAATCTATCCAATCAATTTGTAATATTTTTGATTTCTATAACTTTGTTACCAATCGAATACTTATTTCCATTGTTATCAAACCTATCATCAAACCTAATGGAGTATCCGGCATTACTCTTATCATTTCCATCCTGTAGGTATGATGCTATCAAGCTGCTAACTACAACATCTACATTTGATGTTTTGGGACTATCTTGTTTCGGAGTATTTTCTATTTGTAGAGGCATGACTGAAGACTGTTGTTTGAAACTGTTCAAAGTTTGTGCAATTTTGTTCTTTTCATCAATAATTTCTTCCTGTAGTTTCTTGTTAGAGTAGTTGTATTGGTTTGAAAATGTCAACTCGATGGTCTTCTAAATTTTCCAAATCATTCCTCTCTTGAAAGTTTAACTGTTTGTGTCGTTTTCTATTTTCTAAATAACTCGTAACTAATTCATTTCTCCTCTTATTATTAGGATCATTTATCTCCACAAAAGTTGGTGAGCTACCTCTAATTTTTTCCGTACTATTCCTTTTCTTAGTTAAGAGAAATGGCCGTTAAGACTCGACCACCCCCGGACACGTTGCGCTAGCAATGAGAACTGGTCCATACTTGGGTGTTAGGAGTGTCACCGGCCCTTATTACACAAAACAGTAGAAATTTCCTGTTTGTGCCCTCAGGCTATAAGAATAATTTAAGTGCGTTAAAGTTAAAAAATCATAATTTCTCAAATTGTTGAGATAAAGTCTAAATACCATTTGCGATGCGTCTAGGGTGCACAGACCTTGCTAATTCACTATTAGCATCGAATGCGCGTTGATTCCTAAACCACTTTTTTTACTCAAAATTTTGGTTTTTTCGGACAAATTATAGCTTATTGTAGATTGCTGCAGAGTTTTTCGACTAGATATTGTAGCCTAAGCAATTCTGCATCGATTTCACTTAAAAGTAGGTTCTCCTCGTTAGACCCAGTTGTCGTATTTCTCACTCGAACTTCCGTCATCGATGGTTTTCCCGAACAAATACTGTATTTTCCAAACGATTGGTGCGGAATTGTGGTCTACTCAAAGTTTCGAGGTGAGACCAGTAAATTGACACAAGAAGCCCATCACTTGGATCAATTTGAAAATTTCGATTTTCATGACTCGGGGTCATGGTCTGAAAATTTCAAAATTTCTCAAGTTTGAAATGTTTTCATTTATGCGGCTTATTGTGAAGTACCAATGCTGTGAATAACATTCAGCCAATGCTCAATGGCTGATCTCTCCTTTCAACCATTTTTTCGAAAATTTTCATTCTGATTGCATGCGAAAATTCAGAATTGTGTTCGAATCAGTTCCCAACTTGCTTTCTGTAACATTCTGTCATAGTACTTTACAATGTACATAATCAATATGAAAATCGTTTATTTAAAATTGAGTGCCTACTTTCACGGCATATTTCTGAAATATTGCAGTTTGTCGACTCGAATGCTGCGACAATGAGCAAATGACAATGACAATGTGAAGTTTCATGATGAGTGAACATAGTGAGTGAACATATATAGAACTGAAATCCCGGCATTCGGCTCACTTTTGAAAAATCGATTTCCATGAACCGGGGCAAAGTCATGGCAAAAAAAGAAATAAATAAACGATTTTCATATTGATTATTGATTTATTGACTTTGGTACTAGGACGGAATGTTACAGAAAGCAAGTTGGAAACTGATTCAAACTCAATTCTGATTTTTCGCACGCATTCAGAACGAAAATGTTCGAAGAATGGTTGAAAGGATAGATCAGCCATTGAGCATTGGCTGAATATTATTCACATCATTAGTACTTCACAATAAGCCACATAAATGAAAGCATTTCAAAATTGAGAAATTTTGAAATTATCGGACCATCATGACCCCCGTGTCGTGAAAATCGAAATTTTCAAATTGATCCAAGTGATGGGCTTCTTGTGTCATTTTACTGGTCCCATCTCGAAACTTAGCTTAGACCACAATTCCGCACCAATCGTTTGGAAAATACAGCATTTGTTCGGGAAAACCATCGATGACGGAAATTCAAGCGAAAAATTCGACAACTGGGTCTAACGAGGAGAACCTACTTTTAAGTGAAATCGATGCAGAATTGCTTAAGCTACAATACCTAGTCGAAAAACTCTGCAGCAATCTACAACAAGCTATAATTTGTCCGAAAAAACCAAAATTTTGAGTAAAAAAAAGTTCTGTAACATTCTGTCATAGTACTTTACAATATACATAACCAATACGAAAATCGTTTATTTTCCAAAATTGTGAGTCAAAAAAGTGGTTTAGGAATCAACGCGCATTCGATGCTAATAGTGAATTAGCATGGTCTATGCACCCTAGACGCATCGCAAATGGCAATTAGACTTTATCTCAACAATGTGAGAAATTATGATTTTCAAACGTTTTCGCACTTCAGGCTATAAAAAAAATTAATTTTTCTTATAGCCTGAGGGCACAAACAGGAAATTTCTACTGTTTTGTGTAATAAGGGCCGGTGACACTCCTAACACCCAAGTATGGACCCCCAGTTCTCATTGCTAGCGCAAGGTGTCCGGGGTGGTCGAATATGATCGAGTCTTACGGAACATGCCTCTTAAATATAAATATTTTCTCTTAATAAATTATGAATAGAACAAGTATGTGTGAAAGCAAAGTTCCTACACTGGAATTGTATTCGATGTTGAAATACTCTAAAAATGAAAGCAATAAAAGCTTGGATGAATTGAAGAAAATAAATCGTGATGATATACGCAAAGAAATGCATACAATGAACAACCTGATAAAATACATGCTTTTACATAAGAGTGTAATACAAAAGATGACAAAAAAGAAATGATTCACTTTATTACTATAGTCAAAAAACGATGAAAAATGATTCCTTTTTTTGGATAAAGTGATGATACTCCACATTAAGAGGCATGTTCCCTAAGACTGGATCATATTCGACCACCCCCGGACACGTGCGCTAGCAATGAGAACTGGGGGCCCATACTTGGGTGTTAGGAGTGTCACCGGCCCTTATTACACAAAACAGCAGAAATTTCCTGTTTGTGCCCACAGGCTAAATATCATTAATTTCAGATGTTTCATTCTTTTTAAAAAAATACATTGAGTTGAGTGAATATATTGGATCCCTCAACAGTGTTTTTATAGATTGTTGTTATCACAGCACCAGTTTTAGTTAGATTATAATCACTGAAAATGAAATCATCAAAAGGAAAAGTATATAATCGCTTACCATCTTCACCAATAATTTTGCCTACTTCAGTACGGAGACCATCTCTTGACGTTGCTCCGATGTGGTCCATTTTTATCCTATTTAATTGGAAACAACTTTTAGCACTAGTTTGTGTTGATTTATTGATATGATGTTTCACAATTTAAGAGAGATGGCCGTTAAGACTCGACCACCCCCCGGACACGTGCGCTAGCAATGAGAACTGGGGGACCATACTTGGGTGTTAGGAGTTTCTCTGGCCCTTATCACACAAAACAGCAGAAATTTCCTGCTTGTGCCCTTATGCTATTAGAAAAATAAATTTTTTTAAAAACGTTAAAAAATCATAATTTTTCAAATCGTTGAGATGAAGTATAAATATCTTTTGCGGTGCGTCTAGGGTGCACAGAGCTTGCCAATTCGCTATTAGCATCGATTGTGCGTTGATTGCTACACCACTTTTTTTAACTTTAAATTTTGTTTTTTTCGGACAAATTATCGCTTGGTGTAGTTTGCTGCAAAGATTTTCGACCAGGTATTGTAGCCTAAGCAATTCTGCATTGATTTCACTTAAAACCGGGCTCTTCCCAGTAGACCATCTTGTCGAAATTTTCGTTCAAATTTCCGTCATCGATGGTTTTCCCGAACAAATGTATTTTCCAAACGTAATTTCCAAACGATTGGTGCGGAATTGTGGTCTACGCTAAGTTTCGAGGTGAGACCAGTAAAGAGACACAAGAAGCACATCACTTGGATCAATTTGAAAATTTCGATTTTTATTACCATGGTCCGAAAATTTCAAAATTTCTCAAGTTTGAAATGTTTTCATTTATGCGGCTTATTGTGAAGTACTAATGCTGTGAATAACATTCAGCCAATGCTCAATGGTTGATCTCTCCTTTCAACCATTTTTCGAACAATTTTCGTTCTGAATGCGTGCGAAAAATAAGAATTGTATTTGAATCGGTTTCAGACTTGCTTTCTGTAACATTCTGTCATAGTACTTTACAATGTACATAACCAATACGAAAATCGTTTATTTTCCAAAATTGTGAGTCAAAAAAGTGGTTTAGGAATCAACGCACATTCGAAGCTAATAGTGAATTAGCAAGCTCTGTGCACCATAGACGCACCGCAAATGATATTTAGACTTCATCTCAACAATTTGAGAAATTATGATTTTTAAACGTTTTTTTTAAATTAATTTTTCTAATGGCCTGTGGGCACAAACGGGAAATTTCTGCTGTTTTGTGTAATAAGGGCCGGTGACACTCATAACAACTTAGTATGGACACCCAGTTCTCATTGCTAGCGCACGCGTCCGGGGGTGGTCGAGTCTTAACGGCCATCTCTCTTAAGAGACCGGCTCGGTAAGACTCGAGCATTTTGACCCCCTGCCGGACATTCGCGAGGACTTTCGCTTTGGACCTCTATACTTTCATCATAGACACATACCGGGGGGAGACCGATGAAAGTTATAGTAAAAATGCCCTTATGCTCAAACCCGGCTCAAATATGTCACATTAAGTAAAAAATTGAAAAATTCATATCTTTTCAATCGTGATAGCTAGGACTTTTATTACTTTTAATTAGTGAATAACATGTCAAGCACTCTTACAAACACTGCTGAACATTAATATCATATCGTTCTGAATATGTTTTTTCGTGTCTGATTTTCAGATTTTTTTCCTTCTATCCTCGTTGAAAGAGATAGCGCAAGAAATTTCATAGTGCATATTGTAGCCCTGACGATTATGCACATGGTGGTCACATTCCCTTGCCCAGCCAGTTTGTCATAAGCCTCGAGAATTGCAACTGAATGTGAGAAATGTGTAAATTGCAAAAATCAAAAATTAAATTTCATGAAATTCGCAAGAGTAAGAGGAAGCTTTATTTTGTCATTTCACTCGTAGTAATGCGAGTGCACAGGAAAAATATACAAATAGACTCGGACTACATTTTAAAAAAATTTAGAAAAATCATTATATTATTTTTATTTTTTCAACCCCCACATTCAGTCGACCGTCAAGGCAAGTTGATTCATAGGGCGGATGGTGGCTGTTGCATGTGCGTTTGCAGAAACGACTGCAACGTGAAGAATCGTCGTTTCGCAGATCTCGAATTTATTTTTTAAATTATCAAACTTGAATATTTATATGTTTCTTTCATATAAATCAGTTGGAAGGTAGCGTACGGCATCCAAAGCTGTACCATTTTTATCAGTAGGAGTATACGGTATTGAACTACCGTAATTGTCAGGAATCGCAAATTGATTTTTTTTCAGTCGACCCATGATTTTCAACCATGACCCCGGGTTCATGGTTGAGAATGGCTGAGGTCGAAAAATTCATGATGATCCCAGACCAAATACTATGTGGCATTATATCAACAGTGGGCCCTCTTTAATTTTTATGATACCATAACTCGAATTACCGTTATCTAGCTATCGTATCCTATAATAATGTGGTGAAATTCTCGAAAATTCAGGTGCGTGCATTACTAGTACGGTAATTCGAGTTATGGTATCCATAAAAATTAAAGAGGGCCCACTGTTGATATAATGCCAAATAGTATTTGGTCTGGGATCATCATGAATTTTTCGACCTAAGCCATTCTCAACCATGATCCCCGGGTCATGGTTGAAAATCATGGGTCGACTGAAAAAAAAATCAGTTCGGGATTACTGATGATTACGGTAGTCCAATAGCGTACACTCCTACTGATAACAATGGTACAACTTAGGTTGCAATAAGCCACCTTCCAACCGTTTTATATGAAATTAACATGCAAATATTCAAGTTTGATGATTCCCCCCGGTATGTGTCTATGATGAAAGTATTGAGGCCCAGATCGAAAGTCTTGGCGAATGTCCGGACCATGCTCGAGTCTTACCGAGCCGGTCTCTTAAAAATAAATTGCTCCATTGTGAAGTTGACAAGTTATGATCACACTAAGAAAAATTTCATTTTTGTCATTCATATATCACGGATCTCCTGTAAGAATGAAAGAAGCCAACCGACAGTTTTTTAAGTTTTTCTCACCGATTTGGATGAGATTTATATGATTGACCATAATGAGGTAAAGGAGAAGGGCGAGGCACTTGGTTACGCCAAATTTGTATTTTAATCGATTTTTTGATCTTCCATTTCGGGCAGCCATATCTCACTCAATTTTTGACCTACAGCAAGAAATTTTTTTCCAATCGACTCGAAATGATCTAATCTAGAAGTTACTCAAGAAAGGATACGAGCAAAAACGCCATCTTCTACCTGTTGTCTTCGAAAAACTGATTTTTTGAGTACATTATGCTAATTTTCTCAAACTGTTTCCACAAAGGATACGATTTTTATTCGCGATTCTGATTCTCCATCCTCGAATTGAGGTAATTACATACTTCAGCCGTCATAATTCGCGGCACCCAATACCGTTTCTCAGAGGGGACCCGGACTTAGCGTTATTTTCATTCAAAAAAAAAACATTTCCTATCTCATCTCTGTTCATTTTTTTGCAAATGTGCAATCAAGGTATACCAATCGAAAGATCTCGACGAGCTCTACAAAAATGACTTAGTATTGACTCCTCCGGTATTTGTTACTTGCGGGGCACTCCGTTCAATCCCGTGGTGTACGCCGCGAGGTACACCGCGGGGCTTACCTGTATTTTATCAATTTTTTTTAAATTTTAATTTTTTTCAGTGAAATTACGTGCATCGACTCAAAATATCAGTTTGATTGCTTTCCTGGATCAATAGTTATGAAAAATTAAAGTGTCCAATGACTTTTGGCTGATACTGAACAACAGAACCGACAGCAAAACACCAATACAAAGTGCGCCCTGCTTCCCAGGTTTAAATACCATACAGTCATATTGCATTTCATTCCAGATATCCTGGCACATTTGTGTTTCATCACTATTTCATCAATCACACTCTTTTTTATTAGAGAAACTGTCAAAAGGTTGAACAAAAAGCTGTAACAAGCACAACAACAATTGTGGGAGAGAAAAAAGGAAGGAGTAGATCATCATTGATATTAGCAAATCAATCGTTAATTACGAGCATGTTTATAGAGCAAACTTCAAATATTACAAAAAAAGTGCAAAAATCAGGCAAATTATGTTTGAGAACGCACACGGAGATACAAACACTGCACAAGAAAACGTTGTAGATTAACGGGGACAACAATAGAAACAAGAAAAGGGATCAGAGTTCAAAGATCAAAGATCAAAGCGAGATTGGTGTCGGTCAAAGATATAAAGCGAGTGCAGGTATACTGTAGCTCAATTATCGATCGATAGATAATATGGTAATCAATCAATAATTGTAGGAAGAACGAGCGGCAGTATCAGGACAATCAACATGAGAATGAATAGATTATAGATATAGTAGATGTATTCAATCTTGTTGTTGTGTTGTTGTTCTAGTCTGAACATTGATCTCGACTGGATTCTCTCCCCTTCCCATATACTGTACCCTTACCTCCCCTTTATCGATTGATCCATACTATCTCTATATTGATCTAGTCTTCCCTTCATATGAACATATCCAACATATTGTTCTATCCTTTGTAATTCTTTCCATCTTGCCATTAAGGCCATCTCTCTTCAACATTGTCTAATTGAAAATGTATTCATTAATCTATCCATATTATACCAGATTACCATAACTAGACAAACTATTCATATATTATATATTCATCTATTGTTTGTCCCAATTGTTCTCGTTCCTTCCCAATTGCATACAATTGGATTCTATATATATATATATATATATATATATATATATATATATATATATATATATATATATATATATATATATATATATATATATATATGAATATAGTAAACTTCTCCACCGTTCAGAAAAACGCACTCCAAAATTTTCGCCTAATTTCGGGAGGTTTTTCCGAACGTTTTGTAAATGCATATAATTTTATTTTTGCTGAAAGCCCAATTAAATGACGAGAAGACGCCATAAAAATCGATGAAATAAGAGAAAATCGTATGCCGCGCGAAGAAGTGGGCGGAGTCTGAGTATTGCGCGGCAAATAGCGGAATTTGTATTGTTCGGACAGTTTTAATTCTGATATATATATAATTCTATTTTGTTTTATCCCTGTGTTGCCCCTTTACTCACGTGACCGTTTCAATACCCTAAGAACTTCTCCAATCATATACACTCAACTCTACTACCTAATACCATATTATTGCTTGTATATGATAAACAATGAGGTCATACATTACTGCATATATTATATATAACATTTTCTCCAATTAGTCGACGTATGCATGACTTTCATCTCTATATCGAAGATATGGTGTTGTAGGGTTGCCGTTGCGTAGGCGTAGTCGAATTTACCGCGCCCTCTTCCCATCTCTTGCCACTCTCTCGGCATTTCCCGCACGTCAGATTAGTGACAGCCGGAGGGTGCGTAGTCCCCGCACCTTTGCGGGGACTACGCACTCTTTCTCGCCTCTCCATGACCCTATCCCTACTCTCTCTCCGCTCCACCCGGCTCCCCCCCCCCATTGAGGCACGTTTGAAGACATATCCAACTCCCCTCTCTTCTGAGAGCTTAGCAGTCAACAGCAAAGTTGTAGCTCACCTCGATCCGGTTCTGATTCTTTTTTGGATGAGTCGATACGATCAAAACAAACGAAATTACATTCGTTCTACGGTTTCAGATGGAAATCTAAACAATTACCTTTCAAATAAGTGTTGGTGTCTACATTTGAATTTCTGTCAATGATCATAGGAATCTGATTCCCAACCCTGTATATTTATTATATTGAGTTCCTGTCATTCCATCTATTTTTCATTTCAATGATTTATGTCTCGAGAGGGACATTGTTAACCTCTCATGGTCCGCTCTTCCACTCTCATCGCTTTGCTGGTTGTGAGATTATTTATGACAGATCAATAAAAATTCGCATACCATAAGTATACGATGTCCCGGTGTCCGAGACAGTTACATTATTTTCATTTATCACGGTCTTGATGCAGTATTTATTATCTAAATGTGTTTTAGTGTGGATTTGTTTGCCCAATGCACTTATTAGGTGAATTCATAAGTAACGCTCGTTATTTAGTTTAGTCTCAATTTCAGTCGCCTCGTTCTTGCTCTGTTGTTATTGCCAGCATCCATGCTGCATAAACTAGATAGGGTGTCCCTCGAATATCCTGCGGTTGTTTTCGATTCACTTTCCGCGTGTCCTCCAGGCGAGAAAACCGCACAATTTCGCCCCCGACGGAATTCACATTCGCAACGTTATTTTATTCCTCTTCCTCTCTGACTTGAAACGTCCTGGCTTCCAACCTCGCTTAGCAGAGGTGTACCACTCACATGTGCCTCACGTAACACCGATGAGAAAGTGGGTCGTCAAATTCGAGAAACAGGACTTTTTCATCGAAGATGAAGACTAACCCAGTCGCCCACCGAATGTGGCTCTCGATCGATTGCTCCAAGAGGTAGACGCTGATCCGTACTCCTTTACCGGTGATATTGCAATGGCACTTGGAGTCAGCCAAAGCACTGTGGTACATGTCATTCACACTCTCGGAAATAAGTGAAAATAGGGAAGATGTCTACCCCAAGTCCTAGCCGACTACGACAAGGATCGCCGACTGGACATGGCAAAGACTTTTCTAACTCTACGTCGCCGGCTTGTTTGGCTGGTCAACGTTATAACCGGTGATGAAAAGTGGATGATCGATGATTACGAAGAACCAAGGAGACTGTGGTTCGGTAAGCACGAATAGCCAGCAGATGCCCCCAAACCCGATTTTCGCCGCCAAAAAGTGATGTTGTGCATCTGGTATTCGGTACGGGGAATCGACTACTGGGAACTCCTCCCCGAGGGTACGACTGTAATGATACATGTCAGCACTCTCTACTTGCGGAAGACTCCACCTCGAACAATCACGCGGGAAGGACACTCGGATCTAATTTCAACATGAAAACGTTCGACCTCATGCCAAAAGAACGACCCAGGCTGAGCCAACGGGATGTGACTGAACTGTACTCCCCCACCCTCCGTACTCACCCGACCTTGCCGACTATGGTTGTCACCTCTTCGCGGCGCTCCATCACTTCCTCAAAGGGTAAGGCTTCAAAGACCGAACCGCTATCCATACCGTACTCGACACCTATTTCCGAAATTTGCCCCAGTCCTTTTATCACGAATGGATCCATAAACTGCCGGGTAGAAGGCAGAAGGTGACCGATGCGAATGGAAAATATTTCTAGAATTCTCCATGCTTTGTTAAATTTTTGTGACAAATTTTTTGGAATGCGAAAAACGAGCGTTACTTATGAATTCACCTAATATCTATAATAATAAAAAATGAAAAAAACAGCAATCGCAGCGAAGCAAAATTGGTATACTGTAGCGTACTGTAGAATGTTTCTGTAAATGTGCTAACATCATGATTTCACCTTACATATTATGGATGTATCGCATTACATGACACCATTCATTGAACTTACACAGATCGTAGGGATACAAATAATGTGTTTAAATTATCAAGTATCATTTTAAACAAAGTAAAGTATTGTTTGAAAGATTTTTGAGACATGTTTCTGAATTTTTGTAGCTAAAATATTTTTAAAATTATTTTCAAAAAGCCGTGCATTCGATAGCTAATACTGTCAAGATTCCACGCAAAAAAAAATTCAGGTCGAAATACGAAGTTAAGTAAAGTTATGACCTTTTTAAAGTTGTTTTCGTTCGGTTTGGTCTTTGTCTGAAGCTCTCTGTTATCTCCATTGTCTCTCGACTACTCTCCGTCAATACAACAGTATCCTATCGATTATTTCATTCGAGATATACTCAACTGCTCATTCCACCGATCTACTCAATCGTCTAAACTCCCGCCAATTCGTGCAGCTCCCGACAAGAATCGCAGCCGTTTCCAATCGGGATCGTAGTCGTTCCTGTCGTCATAGATAATCTCACAACCAGCAGAGCGAAGAGAGTGGAAGAGCGGACCATGAGAGGTTAACAATGTCCCTCTCGAGACATGAATCATTGAAATGAAAAAAGATGGAATGACAGGAACTCAACATAATAAATATTCAGGGGGGAATCTGATTCCTATGATCATTGATAGAAATTCAAATGTAGACACCAACACTTATTTGAACGGTAATTGTTTAGATTTCCATCTGAAACCGTAGAACGAATGTAATTTCGTTTGTTTTGATCGTATCGACTCTTCCAAAGAAGAATCAGAACCGGATCGATGTGAGGGAAATGACGAAAAAACAATGAAAATGAAGTTGGCGAACTCGTAGAATATTTTAAACGTAAATGGGTAAAGAAATATCGATTGAAAATATCGATTAGCAGATCAGCGGTGCAACTTTTGAAAGAGAGGCGAGAAAGAGTGCGTAGTCCCCGCAAAGGTGCGGGACTACGCACTCTCTCGCAGTGATAGGCAAAACTACGAATTTAGGAAGGGAGAGAGTGTCTCGCACGGGCGATTGCTAGAGAGAAGGGAAGGGATGGCAATTGGGTGCGTAGAATTCGCCCCCGTTCCTGCAACCCTATGGTGTTGATAGATAGCACGGGTCTCCTGTAAAAGTGTAGCAACGCTTGCCACTAGGAAAAATTTTTTGTCTCCGATTTCGATGAAAATCCTATGGTAGATGTGGTTGGGGGTCATGAGAAGGCCTAGCTACTTGATTGGGCCAAAATCGCAGATTATCGATTTTTTGTAACCTACCACATAAACGATCATAACTCGGTCAAATTGATCGTACAGTGACCGGACAGGTGTCATTCGAACCATATTCTAAAGCTCTCCGAAAACGTTACTAATGGCTCGTTCGCTTCTAAGTCGTCTTTAGGTCGAAAAACGCGAAAAACACTTTTTGTTATCAAAAAGTGAAGATTTCTCGAAAAATTATAGTCTCCTGCGATTGGATGCATTCAGAGATGAAGACTTAGTTCTCGGACGACGCCCTGGAGTTATCAATTACCCTCGTATTTGACCAGTGATGTTGATATCTGCGCAGTGTTTGCTCAATTATGTTACAGTTTCTATTGTGAAGTAAACATATTTGTTGAATTGATTGAATTCTGATAGGAAAAAAACATGTATTTTCACATAAAAGCGTAAAAATCGAAATCGGAGCAGTTTTCCTTTAATAACTCGAAAACGGCTTGACATAACAATTTGGACAATTGTAAACTTTTCAATCTCCCTTTCGAGAGAATCATTTCTATTTTTTTGAAAAGGTAATTGGACAACTTTGAAGTGAGATACGATCAAAAAACGGAAAGTGATCAAAAATCGACTAAGTCCATGAGCGATCTAGTAATCGACCCTGAGGGCTAAGAGATACGGGCAATGAACTACATAGTGATATTTTGCGTGGTTTGATGACATAATTTTTGCGATAAAACGGATGGGGTCAAGAAAGAGAGACAAAAAATTTTTCCTAGTGGCAGAAATTGCCGATTTTGCTACATTTTTACAGGAGACCCATGATAGTTCACATCTAGCAGACATAAATAAGTAGGAGAGATAATCTATGGATCATCTTGATAGACAACAGGTGTTTCGTTCACATAATTTGCAGTGCAGATGTTAGTATAACCAATATATAAGTGAACATATAATCAATAAACATTTGGTACAAACTTGTGTTTATTCTCGTGTAAAACGTGTTTCAAAATAGGACAAAGTTATATTGATTATGGTTGTGCATGTACAGATTATTGTTAATTATGAAATAGATGGGATAACAACCGGAGGAAATTGTTGCAAAAATCGCAATTCCAGAGATTGCAGCAATAGCTGCAATGCAAAAATTGCAGATACCTCGGCTCGACTCCTTGCTCAAATGTGTCTTTTAATTTTCTGTTAAATATATTTTCGAAGAACAATTAAGTAATGGCAGGAGAACACTTATTTTACAAGAATATCCACATCTAATTTGAAACTCTGCGCTCTGGCAATGCTCTCTCGCTCTCGTTGTCACCCAGAGAGCACTACCACAGCATGCATTCTCATGACTTTCAAAGCAAGAACGACCGCTCAACATACAAACTCTCTCGAATACAATGGTCTCTCCTTTGTCTTGCTTTGGAAGAAAAATGGCTTGGACCAGAATACTGTGGCTACCAGAGTGGAGAGTAACATTAGCTAAGGGTGTGCCTTTAATACTCTCTTTTTATGTGTTTGAACGTGTTCGTTTCTTTGATGCCAATGTTAGTTACGTCAATTTGTATTGTTTTTTTTTTCAAATATTATAGTTTTTTTTCGATTTAGTCATAATTCTTTCGCCACCAACCAGTATAGCTGAGCTAGTCCAATGGAGAATGAACTGATGATTAGAACGAAGATGAGCGTGAACTTGGCGACGTCGAATAGTATACACCCGAGCGAGATTTGGAAAGGGTAGTTTATTTAATAAATTAATAGATAAATAAATAATAAATGAATAAATAAATTTTTCATACACCATGAAGATAATTCAACAAGTAAAATTTTAAAATATTTATTGACGTACTTGTAATGGTCCCAGTATGGGATGTGTTTGAAACAGATAAATGATACGTGCGAACGAGAAAACATTTCCTATTGCGAACAGCGCCTGAAGCACTATAAACATTATTTAATTATAATATTACAAAAATATTTAATAAATTATTGTTTATATTTCGGAGAGCATTCAATGGACTCCTGTATTTCTCTGCTTTGGTCAAACTCGCTCACTAACTTCGAATACGGCAGAGTCTAGCCAGAGCGGCGAAAATTACTGCGCGTTGAAAGTTCCGGAGGGTTAGAAATTATTGTGTGTTGAGTTCCGGCCGGTTGGAAATTACTTTAGGTTGCTAAAATAATCAATATTCTTACTTCAGCAATGAGCATAGGTTCATAATCTGTCCATTTCGTTCTAACTTCGAATCTCTGAGCGTTTCCATCAATTTCGAGAAACGAAAAGATCACGTAGGCCGAGGCTCTGCATTAATAATAATAATCTTCATCACATCTGCACATTGGTGCGGTGGGTCATGACAGGGGGTTCTTCATAGATTAATAGGTTACAATTCTTTCTTCTATTCATCGGGTCATCGATCATCGATCATCGGGTCATCGATCGATCGAGGCTCTGCAATCGTTGATAATACATTTATGTATTTTAAATTGACAACCTTTTATTTTTTTCCATAAAACAGAACCAGAAATTAAATTGATTTAATAGTGTGCCATAGCATGCTAAAGGAGAAAGAAAAAAAACATGTTTGTACGTCGTTGTTGAAATCACGATTTTGAAAATTTAGAAAATATTGCCTAATAAAATAAAACATTATAAAATAATTGCTAATTTCCATTCAAATATACACTATACCTGACTGAGATCTTATATCGATTTCAGTCGGGCGCTATGCGAGATGCACATTGTTACCTACACTGAGAGCAAACTTACCCAAATATGAGTAATAGATTTGCCGGCACTACTTCAGAATAGGGTACCAGTCCAAAATAATAGTATAATTGCCTAATATAAACGTTTTTTCCTTGTGTTTATCTCATTTTTCATGTTCTTTTGGAGTTGCCCGGTGTACTGGTACCCTATTCTAAAGTAGTGCCGATTTGCCAACGTACGCTACTTGTGTACACAATTTGCCCATATTCGGGCAAATGGTAGCCCATAAACCACCGATTTGCCCATATAAAGGCTAGCATTTGTCTGAATACGGGCAAATCGTTCGCCAACTAACGGCATTCGGGCAAATTTAATCTCTGTGTAGCCTATTATTGACAATATAATTTATTGTGCATCGTACATCTATCAATATTATTCACTTAACCGTACGTGATTGAGATCGTGCAGAGATACAGGCAGATCATGTTCCACCATTGTTTCCGATATTTCGTGAATCCCTGTTCCCAGAGCTGCTTCATCTCGGACCACATCATAACGTTGTTTTTTTTTTAAATTAATTTTTCTAATAGCCTGAGGGCACGAACAGGAAATTGAAGCTGTTTTGTGTAATATGGGCCGATGACACTCCTAACACCTTAGTATGGACCCCCCAGTTCCCATTGCTAGCGCACGTGTCCGGGGAGTGGTCGAGTCTTAACGGCCATCTCTCTTTAGCGATTTCGGTTGTTGAGTCGAAGATTTTAGTCAAACAATAAACGCTCAAAGAAAAAAGGGTAAAATGAAACTACGGCTGACATAACAACAGCTGTAAAGTGTTAAATATAATACAAAAATCGTTAAGGTGTCTTGTACACAGGTCTTGTGTTCTGTATATTACAGCTGGGGTGGTCGTGTTTTAACACATTTTCTCAGTGTGAAGAGTCCGTCATTGTTAGGAAAGGAAATAAAGATCAAAATATATTAATTGCTAAAGATGGAGACCCACGAGTTTTTTCGTAATAAGACTGTTCGGATAGTATGATAGAGATTCATCAAACGAATCGAAAGACATATCTGATATTGATTCCCGATATGTTTAAAGCTCACTATGAGCATTGAAAGTACAACTTTCAAGGCATGTAGAGAGTGCTCATCGAATTTGCATACTTTCTCTCTCATTTTCTCATTATCCCTTATGCCAATTACCATATAATATAAACAATAGCCCGCATGCTTATCGTGGCGGGAGTCAGTCATGCCAACTCATGGGTCCCCTTCTTTAATGCATTTATTACTATATTTATTTACTATTTTTCCCTGTGTAGTATATTGCAATTAGCAGCTTGAATCCTGATTAATTAATAATCTATTGCAGTACATTCATTCCATTCTTTGATCTCCTATTTAACACTAACTATCCCGGAGTTCAAATTCGCCCTCTACTCACTAACAATTGCTTGTCTTTCCACGACTAAGGATTGTGATTACATAAAGTTAGTTCTCTTCTTCTTATTCTAGTGTCTCTTGCAGTCATCCCCTAGAGGTTTGGCAAGCCAAACACCAAGCTAATTTGAAGCTCTCCGCTCTGGCAACACTCTCTCGTAAACAAAGAAATCGAGAGAGCATTGCCCGATCGGAGAGTTTGCTTTTTATCTTTTGCAGTATTTTATATTCGGAAGGAGTCGAAGAAGTGATGGAACGCTTCGAGGCTCTCGAATCGAACAGATTACTGAAGAATGAGAAAATGAAAGAACTGTATTCTCGTCTTTCTCAAATACTCAAAGAGAAGAAGGAGAATGGATTAACAAATTATTAAAATACAAATAGCCATCCGCTATCTCCAGTTATCACGGATCTCCTGTAAAAGTGTATGAAACCATTCGACAGAAAAAAATTGATTTCCTCCGTTTTTATTGATTGTTCTTAGACTGGCCTAACTGAGTGCGAAAACAACATTTTCAAATTTTGTTTTTCGGAATTTGCATATCTATGCAATTTGTTTCCTGTAAACTTCAGATGAATGTAACTCGGTTCATTATTGAGCAATCGTGTAACATTTTTTTTCAATCGGTTGCTACTGACCTCCTCTACAAATGACTCAAATGAGGATATAATCGGAAATGTTGATTTTCATGTGTTATTGCATGAAAACTGTTTTTTAACATGAAAAATGAGATGTTTCTCGAAAATTTTCTCTATAGGATAAGTGTTTTATTGCAGATTCGGATTCCCCGTCCACGAATTAGGGTATCCTGATATGTCTTTTAACCCAACTCTGTCCCCCCAATAGTGATACTTTATATCGTGCTGGACTTAGCGCAATTTTCCCTCAAATCACATTTTTGGCTGTAAATCAGCTCAAACTTATGTTAATGTTCTGATTAGCATATTTAAACCGTGTATCTCGGCCAGCCTTACAAAATTGTCTTAATGGTTCGAATTCTCAACAACAATCATTAGATATGAATCGAAAACTGATTTTATTTTAATAAAACGACTTTTCGATTCTTTCGTTAAAGATTTTTGTTTATTCTTTATTTCAATTTTCACTGTTTTTATTTATCGTTTATTGATATTAGCTTATTGACCGTTAAGGTCGAAGAAACTGTTTGAATCAAGAATATCCAGGGAACCTTCGAAAAACTCTGAGAAATCACTGTAGATCAAGTCATAGATGGCATCCGAGGGTATCACTCTCTCATCCTCGACCACATTCCCTTCCTCCTCAATAAGCAAATCTTCTTCGAAATCCTTCTCCATATCATCCAAAAGCGCTCTTCTTCTTCTGCTATTTATTCCTTTAGCCTCCATTTCCGAAGTCGAAAAGGCGAAAAGTCGTTAATAAAATCAGTTTTCGATTCATATCTAGAAAATGATTGTTGTTGAGAATTCGAACCATTAAGACAATTTTGTAAGGCTGGCCATGATACACGATTTAAATATGCTAATCAGAACATTAACATAAGTTTGAGCTGATTTACAGCCAAAAATGTGATTTGAGGGAAAATTGCGCTAAGTCCAGCACGATATACAGTATCACTATTGGGGGGGGGGGGGGGGGCAGAGTTGGGCTAAAAGACATATCAGGATACCCTAATTCGTGGACGGGGAATCCGAATCTGCAATAAAACACTTATCCTTTAGAGAAAATTTTCGAGAAACATCTCATTTTTCATGTTAAGAAACAGTTTTCATGCAATAACACATGAAAATCAACATTTCCGATTATATCCTCATTTGAGTTATTTGTAGAGGAGGTCAGTAGCAACCGATTGAAAAAATATGTTACACGATTGCTCAATAATGAAGCGAGTTACATTCATCTGAAGTTTACAGGAAACAAATTGCATAGATATGCAAATTCCGAAAAACAAAATTTGAAAATGTTGTTTTCGCACTCAATTAGGCCAGTCTAAGAACAATCAATAAAAACGGAGGAAATCAATTTTTTTCTGTCGAAAAAGGTTCTATTTTTCATACACTTTTACAGGAGACCCGTGTTATTCCATATTGCAATGCATTTGTAGATATATATTTTTGAATCTGACCCTTCCCACCTATATTGTACTGTACATCGAAGCTTAGGGGGAACACCCCGAGCTAATTTGTGACTCCACGCTCTGTCGCTTTCTCGTCTATTAAAGATGGAGACCCTCGAGTTTTTCGAAATAGAACTGTTCGGATAGAATGATAAAGATTCATCGCACGAATCGAAAGACATAACTGATATTGATTCCCGGTATGTTTTAAATCTCACTATGCGCATTGAAGTACAACTGTCAAAGCATGTAGAGAGTGCCCATCCAATTTCTCTCTCATTTCCTCATTGTCCCTTACGCCAATTACCGTATAATATAAACAATATTCGACATGCTTATTGTGGCGGGAGTTAGTCATGCCAACTCAAGGGTCTCCTTCTTTAAATCGATAAATTAAATTTTGGGAAATTCGATAATTTAGAAAGCATATGATATCAACATATCAGCCGAATATTTTGGTGTAGTTTTTAATGCGGTCGCATTTAATTTTGTAGGTTCGGTGCTTGCTATTAGCAGTATTGTTTTGTTGTTTTTTCCACGTTCAAAAGTTCAGTTCTAGTAGTGCTTTATCGTTCTCCAGTGTAGATCATTATCGATCGGCTGTTTCCTCCGCGATCTCTTGCCTGCGTGCTTTTGTATCTGCATTTAAGGAGTTTCACAAGGGAATGTTCTCAACTCACCATGGAGTTATGACTAAAGACATATACCATTCGAACCGTCATGTGATTCTGTCTCGAAATCCGTTGAGTCTACTTGCCACGAGCTTTTTTTCGAAAAAATCGATAATGAAATGTTGTTTTTCGAGGTTTAGCAGGCCAACATAAAATTCAGTTCACTGCTTAATGAACCTTCTAGTGTAGTGCAATTAAAAAAATATATTTTTGGGGAAAAACTGAAATAAACGTTGACTTAAAATTTATAAACTGTTTGCAAAAAATTGGATGCGAGGTGGGAACGAACCAATAACCAATTTAATACATGCATTTGCCTTGTATACTACACCACAAGGTTCATTGAGAAGAGAAGTGAATCTTAAGTTTACCTACAAAGCCTCGAAATACAACATTTCATTATCGATTTTCTCGAAAACCAGAAGCTCGTGGCAAGTAGACTCAACGGATTTCCATACAGAATCGCATGACGATGCGAATGGTATACTCTGGTATTTTGCCACTTAAAGTCTACTTAAACTTTCCCACTTTAAGTAGACTTTAAGTAAACTTAAAGTGAGACGTAAGTCTACTTAAAGTGGTGTGGTATACTGTAATGCATTTCGTCAAATGTTCTTTCACTTAAAGTTTACTTAAAGTCTACTTAAAGTCTGTGACGTAGTTTAAGTAGACTTTAAGTGGCAAAATACCAGAGTATGTCTCTAGTCATAATTCCATGGTGAGTTGACAACATTCCCTTGTCAGTTTCTGATTTGACATGTCGCACATTGCACTACCAAATTGTGATCGAAAAATAAGTAAAAAATTAGCTGAAAGGGTGGTATAAAGCTCGCCAAAAAAACTTGGCCAGGTTGGTAGAACACAAACAGTGAAAATTTACATTTGCTATTTATACGTGTTTGTAGAATATATCCCATGTTGTATTGTTATCTATAAACGAGTAATAAGAATTGTTGAAATATTGATTTCGTGCAGTATCATAATAGGTGGAATCGATTGTTGAATTTCCACTTTACCGACATTTTAACGAAATTTATCGGTAAATTTATCAATCACAGAAATTTGCAAAATCATATCCAATCTTTCTAAAAAAATTTCTATTTCTACTAATTTTGACCATATTGTATAGCAATTAACATGAGAGACAAAGGGAAAGTGAGGGAGCCGAGTGTGCTAAACGTATAGGCACTTCCTAAACGTCTTAAAAGGTGTACTTTCTACGCGCATAACAATTTTCATACATATCGTCAAGCAATATATCTTATGTAAGTCTTTCGGTACATGTACTGAATCTCCATTATTCTACCCGAACAGTCTAATTACGAAAAAAATCGAGGGTTTCCATCTTTGAATAAATAATAATGGCTAACGCGCGGGAAACATATTTAAAGCGAAGCACTCTATACCAATGAGAACGAAGGCTATATCTATAGTATACTTCCCTCTGGCTTTGACATATGCTAGAGAGTATGGAAAGAGAAGAGAGTGCAGAGATAAAGCTATAAAGCTACAGTCGTTCTGAAGAAGAGGTCGAAAGGGAGAGGAAGAATCATATCTTGCTATTACATATACTGATCATGCAAATGAGTCTTTCTACTCACCTTTTTTCGTGTTTTTAAAAATCTTTCTTGCATTTTTTACTTTATAAAAAAAATTTCCCTTTAATTATCCATTATCTCTATTATTGTTTTCACTTAGTCTTAAATTGTTTCTGACTTGCTTTCCTAAGGCTTGGTCGAGCACTCTGGCATTTCAAAACTAGTAGTCTTCTTTAAATACTGGCTTGAAGGATACTTCAAGTGAAAGAACATTGCTTTACAGTATATGCATCATTTGAAGTAGACTTACGTCTAACATGAAGTAGAGCTATTTACAAGTCTACTTCAGGCCGGAATAATAAGTAGACTACTAGTTTTGAAAGTCCATAGTTAAACGCAAGTATAATACAAGTGAAAATAAGTTGACTACTAGTTCACAAGTAGAGTACTAATTGAAATTCCAGAGAAGAGCGGTAGACGTTATAGAAAAGAAGGGTCTTTTCTATCTTATTTACCTATGCCCCTTTCATTTGACACCAAAACCGCTCAACAAATAATTAAGCATGCAAGGAACTTTTAATTTTATTTTTTTTGCGTCATGTCAATTTTGACGAAGTATTTCGAAACTTTTACTTACCTTTTTTAAATTTTTTTCACTTAGGAATTCAATTAATTTTTTAAAAAATTATTAATTCCAGATGTCTATCCACAAGAGCCTCGAGGAGATAGCAATTGATCGATTGGCTGATCTTATTATAGCCAAACGAATGCCTACATTTGACTCACCGCTACCGATTTCCATCTCAAATGCTGTAGTTCGATGTTTGGAATGGAAATGTCGTCTAAACTCTTCCCTATCATTACTTGATACAAAGAGATTTACTATTACCGAGGTACATTTCACAGCGTTTTAACAGAGCTTGACATGAAAAGCTTGTATTCCAAAAAAATGTATTTCAAAAAAAAATATTCCAAAAAAGTACCCAATTTAGGACGCCAAACTCCAACAAATTCATCTCATTTATATCATTTATGATTTTCAAAATAATATACAATACAGTCAAATAATTGCCGCCTGTGAATCACAAGTCCTGTCTTTTCTCTGTCTACGCTCTCACATTCGGGCCTACTCTCTCACTTTCGCATTAACTCGTTTCTCTTTTTTTTTCGGTGACGGTTCTCGGAACACTGCGCACTAGTATTTGGCTAATATTTGCATATATTTGAATTTCTCAACTCTTTGCAAACTCTCTCGTAGACGCGCCCTTAAAGGTGGACTCCCTCGAATATTTTCGTGAACAAACTGTGAAGGCAGATTCATCTTATTGATCGCTAGAATCATGAATGAATCATGCTAGCAAACTCAGGCAAAGGCGCGCTTTTTGAAAATAGGAAAGTTTTGCAATAGGATTCGAACACGCGACCATGCGCTTTCTAGTCAGAATCTTTACCACTACACTAAGGGAACGATGAATAGTCTCCATATCTTCTGTCATATCTTATATTCTATCATATCTTGCATATCACTAGACACTTGCATAAGTGAGATGTAACACATTTGCATGATCATTCGAGGGTCTCCACCTTTACAGATGGAGTTTTGACTCCCGCAAAGATCAACACGTGGAATTTTGTTGATATTGTACGGAAATTAGCGTGAGCGACAATGTGAAATTGAGAGAGCCAAGTATGCCAATCGGATAGGCATTCTCTAATTGCCTTAAAGGTTTTTCTTTCAATACGCAAAATAAGCTTTAAAAAATCTCTATATTTCTACTCCTCCAGCATTATTGCAAAAAAACTCGAATGTCCCTATCTTTAACTGAGGCTTACGCGGGGATGCCATATAGTTTAGATTTATCCATTTTTGTAAGTAACACAAAATTCAGGCCGAGATTAGACTCGCCGAATCTGACTACGACTCAATATCAACCATTCTCCAACATCGACTAAAAAAATTGATCTTATACGGAAAGATGAGAGGTAGTGATTGTTTTTTAGTAGAATTTTAATTAAATTCGTTTATTTTAAATTTATTTATTTTAAATTAAATTCCTTTATTTTAAATTTATTTATTTTAAATTAAATTCGTTTATTTTAAATTTACTTTTTTTAAAATTAAATTCATTTATTTATATTCTTTTATTTAAAAAAGACGGATGAAATTTCTACCTACCGCTCCTTACAATATTCCCTCAAAGTTAATAAATGTAGGTGCATACAAAGATGAGTGGACCAGCGAAGAAATTGCTGAGGAATTATTGAGCTCGAACTTCGTTGGTATGTCTTTCTATTTTTCATGTTTTATGATTCACTATTCGAAAAGGATCAGTGTAGCAGCATAACTTCTGAAAAAGTATTAATTAACTGATCAGAGGACGAGAACGAAGAATTATTCAAGATAGCCTCTTGTATGGGACCTCATTTTGGATTACCACCGCAATAGACAATTATTATAATAGATAGCAATAGAGAATTATTTAAAGAAGGGGATCCTTGAGTTTTTCGTGACTAAACTGGCCTTGCAGAACTACAGATCAAACCTCCCTGAATATACAGCTTTGTCCAAAATTATAGATACCCCCGGAATACCATAATCCGAGCTGAAAATTCGTTGTTGCACCAAGGCAAGCCCAGGGAAGGCGCGAATTTTCGAATTTGAAAGATAAATACGTAAACAGAAATTAAAAGCTGACTATTAGAAAATTGAATTCCACATCTTTGGTCCCACGTTCTTCATGATTGTTTAATAATGATCGATTTATTTATTTATATATTAATTTTGGTTCATTCAGACGCGTCTTTTATTCCTGAATCATTGAGTGAATGTTATACACTGAATCAACTTGAACTAATTGGATTCCAGGATATTCCAAAAAGCCTCCTTTCTAAGGTATGTATTGTATTATATTTTTACAGAAAAATTCTAAATTTTTATAGACTGTTATATTTGTCAAATTTTTATCAGATTTCTATTTTTTTCAAAGGTTTTTATATCAAACTTTTATATAAAATTTTATCGGCTGGTGATAACCCGTGAAGACACAGGCTCAGCAAGATTCGAGGGTTGAGGCACAGACCCCGGACATCGATCTCACCGAATTGGCTCAAAATATTTTTGTGGATACCCCCATGACCCCCTATCACAAAATGGGTATTCATTTGGGCGGAGTCCTTGAAACACATATGTGTCGGGTTCTCGAAATTTGAAAACAAATAAATTAGAATAAAATCTCTTGTACATGAGTTTCATACAAAACGCTCAACATGAAAGTTGTTCTACTTGAAAAGTTCTTCAAAATGAGTACAAATATGAGGGGGTTTGAAAACAAAAAATATTTTCGAATCATCTTCAGGTTCGTTTATCTCAAAACACAGGTCGATCGATTTTTTGTTATTTTCTCTTTTTCGACGCGGAATTTTTCGCTCTATAAAAAGAGGCAAAAATTGGGCTGCCGTTTTTTGTTTTAAAAATTTAATTAAATATAGAATGTTTTGTGGAGATAAAAAAATCAATTTGCGATCGGATATCCGGACCGTTCTAAAGCGAGTTTTTTGTTGCTTGGGCATACATGTATGTAATTATTCGACACTAACATTGGACCTATGTCGCTCCACTTTCTTTTAGTAAAAATCGAGTTTTCAAATTTCGAGAACCCGCCACATCTGTGTTTTCAAGGACTCAGCCCAAATAAATACCCATTTTGTGATAAGGGAAAAAATTTGAGCCAAATCGGTGAGATCGATATCCTGTCGACTGTATAAAATACTCTTCTTTATTTAGTTCGAGTAGCAGGCATCAGCCACAATGAATTTCTATGTTTAGAGAGAGAGAGAGAAAGAGAGTCCAAGCGAGATAGTACTTAGATCAGAGAGAGCCCGAGAAGGGAACGGACGAAAGGGTGGTTGATCGATAGAATACTTCTGCGTTTTACCAGCGAATAGCAAGGGAATTACATAAGGACATATTATACGGACTAGTCCTGGAAGCTCACTGAGCCCGTGTCTTAAAATTTCTTGAAATGAAATGAATGAAATGAAATATCAAATTGAAATTTGTTTAGATTGATTTATTTACAACATTGGACACTCTTGTTATACCACGTACAACGAATTTAACTGTGGAAATTCTCTATACTTTACTAAAGGTTTGCTCTCTTCGATCTTCCTTGGATCACGTTTGAACGAGTTTGTGGCGCCAATGATGATATATCACACATGATGATTTGGGCGGGGGGTTTACTTTAAATCAGGAAAAGAACAAAATGCACAAAACGAAGTAAGAACTTAAAAAAAAAACAAAAAAAAGATTTCGAAAAAAAGATTTAAACGAAGCAAGTTGGCCCCTTAATTTGACTATATCAATTCTATTCGTTTAATATGAGAGAAGAATTTCTATACTTTTGAACATCAACTCATAAAATAATTTCGAAAATTACCGATTTTCTTCAGGGACTTCCTCAACTTCTCCACCTCGACGTCTCTTCGTGTCCTCTCCTTTCTAACATATCTTGTCTCAGTCAAGCCAAGCAATTGATGAAGCTTGGGCTTTGCGAACTTCATTTGAGCATGAATATTGAAGAGCTAACATATACTTTAGCCAGTTTGAAGGATATTAGAGTCCTTGATATTGGAAAGGCCACGAACTATGGGTATGCTCATGTTTTTACGGCACTAGGTCGGATGAGAACCGATGAATGATAACTATTTGAATACTTTGTATGTTCATTAACGCTTGTCTCTCATACGCAAATACTTCTCATCCACTCGGTTCTCATTCATCGGTTTTCATCCGATTAATGAGCGTCGTTTGCAGATCACGTGACCAGTGCAGACATATGAAAGGCAAAAATAGATAGATGATTGTGCTTTCAGGATCAACTTAACTTCAATAATTTGCGAGAGTATGCTCAAGGAAAAAGCATCACCATGGCTTAAACTCGCATGCATCGACATTTCTGATGTACATGAAAGTCGGAGTTCGATTGGTATGGAGCATATGAAGCTTATTACGGAAGGACATGAGAAACTGCAGGCTGTGTGTCTGATAGGTTAGTGACTCTAACTTTGCTCAGACCTCCCTCTTCGTTTTTGTTTCCTTGGTGTTAATTTTCCGGAAAAAGCACTCGGAAAAAGCGGTGTTAATTTTGTCCTCTTGTAAATAGCGTTGTAAAAAGCATATATCTCGGTTCCCTAACAATTTAGAAACTTAAAACTTGGTTTTTGGATTAGAAACCACGAAAAAAGCGTATAAACGATGTTTCAAGTCTATAGCTATACAAAGAACGGAGATATTTGCAATTTACATTATTTCTTTGGAAAACTCGAAAATCCATGTAAAAGCAAGTAACTCCGTTCTTAGTAGAGCTAGATACTTGAAATTTCGGTTATAATCTTTTTTCGTGGTGTCTAACACAAAAACCAAGTTTCAAGTGTCTAACTAGTAAGGGAACCGAGATATTTGCCTTTTACAATGCTATCTAGAAAAGGACAAAATTAACACCCTTTTTCTTTTCCCGAGTGCTATTTACGGAATAATAATAATATTAATATTTATCATTTCTTACAGAGAGGTTACTTATGAACATGGTATGACTCTTTTTTCTCCATGTACTAATCTCCCTTTTAGGAACGCAGCTCGAAAAGAAAGATTGTTCATCATATCCTTGGATAAAGGAGAGTGTTCAGATCTGTAATGAATGGAATGATTCAACCTCCTTGAATACCTTCAATTACTACATTAAACAAAGCAGACATGATAACGATATGTTCGAATCAATAAATATGCTCTGGAGGGTAATATATTCATATTGTTTAGAGAATTTCAACTATTATTAATTTATTGGTCTTTATAATAATATTACAGAGTAATGATAATGAATTTATTAATCCATCCAAAGTGAATGCCAGCGTTGAAGCATGCCTTGATGTAATGAGGCAACCTCGTGATTATCGGGTCGCAGAAAGAGCCATGGAGTTCATTGCTGAATTGGATGAGTAAGCTTGGATGAGTATTTCAAAATTAGCAGTCTTTTAAAAATGCGTTAATGACTTGACGTTTACTTTATTTCTGAAGTTTAAGAGATATGTCTCAGTGAACATATTTTACTTATAGCTTGACACTTGAACAAAAAGTGGTATGAAACAACCGCGCCCAAATCGCGCACTGTTGTAGTATGGGGTAGTATGAGCTCGCAGACGGAGTTTGGGTTTTTTTCCTGCTCCCTCGCATGATATGCAGTAATAAGTAGGTAAGTTCTACCAAGTGTCATCCCGATCCAAAACCGTAAGAACCAGAATTTATTTTAAAAAAAACATAATTGTTTTATTTTTAGTACAATTGTCTCTCGGTGAGGGTAATTTTTTATTCCTTGAGTACTCATTACTGTAATTACTTTATTCTATAATATGACACAGCGTTCTCATGACTTTCAAAGCAAGAACGACCGCTCAACATACAAACTCTCTCGAATACAATGGTCTCTCCTTTGTCTTGCTTTGGAAGAAAAATGGCTTGGACCAGAATACTGTGATGATAAGGCACGTCTGTCTGTCTGTCGGTCCGTCACACTTCACCCTTTTCATTCACTTTCTTTTGCATTTCTCTCTGCAGTGCGGTCGGGAGAACTATTCTCTCATTTAGCATTTCATCTTCGTCTGACTCGGTGGTGCGGTCGGTAATTGAGCCCGCTCTGGTGTGATGTTGATCCATTTTTGTAAAACACCAATCAATATTTTTTATTTCTTTTTATTTCTTTGACGAAGTTTAGGTTATCGGAAAAGTCAATGATCATGGCTATCAACATATTTTTTATTAGCTTGTTCAATTCATAACACGGAATGCGGCACGCCGTGTGACGCCTAAACCGTCGCGGCATGACGCCTTTAGAGTCACAATCGAGCGGGAATATATTCTCAAACATTCTCTCATATGAAAGTGTGAACGGTCTTGTCTGGCAAACAAATCACCCGGGTTCGAAATTCATGGTATGTAAACCGTGGCTCTGGTTAATCCGTGGGATAGTCCAACCCGCAATTTTTATGAAGAATATGAGGCAAAATTGATTCATAGATTGTCTGTTCTCATAAAAATTTCGGTGAAGTATTCTTTTTTTCGGCTATACACCCGCCATTGTGTATCAAAATGCGGAAACCGCAAACGTTTGAAGCTTCGGGATATACAGAGACCATCATTGGTATCTGTCATTCAAAACACCATCGTAAAAATCATTGTATCATGAACGGTGTGAATGGAAACAATTCTGAATGGATCAGGCCGATCAAACGAGATAGTGAGCGATCTGGCCAATTTCGTTATTTTTCATTGTTTTCATTGTTTTTCTTTCCTTCGAATCTATTATATTAAAGGAAATCAGGGTAACATATTGCCAACATAAAATCATTTCTTTCATGTATAGCGAAAATGACCTGATCGGTCACAATACCATTTGATCGGCCTGTTCTATTCAGATTCATTCACACCGTTCATGATACAATAATTTCATTCGATAAATGATTTGGTTTTAGATGTACTGTACCTAATCATCAGCAACATTTTTAATTAATATTTGTAAACGTAGTATACGTATCAATGCCGCATTAATAAGTGATATGATAATACCGCAAGAGAAAACTGTGCCCGCATAGAGCTTATTCACATTTTCTAGTTAGTATAGTAACATGCGCTAAGGAACATTCGTGATAGGTTGCCTCCTTAAAAAAGAAAAAAAAAACTAATTCGCCCGTTTATAGCGAACTGATTGGAATATGCGTGCGCCGCATCGTGTATATCGGAATGCAAATGCGGAAATTTTTATATTCGGCTCTTTTCATATCTTTTCTTTCCGAAAAGCATTGCCATATTACTAATCAGATATTCAGACAACAAGCTAATGATAAAAGGAAACAATAATATAATACCGAAATCGAATGAAAAAAAAATTAAATGATTGCCGAATTTCCGCATTTGCATTACGGTTTCGATCCAGTTCACGATAAAAAAGGCGTGCATCGAAAAATCATTGGATATGAATCGCCAGAATCATTCTGAATAATTCGGGTGATTCATGATCCAAAACAGTTATTTATGTGTTTTTAAAAATTCTGGGTCTCACGGTTTTGGATCGGGATGACACTTCAGAATTTACCTGCTTATCACTGCAAATCGTCGTATACACATATCGAACGATTCCGTAAACTTGGAAATTTTGATGTCATTTTATCGAACTTAAATTATTTAGCGAGGTGCAGACATGACGAACCCCCCATACTATAGCTGTAAACGATTTCCCTAAAAAATCGTTTCATATCATTTATTGTCCAAGTGACAAGAGAATGTCACTAGAGCCAAATAGTCTCTAATAGAAGAGTGGCACCACTTTTCCCTTTAAAGAAGGAGACCCTTGATTTGCCATGACTGAATCCCGCCTCGATGATCATGTCGAATATTATTTATATTATATGGTAAATGACGTAAGGGACAATGAGAAAATGAGAGAGCCAAGTATGCAAATCGGATGGGCACTCTATACATTCCTTGAAAGTTGTACATTCAATTTCAAATTTCCATAGTTAGTTGTAAGCATATCGGGAATCAATATCTGATATGTCTTTCGATTCGTGCGATGAATCTCTATCATTTTATCTGAACAGTCTTGTTGGCCTGATAAAAATGCTTAAAAATCAAATGCTCAATTCTTGTGTCACTTTAATAAATTATGATCATGCAGGAACAAACAGCTCAGTACGCTGGAGAGCACCAAACAGTTATGCTTATGCTTTGAGCGCTGTCTGAACATTGCGGAAGGCCGAGGAATAATGAGTATACTGGATACGGTAATTGATATTTTAATTCAATTAATGATAATTGTCCCATGGCTTTCCATCAACATATCAAATCTTTAAATTTAGAGTTGCTCACAGTTGGCACGCGATCTTTGGAAACGTTGCTCATTTGGCATCGATCGCGTATGTTCCATTGTCTTGAATTATACACTAGAGCATCGCAAATTCAAAGCGTAAGTCACTTTATTCCAATATTACCTTCCCGCAGAGTCTGCTTTTGTGCGTGTAATTCTCCCACCTGTTTTCCCTATGTTTTACTAATTAGAAATGTATATTTGATGAAATAAATAGATAAATAATGAGGGAAGGTGAAAATCTGTTGCCCATATTTGGGCAAGTTTACACTCTGTCTAGTCGCTCTTTTCTCTTGAAATGCACGTCGTGAATCGATTATTCATCTTCTCAAGCGATCGGGGGGAGATCCGGGGTATCACGCAGCCAAAGGAAGACTCTTCGGGACAGTGGAAAAATATACTTTCTCTTCATTTTAAAAGCTATAATCATGATTGTGTTTAGCATGCATTCTGTTCTGTATGAAGTTGGACACATCATCAAAAGGAAGCCCAAAGCCTTATCATACTTCACTGATGAAAGACTTATGACCTTGATAATCAATAAAGCACGTTGGAAATACGAAAATTTTAGATCTTCTGCTATCCTCGATCCAATCTGCCATCTGCTGAGTAATTATTTATATTTATTTATTTGTTTATTTGGCTGGGCAGCTTAAATTGCACATTGATATTAAGGACGACTACGAGATTAAGCGTTCTTTATGATAATAGCGTAATAGTGTAACCTGAATCTCTTGGTTCCTCTTCTTTAAAGACGGAGTCCCTCGAATATTTTCGAATATTAATATTTTCGCGAACAAACTGTGAAGACTAAGATATAGCAAATATATTAAACACAAGCATAGGACAGAGCATTCGAAAATTGTAGCAATATTCATTCAGCAGCACATTTTGGCGATATTCTATTATTTTGAAGGACGCAAAATTAGATATTACTAATTTACATTCGCTAGAGTTGCGTGCCAAGGATGTGCGTGTCTTCACTTTTAAACCAAATCATAATGATTTGGAAAAGAAACTTATATATGTTATATTTTTGTTTAGAAATTCCTGTGTGTCTATTGTAGATTTATCGGCTGAGTCGTCTTTCCAATTTCTTCGGAACAGGGGCCTCGAGCTTTTGTTCAGAATGGTACAAGATGGGCCGATCGCCCTCAAATCGGATGAACTCGTAAGTTGTTTATTATTATAGTTACATGCGTATTTTTTCTATTTCTTTATAATTTCGCAAGAATTTTCAGATTCTATTGACGGTATACAAAGTTGTGATGATGCCAGAGAGCCATGATGCCCTTCTCAACTTTTTTCGTATGGATTTCTTCGAGTAAGGAAGACCTAAGGAAGATTAAGAAACAAATTTCAAAAAGTCATCTCATAACATGCTCTTTCATGTTCTCTTTTCTCCTTCTCATTTTCAACTTTTCCAAGCACATAGAAAAGATAAATAGAAATAATATTAATAATAATACAATCATAATACTCATAATCAGATGTTTGAATCCATGTATGATCATGGATAATTTGTGCAAATAATTGCACGATCTTGCATGAAATATAGTCGGACCATACATAATTTTACTTATATCCGTGATCATACATGGATTCAAACTCCTGAGCATAATATAATTGAATCATCTAACTCCCGCACGGAAATCTTTGAGTCTATATATTTCAAGCCAGAGCCATATTTTATTGTTAAATAGATAATTTTTTTTTCTTCAGAAGTATTATAGAATTGCAAAAGTTTTTCATACACCACGCAAATGCAGAACTTATTAAACTTCTCTGCTGTTGAGAAAAACGCACTCCAAAATTTAAAATGCATATAATTTCATTTTTGCTGAAAGCTCAATGAAATGACGAGAAAACGCCATAAAATTCGATAAAATAGGCGAAAATGCCATGTCGCGCGAAGAAGAGGCGGAGTATTGCGCGGCAAAAGAGCGGAATTTGTATTGTTCGAACAGTTTTAATTCTATAATACCCACAAAACGAAATGTATCATGCACTGATTTTTTACCACGTTTTTACAAAGCTATTTTTCTCTGCCCATTTTTAATTTATTCTTTTATTTTTTGAAACCCTTCGTAAACAAGCATTTGTAAATCGATGAAATATATTAAAAGCTTTGAAAATTTCATAAATCGCACCGTAAAATCGCGAAAAGATTTCTGGCTGTTGATTAGGTTACGATATTTGACAAAGCTTTCTCTCCCTTTAATCACGGAATTCTTTAGAACGATGTGGATGAGAAATCCGACTCGTGAAAGCCAATATCTAATCATGGGCATTCTGTCCTTTTTGATTGCATCCCCGCTACATTCCGATAACCTGCAATTCCGACAGAGGATTGATCATTATTTGGTCAGATTTCTTTGATCTTTGATCTTTCGAGTACATTTGACAATCAATAAAAATTTTTAGGAAAAACATTTGGATGGCTGTCCCGTTGAAGAACTTCCCAAGACCAAATACATCAGCATAATCTTTCGGTATTTTGTTTGTTTATTTAAAAAAATTTTTATCAATCACATTAATAATGAATGGGGAAAAACAGGAGTGATGGAGTTCCCAAACTTTAAGAGATCTCGGTTGTTGAGTCGAAGACCTATAAAGTGTTAAATATAACAAAAAAGCGTTAACGCACGCACCACAGGTTTTGTACTCCGTGTGTTACAGCTGGAATGGTCGTGTTTTAACACTTTCTTTCCTCAATGTGAAGAGTCAGTCATTGTTACGAAACGAAATAAATATTAAAATAAGATTGGTTAAAGAATTTATGATTATATTTATGAGCGTTTAGTTGTAATTTATTAGTTTATTTACTATTTCGGCATGTGTAGTGGATTTCAATTTGCAGCTTAATCATGAGTAATTAATAACCTCTTGCAGTACATTCATTCCATTCTTTGATCTCCTACTTAACACTAACTATCCCGAAGTTCAAATGTTCGCCCTCTACTCGTTAACAATCGCTTCTCTTTGCACGGTTAACGATTGTGATTACTTAAAGTTAGTTCTCTTCTTATTATTCTACTGTCTCTTGCAGTCATCCCCACAAGTTTTAAAGGCTAACCCTGTGCAAATTTGAAATTCTTCACTCTGGGCTTATAAAAGTAATTACTCTCCTAAACAAAGAAATCGAGAGAGCATTGCCAGTCCAGAGATTTTGGTATTTCAAACCTAGCAGTCTATTTAAAATGCGCAACTGACTAGAAGTTTACTGCAAGTTTACTACATACAGTACAGCCCGGTCGTGTATTGTACACATTCTGCGCTGCACTCCGCTGCGGGGCGCATTTGGACGCATCACTTATTTCCTTTGCGTATGAATATTTTTGAATTCTCAAAGTCTTAATCATGAGTTTCCGTGATAAAACGTTCTTTTAATGACTAAAGAAACTGAAACAAAATTTTTATTAATGAGAAAAAAACAATTAAAAGGCAAATCACACTGGTCCGAAAATGATGACTATTAATTCACTGGAAAGGTATACTGTAATACCGATCGCATGATCGCCGAAAGATATTGTGCACAAAACACGACCGGGCTGTACTGTATAAGAGGACGAATGCATTACATTATACTATTGACCGTATAAAATACACTTGTTTATTTGGTACGAGAGTAGCCAACCACTGCCACAATGAATTGCTATGTTTAGAGAGAGAGTACCGGCGAGAGAGTAGGTAGATCAAAGAGAGCGAGGAAGGAAAGGAGGAAAGAGTGGGGAGTTAATAGATAGTTCTTCCTCTGTTTAGCAGCAGTAGCAATGCAATTATGCAAGTACATTTTATACGGACAATACACCACCTGCAATAAACTTCCGTCTAACTAGAAGTAGAATTACAAGTCTACTTCTAGTGGGAATGATAAGTATACTACTAGTTTCGATATCCAGAGGAGTTTCAAATTAGCTTGTTGTGTGCTTTTAATATTTTGTCGATTGCAGGGTTTTATATTCGGAAGGAGTAGAAGAAGTGATGGAACGCTTCGAGATTATTGAATCGAACAGATTGTTGAAGAAGGAGAAAGCGAAAGAATTGTATTCTCGTATTTCTAATATACTCAAAGAGAAGAAGGAGAATGGATCAACAAATTAATAATCCAATATCAGTAATAGCTATCTCCGATCTCCAGTTTTCCACATTATGCTAAGGTCCAACCATAAACCCAAATATAACACTCAAATTTAAACCCCATACCGCTATTAAACCATCGAACCCCTCACGTCGATTTCTTGTTATGTGTGAAACATTTACATTTAATACAATATTTAAGAAAAAATAATAAGATTATTGACCGTATAAAATACACTTGTTTATTCGGTACGAGAGTAGCCAACCGCTCCCACAAGATACTTTTTTTGCATGGTTCAGAAACTATGCCGATCTCTTTCATATATAACATAGCGCGCGGCGAAGGTCAGCCGGGTTAGAGAGAGGCAGCGGAGAGACAATCGAGAGGCGGGGCGAGATGTAGAAGGCTACATCTCGACATCCTCTCGATTGTGACTTCCGTTCGTTAGCACCATTTGTCATTTTCTTATGCAAGTACATTTTATACGCACAATAGACAAAATATTTTTATTTGATTTTTCGTTGTACTGTGCAACGAACCTTAAAGAAGGAAGAGATCCATGAGTTTGCATGGTTGACTCCCACAACGGGGTAATATATTTTATAATAAATTTTATCTGACCTCCCCCCCCCCCCCCCCGGAAATATAATAAAGTAAGAGGCCCAAAAAATATAGAAATTATTTCCCTGATAAATGAGTAGTACTATAGACGCTGTTGCAAAAATTGATACTGTTTTTCAAAGCAATGCACCTTTGCTTCAAGAACTTTTGAATGAAATTAATGATTATGATCCACAATCAAAAGAAGAGTTGGAAATGCAAATAAGAGAGATTACAAACATGCAACTTCCTTCTTCCTTGGAAGCCTATAAAAACCTTTAATAAAAGCTCTTCAAGCTTTCGCGATCATGCAAACTAATGATAAAGTAAATAAAGTTGTTAATAATATAAAACGGGTAAAACTAATTTGTCCGAGACGCAGAGCGAGTTTGGCCAAACTCATACGTGCCCAACCTTTATATACAGACTTTTAGATCTTTTAAAAAAGTAAGCAAATGTCCCTTATTTTATTTAACGGGATAACATATTTTATCCTCATTTTTATAAATTTGATTTTTTCTATGTGTTATGTATGTGATGTTTTCAATGCTTCTTCGACTAATATTCATGAATAAAATTTTATCGTATAATAATATTTTTTCTCGGTCATTTTTTTTTCTTGACTTCTTCGATTGTATTAAGAAGTCGTCAAGCGATGATTGCTTCAGCAACACGTTTTGATCTTAATTTAATTTAATTTATCGTACATTAAATAAATGTGACAGCAAGTGATAAATAAATAGCGTGAATTATAATAGGTAGAGTCGAGGGGGGGACCGGAGAGAGGGAGGAAAGGAGCTCACTGTATATAGTCGCTTCTGGGTTCAAAGATCTTCGTGATAACAACTGGAGGAGTGTTGTTTGCCAATTTTCTGCAAATGGTATTTTATTTATTTATAAATTATGAAAGCATACCACTCACAGGTAGTTGTTTGATCCGTTCTCTTACTTCCTTCCAGCTTTCCTACATTACGGGATTTCAGACTCTGGAATCCCGTAATACTGTTCATTCCTCTCTCTCAGAAGGAGAGGTGCGGTCGCTATTACGGGATTTCAGACTCTGAAATCCCGTAATAGCGACTCCACCCTTACCTCTGAGAGAGAAGAATGAACAGTATTACGGGATTTCAGACTCTGAAAACCCGTAATAACCTTCCTGAATTGCCTGACTTGGTGATGACAAACGGAGATGAGGTAGCTCATACCGTAGTGGATGATGCTTTACAAAAACATATTTGCAGGATTTTGCATATTGGCAGTTGATGGATTTTGGGATGAATAGAACAGACGAGATATCGACATCTAGTACATGCCCCATTGCATTCAGACCTACGAAGAAATATCCAAGAGTGTCCATAGTTATCGCACGGATTGCAGAACGAGTATACACAAACCTCTCCTCACCCAAACCCATAAGAGAGTCTGCCTGAATGTGAAGTATTATGAGAGCATGTCTGAGGGAAATGACTTTCTGACCGTAGGAGGTGACATAGCGAAAAATAAATTTTTCAGTTTGATGTGGAATAAAATAGTGCACTGCCAGGCGACCTCAGCCACACATATGAGAAAGTTTGATTTTGTGTCTGAAGGTTACTGTAGGCGAAAATGTTCGGTAGGTTAAAAAAATTATTTCGGCTCCCAAGCATCCGATCGACTCGCTAGTGGTGCCCATCGATTCCTTGTGTGAATACAACCAACTTTTACTCAGATCACTTTTTAATCAGGACTTCGAAGAATCGAGTTATTATGAAAATAAACTTTTGAAAATTAATTACTATACGACGGTTCTCTAGAAGTAAAAAATTAAATTTGCTTAAAACGTTCTACATTTAATAACCAACCTTATATTAAAATATGAAGGCAAAAAAACCTGTCAACGATAGAACACCATAGCAAAATACGACATCAACTAATAAAAAAACTCAATTCATGATACTCTTTTTTGATGTATTTGTCATACTGTATGCGCATCTTTTCACGGCTTTGTACCCGGCTTCCATGATAAGTGATTTATGTTGTTTTTATACGATTTTTTACTTAAAATTAAAACACACGATAGTGAAAAAGATTTTAAAAACACAATGAATCGAGCAAGAATAAATCTATTAATGAGGTCGGGCATAGAGCCGTGAATAACGCTTCATCAAAAGATTATCGTGAAGTGAGTATTTTCTGAGTTTCTGTCGTATTTTTCGATTGTGTTCATAACTCCCATCTTATTTTGTCTTCAAATTTTAATATAAGGTTCGTTATTTTTAAAAAGAGTAGTACGAATAGAGGCACTTCTTCGGTTTCTCCGGTTCTGTCCAGAGCTCTCCTACCTTGAGGAGAGCTCGGGGAGCATTTCGACCCGTGGACATCGTCCTCCCAGTGAGGACGACCGCTTCATTCGATCCAAAAGATCGAAGTGGGGGATAGGGGGCGGTTGAGGGGGAGGGGGGGGGGTGTGGGTGGCCAGAAACCGAAGAAGTTCATAAATCGATTCTTCGTTCGAATACAACCAACTTTTACTCCAACCATTTTAGGGAAAAGCTGGGAGTTATGAAGACAATAGAAAAATACGACAGAAACTCAGAAAATACTCACTTCACGATAATCTTTTGATGAATCGTTATTCACGGCTCTATGCCCGACCTCATTAATAGATTTATTTTTGCTCGATTCATTTTGTTTTTAAAATCTTTTTTCACTATCGTGTGTTTTATTTTTAAGTAAAAAATCGTATAAAAACAACATAAATCACTTATCATGTAAGCCGGGTATAAAGCCGTGAAAAGATGCGCATACAGTATGACAAATACATAAAAAAAAGAGTATCGTGAAGTGAGTTTTTTTATTAGTTGCTGTCGTATTTTGCTAGGGTGTACTATCGTTGACAGGTTTTTTTGCCTTCATATTTTAATATAAGGTTGGTTATTAAATGTAGAACGTTTTAAGCAAATTTAATTTTTTACTTCTGGAGAACCGTCGTATAGTAATTAATTTTCAAAAGTTTATTTTCATAATAACTCGATTCTTCGAAGTCCTGATTAAAAAGTGATCTGAGTAAAAGTTGGTTGTAATCACACAAGGAATCGATCACTCCCGAGTCGATCGGATGCTTGGGAGCCGAAATAATTTTTTTAACCTACCGAACATTTTCGCCTACACCTTCAGACACAAAATCAAACTTTCTCATATGTGTGGCTGAGGTCGCCTGGCAGTGCACTATTTTATTCCACATCAAACGGAAAAAATTATTTTTCGATATGTCACCTCCTACGGTCAGAAACTCATTTCCCTCAGACGTGCTCTCATAATACTTCACATTTACCCAGTTATAATTGAATGAATTGTCTAAATAATTGCGATAAATTTGTGATGTAAAATATGACGTTTGTACAGTACAATACGAATAACATTAAGATAGTGAATAATAATAAGAAAAAATTAAAATTAGCTTCAAATTGCTTAAAATTCAAATTCTTCAAATTCAAATTCAATCAGCTTCAAATTGCGAAAGAAATACAATTATTAAAAGAAATCTATAATACGGAATATTTTGGACAGAATGTTGTTAGAATAGAGAGACTTTTCCAAAAATGTACTCAAACTACCATTTCTGAACAATAGTGCATGTCCTGTATGGTCTGTTTGGCCAAACTCGCTCTGCGTCTCGGACAAATTAGTTTGACCCGTTTTATATACTTTTTGACAAAATTGAATCCAACGACAGAATGATTGAATATTTAAAAAAATATATTCCAGAACAACAAGGACTTCTTGAAGCTAATAATATTACTCCCCCAAAATATAAATGTATGGAATTGGTAACAACTGTCTCCACTTATCACTAGAATCTGAATTATTAAAGTTTCGTCAAAACCTTGATAGAGGGCATTAGAACAGGTTAAAATTTCTAGATAGTTTTGAGAATCTTTCTTCTGAATTTTTGTAGGTTTGGTGATTTCTTGATAAGTAGTTCCATCAACCCTTCAGTTGCCCTGTAATCTATCCAATCAATTTGTAATATTTTTGATTTCTATAACTTTGTTACCAATCGAATACTTATTTCCATTGTTATCAAACCTATCATCAAACCTAATGGAGTATCCGGCATTACTCTTATCATTTCCATCCTGTAGGTATGATGCTATCAAGCTGCTAACTACAACATCTACATTTGATGTTTTGGGACTATCTTGTTTCGGAGTATTTTCTATTTGTAGAGGCATGACTGAAGAATGTTGTTTGAAACTGTTCAAAGTTTGTGCAATTTTGTTCTTTTCATCAATAATTTCTTCCTGTAGTTTCTTGTTAGAGTCTAGTATTGGTTTGAAAATGTCAACTCGATGGTCTTCTAAATTTTCCAAATCTCTCTTGAAAGTTTAACTGTTTGTGTCGTTTTCTATTTTCTAAATAACTCGTAACTAATTCATTTCTCCTCTTATTATTAGGATCATTTATCTCCACAAAATTTGGTGAGCTACCTCTAATTTTTTCCGTACTATTCCTTTTCTTAGTTAAGAGAAATGGCCGTTAAGACTCGACCACCCCCGGACACGTTGCGCTAGCAATGAGAACTGGTCCATACTTGGGTGTTAGGAGTGTCACCGGCCCTTATTACACAAAACAGTAGAAATTTCCTGTTTGTGCCCTCAGGCTATAAGAATAATTTAAGTGCGTTAAAGTTAAAAAATCATAATTTCTCAAATTGTTGAGATAAAGTCTAAATACCATTTGCGATGCGTCTAGGGTGCACAGACCTTGCTAATTCACTATTAGCATCGAATGCGCGTTGATTCCTAAACCACTTTTTTTACTCAAAATTTTGGTTTTTTCTTACAAATTATAGCTTATTGTAGATTGCTGCAGAGTTTTTCGACTAGATATTGTAGCCTAAGCAATTCTGCATCGATTTCACTTAAAAGTAGGTTCTCCTCGTTAGACCCAGTTGTCGTATTTCTCACTCGAACTTCCGTCATCGATGGTTTTCCCGAACAAATACTGTATTTTCCAAACGATTGGTGCGGAATTGTGGTCTACTCAAAGTTTCGAGGTGAGACCAGTAAATTGACACAAGAAGCCCATCACTTGGATCAATTTGAAAATTTCGATTTTCATGACTCGGGGTCATGGTCTGAAAATTTCAAAATTTCTCAAGTTTGAAATGTTTTCATTTATGTGGCTTATTGTGAAGTACAAAGGATGTGAATAATATTCGACCAATGCACAATGGCAGATATCTCCTTTCAACCATTTTTTCGAAAATTTTCATTCTGATTGCATGCGAAAATTCAGAATTGTGTTCGAATCAGTTCCCAACTTGCTTTCTGTAACATTCTGTCATAGTACTTTACAATGTACATAATCAATATGAAAATCGTTTATTTAAAATTGAGTGCCTACTTTCACGGCAAATTTCTGAAATATTGCAGTTTGTCGACTCGAATGCTGCGACAATGAGCAAATGACAATGACAATGTGAAGTTTCATGATGAGTGAACATAGTGAGTGAACATATATAGAACTGAAATCCCGGCATTCGGCTCACTTTTGAAAAATCGATTTCCATGAACCCGGGGCAAAGTCATGGCAAAAAAAGAAATAAATAAACGATTTTCATATTGATTATTGATTTATTGACTTTGGTACTAGGACGGAATGTTACAGAAAGCAAGTTGGAAACTGATTCAAACACAATTCTGATTTTTCGCACGCATTCAGAACGAAAATGTTCGAAGAATGGTTGAAAGGATAGATCAGCCATTGAGCATTGGCTGAATATTATTCACATCATTAGTACTTCACAATAAGCCACATAAATGAAAGCATTTCAAAATTGAGAAATTTTGAAATTATCGGACCATCATGACCCCCGTGTCGTGAAAATCGAAATTTTCAAATTGATCCAAGTGATGGGCTTCTTGTGTCATTTTACTGGTCCCATCTCGAAACTTAGCTTAGACCACAATTCCGCACCAATCGTTTGGAAAATACAGCATTTGTTCGGGAAAACCATCGATGACGGAAATTCAAGCGAAAAATTCGACAACTGGGTCTAACGAGGAGAACCTACTTTTAAGTGAAATCGATGCAGAATTGCTTAAGCTACAATACCTAGTCGAAAAACTCTGCAGCAATCTACAACAAGCTATAATTTGTCCGAAAAAACCAAAATTTTGAGTAAAAAAAAGTTCTGTAACATTCTGTCATAGTACTTTACAATATACATAACCAATACGAAAATCGTTTATTTTCCAAAATTGTGAGTCAAAAAAGTGGTTTAGGAATCAACGCGCATTCGATGCTAATAGTGAATTAGCATGGTCTATGCACCCTAGACGCATCGCAAATGGCAATTAGACTTTATCTCAACAATGTGAGAAATTATGATTTTCAAACGTTTTCGCACTTCAGGCTATAAAAAAAAATTAATTTTTCTTATAGCCTGAGGGCACAAACAGGAAATTTCTACTGTTTTGTGTAATAAGGGCCGGTGACACTCCTAACACCCAAGTATGGACCCCCAGTTCTCATTGCTAGCGCAAGGTGTCCGGGGTGGTCGAATATGATCGAGTCTTACGGAACATGCCTCTTAAATATAAATATTTTCTCTTAATAAATTATGAATAGAACAAGTATGTGTGAAAGCAAAGTTCCTACACTGGAATTGTATTCGATGTTGAAATACTCTAAAAATGAAAGCAATAAAAGCTTGGATGAATTGAAGAAAATAAATCGTGATGATATACGCAAAGAAATGCATACAATGAACAACCTGATAAAATACATGCTTTTACATAAGAGTGTAATACAAAAGATGACAAAAAAGAAATGATTCACTTTATTACTATAGTCAAAAAACGATGAAAAATGATTCCTTTTTTTGGATAAAGTGATGATACTCCACATTAAGAGGCATGTTCCCTAAGACTGGATCATATTCGACCACCCCCGGACACGTGCGCTAGCAATGAGAACTGGGGGCCCATACTTGGGTGTTAGGAGTGTCACCGGCCCTTATTACACAAAACAGCAGAAATTTCCTGTTTGTGCCCACAGGCTAAATATCATTAATTTCAGATGTTTCATTCTTTTTAAAAAAATACATTGAGTTGAGTGAATATATTGGATCCCTCAACAGTGTTTTTATAGATTGTTGTTATCACAGCACCAGTTTTAGTTAGATTATAATCACTGAAAATGAAATCATCAAAAGGAAAAGTATATAATCGCTTACCATCTTCACCAATAATTTTGCCTACTTCAGTACGGAGACCATCTCTTGACGTTGCTCCGATGTGGTCCATTTTTATCCTATTTAATTGGAAACAACTTTTAGCACTAGTTTGTGTTGATTTATTGATATGATGTTTCACAATTTAAGAGAGATGGCCGTTAAGACTCGACCACCCCCCGGACACGTGCGCTAGCAATGAGAACTGGGGGACCATACTTGGGTGTTAGGAGTTTCTCTGGCCCTTATCACACAAAACAGCAGAAATTTCCTGCTTGTGCCCTTATGCTATTAGAAAAATAAATTTTTTTAAAAACGTTAAAAAATCATAATTTTTCAAATCGTTGAGATGAAGTATAAATATCTTTTGCGGTGCGTCTAGGGTGCACAGAGCTTGCCAATTCGCTATTAGCATCGATTGTGCGTTGATTGCTACACCACTTTTTTTTAACTTTAAATTTTGTTTTTTTCGGACAAATTATCGCTTGGTGTAGTTTGCTGCAAAGATTTTCGACCAGGTATTGTAGCCTAAGCAATTCTGCATTGATTTCACTTAAAACCGGGCTCTTCCCAGTAGACCATCTTGTCGAAATTTTCGTTCAAATTTCCGTCATCGATGGTTTTCCCGAACAAATGTATTTTCCAAACGTAATTTCCAAACGATTGGTGCGGAATTGTGGTCTACGCTAAGTTTCGAGGTGAGACCAGTAAAGAGACACAAGAAGCACATCACTTGGATCAATTTGAAAATTTCGATTTTTATTGCCATGGTCCGAAAATTTCAAAATTTCTCAAGTTTGAAATGTTTTCATTTATGCGGCTTATTGTGAAGTACTAATGCTGTGAATAACATTCAGCCAATGCTCAATGGTTGATCTCTCCTTTCAACCATTTTTCGAACAATTTTCGTTCTGAATGCGTGCGAAAAATAAGAATTGTATTTGAATCGGTTTCAGACTTGCTTTCTGTAACATTCTGTCATAGTACTTTACAATGTACATAACCAATACGAAAATCGTTTATTTTCCAAAATTGTGAGTCAAAAAAGTGGTTTAGGAATCAACGCACATTCGAAGCTAATAGTGAATTAGCAAGCTCTGTGCACCATAGACGCACCGCAAATGATATTTAGACTTCATCTCAACAATTTGAGAAATTATGATTTTTAAACGTTTTTTTTTAAATTAATTTTTCTAATGGCCTGTGGGCACAAACGGGAAATTTCTGCTGTTTTGTGTAATAAGGGCCGGTGACACTCATAACAACTTAGTATGGACACCCAGTTCTCATTGCTAGCGCACGCGTCCGGGGGTGGTCGAGTCTTAACGGCCATCTCTCTTAAGAGACCGGCTCGGTAAGACTCGAGCATTTTGACCCCCTGCCGGACATTCGCGAGGACTTTCGCTTTGGACCTCTATACTTTCATCATAGACACATACCGGGGGGAGACCGATGAAAGTTATAGTAAAAATGCCCTTATGCTCAAACCCGGCTCAAATATGTCACATTAAGTAAAAAATTGAAAAATTCATATCTTTTCAATCGTGATAGCTAGGACTTTTATTACTTTTAATTAGTGAATAACATGTCAAGCACTCTTACAAACACTGCTGAACATTAATATCATATCGTTCTGAATATGTTTTTTCGTGTCTGATTTTCAGATTTTTTTCCTTCTATCCTCGTTGAAAGAGATAGCGCAAGAAATTTCATAGTGCATATTGTAGCCCTGACGATTATGCACATGGTGGTCACATTCCCTTGCCCAGCCAGTTTGTCATAAGCCTCGAGAATTGCAACTGAATGTGAGAAATGTGTAAATTGCAAAAATCAAAAATTAAATTTCATGAAATTCGCAAGAGTAAGAGGAAGCTTTATTTTGTCATTTCACTCGTAGTAATGCGAGTGCACAGGAAAAATATACAAATAGACTCGGACTACATTTTAAAAAAATTTAGAAAAATCATTATATTATTTTTATTTTTTCAACCCCCACATTCAGTCGACCGTCAAGGCAAGTTGATTCATAGGGCGGATGGTGGCTGTTGCATGTGCGTTTGCAGAAACGACTGCAACGTGAAGAATCGTCGTTTCGCAGATCTCGAATTTATTTTTTAAATTATCAAACTTGAATATTTATATGTTTCTTTCATATAAATCAGTTGGAAGGTAGCGTACGGCATCCAAAGCTGTACCATTTTTATCAGTAGGAGTATACGGTATTGAACTACCGTAATTGTCAGGAATCGCAAATTGATTTTTTTTCAGTCGACCCATGATTTTCAACCATGACCCCGGGTTCATGGTTGAGAATGGCTGAGGTCGAAAAATTCATGATGATCCCAGACCAAATACTATGTGGCATTATATCAACAGTGGGCCCTCTTTAATTTTTATGATACCATAACTCGAATTACCGTTATCTAGCTATCGTATCCTATAATAATGTGGTGAAATTCTCGAAAATTCAGGTGCGTGCATTACTAGTACGGTAATTCGAGTTATGGTATCCATAAAAATTAAAGAGGGCCCACTGTTGATATAATGCCAAATAGTATTTGGTCTGGGATCATCATGAATTTTTCGACCTAAGCCATTCTCAACCATGATCCCCGGGTCATGGTTGAAAATCATGGGTCGACTGAAAAAAAAATCAGTTCGGGATTACTGATGATTACGGTAGTCCAATAGCGTACACTCCTACTGATAACAATGGTACAACTTAGGTTGCAATAAGCCACCTTCCAACCGTTTTATATGAAATTAACATGCAAATATTCAAGTTTGATGATTTAAAAAATAAATTCTAGATCTTCACGTGGCAGTTGTTTTCGCAAACGGACATGTATCAGCCACCATCTACCCTATGAATCAACTTGACTCGACGGTCGACTAAATATGCGGTTTGAAGAAATAAAAAATATAATAATTATTTTTAAATTTTTTTTTTAAATGTAGTCTGTGTATATTTGTGTATTTTTTCTATGTATGCGCATCACTACGAGTAAAATGACATAATAAAGCTACCTCTTACTCTTACGAATTTCAAGAAATTTAATTTTCTATTTTTGCAAATTACACATATCTCACATTCAGTTGCAATTCTCGATGCTTCAGAAAAGTTGGATTTCCAAGGGAATGTGACCATCATGTACACAATTGCCAGGGCTACAATATGTACTATGTCAATGCTTGCCGTCTCTCTGTTGAAGAGTATAGAAGAGGAAGAATCTGAAAATCAGACACGAAAAAATATATTCAGAACGATATGATATTACTACTCAGCTGTGTTTATAAGGGTGCATGACATGTTATTCACCAATAAAAAGAAATAAAAGTCCTAGCTATCACGATTGAAAAGTTATGAATTTTTCAATTTTTTATTTTATGAAACATATGTGAGCCGGGTTTGAGCCCAAGGGCATTTTCACTATAACTTTCATCAGTCTCCCCCCGGTATGTGTCTATGATGAAAGTATTGAGGCCCAGATCGAAAGTCTTGGCGAATGTCCGGACCATGCTCGAGTCTTACCGAGCCGGTCTCTTAAAAATAAATTGCTCCATTGTGAAGTTGACAAGTTATGATCACACTAAGAAAAATTTCATTTTTGTCATTCATATATCACGGATCTCCTGTAAGAATGAAAGAAGCCAACCGACAGTTTTTTAAGTTTTTCTCACCGATTTGGATGAGATTTATATGATTGACCATAATGAGGTAAAGGAGAAGGGCGAGGCACTTGGTTACGCCAAATTTGTATTTTAATCGATTTTTTGATCTTCCATTTCGGGCAGCCATATCTCACTCAATTTTTGACCTACAGCAAGAAATTTTTTTCCAATCGACTCGAAATGATCTAATCTAGAAGTTACTCAAGAAAGGATACGAGCAAAAACGCCATCTTCTACCTGTTGTCTTCGAAAAACTGATTTTTTGAGTACATTATGCTAATTTTCTCAAACTGTTTCCACAAAGGATACGATTTTTATTCGCGATTCTGATTCTCCATCCTCGAATTGAGGTAATTACATACTTCAGCCGTCATAATTCGCGGCACCCAATACCGTTTCTCAGAGGGGACCCGGACTTAGCGTTATTTTCATTCAAAAAAAAACATTTCCTATCTCATCTCTGTTCATTTTTTTGCAAATGTGCAATCAAGGTATACCAATCGAAAGATCTCGACGAGCTCTACAAAAATGACTTAGTATTGACTCCTCCGGTATTTGTTACTTGCGGGGCACTCCGTTCAATCCCGTGGTGTACGCCGCGAGGTACACCGCGGGGCTTACCTGTATTTTATCAATTTTTTTTAAATTTTAATTTTTTTCAGTGAAATTACGTGCATCGACTCAAAATATCAGTTTGATTGCTTTCCTGGATCAATAGTTATGAAAAATTAAAGTGTCCAATGACTTTTGGCTGATACTGAACAACAGAACCGACAGCAAAACACCAATACAAAGTGCGCCCTGCTTCCCAGGTTTAAATACCATACAGTCATATTGCATTTCATTCCAGATATCCTGGCACATTTGTGTTTCATCACTATTTCATCAATCACACTCTTTTTTATTAGAGAAACTGTCAAAAGGTTGAACAAAAAGCTGTAACAAGCACAACAACAATTGTGGGAGAGAAAAAAGGAAGGAGTAGATCATCATTGATATTAGCAAATCAATCGTTAATTACGAGCATGTTTATAGAGCAAACTTCAAATATTACAAAAAAAGTGCAAAAATCAGGCAAATTATGTTTGAGAACGCACACGGAGATACAAACACTGCACAAGAAAACGTTGTAGATTAACGGGGACAACAATAGAAACAAGAAAAGGGATCAGAGTTCAAAGATCAAAGATCAAAGCGAGATTGGTGTCGGTCAAAGATATAAAGCGAGTGCAGGTATACTGTAGCTCAATTATCGATCGATAGATAATATGGTAATCAATCAATAATTGTAGGAAGAACGAGCGGCAGTATCAGGACAATCAACATGAGAATGAATAGATTATAGATATAGTAGATGTATTCAATCTTGTTGTTGTGTTGTTGTTCTAGTCTGAACATTGATCTCGACTGGATTCTCTCCCCTTCCCATATACTGTACCCTTACCTCCCCTTTATCGATTGATCCATACTATCTCTATATTGATCTAGTCTTCCCTTCATATGAACATATCCAACATATTGTTCTATCCTTTGTAATTCTTTCCATCTTGCCATTAAGGCCATCTCTCTTCAACATTGTCTAATTGAAAATGTATTCATTAATCTATCCATATTATACCAGATTACCATAACTAGACAAACTATTCATATATTATATATTCATCTATTGTTTGTCCCAATTGTTCTCGTTCCTTCCCAATTGCATACAATTGGATTCTATATATATATATATATATATATATATATATATATATATATATATATATATATATATATATATATATATATATATATATATATATATATATATATATATATATATATGAATATAGTAAACTTCTCCACCGTTCAGAAAAACGCACTCCAAAATTTTCGCCTAATTTCGGGAGGTTTTTCCGAACGTTTTGTAAATGCATATAATTTTATTTTTGCTGAAAGCCCAATTAAATGACGAGAAGACGCCATAAAAATCGATGAAATAAGAGAAAATCGTATGCCGCGCGAAGAAGTGGGCGGAGTCTGAGTATTGCGCGGCAAATAGCGGAATTTGTATTGTTCGGACAGTTTTAATTCTGATATATATATAATTCTATTTTGTTTTATCCCTGTGTTGCCCCTTTACTCACGTGACCGTTTCAATACCCTAAGAACTTCTCCAATCATATACACTCAACTCTACTACCTAATACCATATTATTGCTTGTATATGATAAACAATGAGGTCATACATTACTGCATATATTATATATAACATTTTCTCCAATTAGTCGACGTATGCATGACTTTCATCTCTATATCGAAGATATGGTGTTGTAGGGTTGCCGTTGCGTAGGCGTAGTCGAATTTACCGCGCCCTCTTCCCATCTCTTGCCACTCTCTCGGCATTTCCCGCACGTCAGATTAGTGACAGCCGGAGGGTGCGTAGTCCCCGCACCTTTGCGGGGACTACGCACTCTTTCTCGCCTCTCCATGACCCTATCCCTACTCTCTCTCCGCTCCACCCGGCTCCCCCCCCATTGAGGCACGTTTGAAGACATATCCAACTCCCCTCTCTTCTGAGAGCTTAGCAGTCAACAGCAAAGTTGTAGCTCACCTCGATCCGGTTCTGATTCTTTTTTGGATGAGTCGATACGATCAAAACAAACGAAATTACATTCGTTCTACGGTTTCAGATGGAAATCTAAACAATTACCTTTCAAATAAGTGTTGGTGTCTACATTTGAATTTCTGTCAATGATCATAGGAATCTGATTCCCAACCCTGTATATTTATTATATTGAGTTCCTGTCATTCCATCTATTTTTCATTTCAATGATTTATGTCTCGAGAGGGACATTGTTAACCTCTCATGGTCCGCTCTTCCACTCTCATCGCTTTGCTGGTTGTGAGATTATTTATGACAGATCAATAAAAATTCGCATACCATAAGTATACGATGTCCCGGTGTCCGAGACTGTTACATTATTTTCATTTATCACGGTCTTGATGCAGTATTTATTATCTAAATGTGTTTTAGTGTGGATTTGTTTGCCCAATGCACTTATTAGGTGAATTCATAAGTAACGCTCGTTATTTAGTTTAGTCTCAATTTCAGTCGCCTCGTTCTTGCTCTGTTGTTATTGCCAGCATCCATGCTGCATAAACTAGATAGGGTGTCCCTCGAATATCCTGCGGTTGTTTTCGATTCACTTTCCGCGTGTCCTCCAGGCGAGAAAACCGCACAATTTCGCCCCCGACGGAATTCACATTCGCAACGTTATTTTATTCCTCTTCCTCTCTGACTTGAAACGTCCTGGCTTCCAACCTCGCTTAGCAGAGGTGTACCACTCACATGTGCCTCACGTAACACCGATGAGAAAGTGGGTCGTCAAATTCGAGAAACAGGACTTTTTCATCGAAGATGAAGACTAACCCAGTCGCCCACCGAATGTGGCTCTCGATCGATTGCTCCAAGAGGTAGACGCTGATCCGTACTCCTTTACCGGTGATATTGCAATGGCACTTGGAGTCAGCCAAAGCACTGTGGTACATGTCATTCACACTCTCGGAAATAAGTGAAAATAGGGAAGATGTCTACCCCAAGTCCTAGCCGACTACGACAAGGATCGCCGACTGGACATGGCAAAGACTTTTCTAACTCTACGTCGCCGGCTTGTTTGGCTGGTCAACGTTATAACCGGTGATGAAAAGTGGATGATCGATGATTACGAAGAACCAAGGAGACTGTGGTTCGGTAAGCACGAATAGCCAGCAGATGCCCCCAAACCCGATTTTCGCCGCCAAAAAGTGATGTTGTGCATCTGGTATTCGGTACGGGGAATCGACTACTGGGAACTCCTCCCCGAGGGTACGACTGTAATGATACATGTCAGCACTCTCTACTTGCGGAAGACTCCACCTCGAACAATCACGCGGGAAGGACACTCGGATCTAATTTCAACATGAAAACGTTCGACCTCATGCCAAAAGAACGACCCAGGCTGAGCCAACGGGATGTGACTGAACTGTACTCCCCCACCCTCCGTACTCACCCGACCTTGCCGACTATGGTTGTCACCTCTTCGCGGCGCTCCATCACTTCCTCAAAGGGTAAGGCTTCAAAGACCGAACCGCTATCCATACCGTACTCGACACCTATTTCCGAAATTTGCCCCAGTCCTTTTATCACGAATGGATCCATAAACTGCCGGGTAGAAGGCAGAAGGTGACCGATGCGAATGGAAAATATTTCTAGAATTCTCCATGCTTTGTTAAATTTTTGTGACAAATTTTTTGGAATGCGAAAAACGAGCGTTACTTATGAATTCACCTAATATCTATAATAATAAAAAATGAAAAAAACAGCAATCGCAGCGAAGCAAAATTGGTATACTGTAGCGTACTGTAGAATGTTTCTGTAAATGTGCTAACATCATGATTTCACCTTACATATTATGGATGTATCGCATTACATGACACCATTCATTGAACTTACACAGATCGTAGGGATACAAATAATGTGTTTAAATTATCAAGTATCATTTTAAACAAAGTAAAGTATTGTTTGAAAGATTTTTGAGACATGTTTCTGAATTTTTGTAGCTAAAATATTTTTAAAATTATTTTCAAAAAGCCGTGCATTCGATAGCTAATACTGTCAAGATTCCACGCAAAAAAAAATTCAGGTCGAAATACGAAGTTAAGTAAAGTTATGACCTTTTTAAAGTTGTTTTCGTTCGGTTTGGTCTTTGTCTGAAGCTCTCTGTTATCTCCATTGTCTCTCGACTACTCTCCGTCAATACAACAGTATCCTATCGATTATTTCATTCGAGATATACTCAACTGCTCATTCCACCGATCTACTCAATCGTCTAAACTCCCGCCAAATTCGTGCAGCTCCCGACAAGAATCGCAGCCGTTTCCAATCGGGATCGTAGTCGTTCCTGTCGTCATAGATAATCTCACAACCAGCAGAGCGAAGAGAGTGGAAGAGCGGACCATGAGAGGTTAACAATGTCCCTCTCGAGACATGAATCATTGAAATGAAAAAAGATGGAATGACAGGAACTCAACATAATAAATATTCAGGGGGGAATCTGATTCCTATGATCATTGATAGAAATTCAAATGTAGACACCAACACTTATTTGAACGGTAATTGTTTAGATTTCCATCTGAAACCGTAGAACGAATGTAATTTCGTTTGTTTTGATCGTATCGACTCTTCCAAAGAAGAATCAGAACCGGATCGATGTGAGGGAAATGACGAAAAAACAATGAAAATGAAGTTGGCGAACTCGTAGAATATTTTAAACGTAAATGGGTAAAGAAATATCGATTGAAAATATCGATTAGCAGATCAGCGGTGCAACTTTTGAAAGAGAGGCGAGAAAGAGTGCGTAGTCCCCGCAAAGGTGCGGGACTACGCACTCTCTCGCAGTGATAGGCAAAACTACGAATTTAGGAAGGGAGAGAGTGTCTCGCACGGGCGATTGCTAGAGAGAAGGGAAGGGATGGCAATTGGGTGCGTAGAATTCGCCCCCGTTCCTGCAACCCTATGGTGTTGATAGATAGCACGGGTCTCCTGTAAAAGTGTAGCAACGCTTGCCACTAGGAAAAATTTTTTGTCTCCGATTTCGATGAAAATCCTATGGTAGATGTGGTTGGGGGTCATGAGAAGGCCTAGCTACTTGATTGGGCCAAAATCGCAGATTATCGATTTTTTGTAACCTACCACATAAACGATCATAACTCGGTCAAATTGATCGTACAGTGACCGGACAGGTGTCATTCGAACCATATTCTAAAGCTCTCCGAAAACGTTACTAATGGCTCGTTCGCTTCTAAGTCGTCTTTAGGTCGAAAAACGCGAAAAACACTTTTTGTTATCAAAAAGTGAAGATTTCTCGAAAAATTACAGTCTCCTGCGATTGGATGCATTCAGAGATGAAGACTTAGTTCTCGGACGACGCCCTGGAGTTATCAATTACCCTCGTATTTGACCAGTGATGTTGATATCTGCGCAGTGTTTGCTCAATTATGTTACAGTTTCTATTGTGAAGTAAACATATTTGTTGAATTGATTGAATTCTGATAGGAAAAAAACATGTATTTTCACATAAAAGCGTAAAAAATCGAAATCGGAGCAGTTTTCCTTTAATAACTCGAAAACGGCTTGACATAACAATTTGGACAATTGTAAACTTTTCAATCTCCCTTTCGAGAGAATCATTTCTATTTTTTTGAAAAGGTAATTGGACAACTTTGAAGTGAGATACGATCAAAAAACGGAAAGTGATCAAAAATCGACTAAGTCCATGAGCGATCTAGTAATCGACCCTGAGGGCTAAGAGATACGGGCAATGAACTACATAGTGATATTTTGCGTGGTTTGATGACATAATTTTTGCGATAAAACGGATGGGGTCAAGAAAGAGAGACAAAAAATTTTTCCTAGTGGCAGAAAGGGCCGATTTTGCTACATTTTTACAGGAGACCCGTGATAGTTCACATCTAGCAGACATAAATAAGTAGGAGAGATAATCTATGGATCATCTTGATAGACAACAGGTGTTTCGTTCACATAATTTGCAGTGCAGATGTTAGTATAACCAATATATAAGTGAACATATAATCAATAAACATTTGGTACAAACTTGTGTTTATTCTCGTGTAAAACGTGTTTCAAAATAGGACAAAGTTATATTGATTATGGTTGTGCATGTACAGATTATTGTTAATCATGAAATAGATGGGATAACAACTGGAGGAAATTGTTGCAAAAATCGCAATTCCAGAGATTGCAGCAATAGCTGCAATGCAAAAATTGCAGATACCTCGGCTCGACTCCTTGCTCAAATGTGTCTTTTAATTTTCTGTTAAATATATTTTCGAAGAACAATTAAGTAATGGCAGGAGAACACTTCTTTTACAAGAATATCCACATCTAATTTGAAACTCTGCGCTCTGGCAATGCTCTCTCGCTCTCGTTGTCACCCAGAGAGCACTACCACAGCATGCATTCTCATGACTTTCAAAGCAAGAACGACCGCTCAACATACAAACTCTCTCGAATACAATGGTCTCTCCTTTGTCTTGCTTTGGAAGAAAAATGGCTTGGACCAGAATACTGTGGCTACCAGAGTGGAGAGTAACATTAGCTAAGGGTGTGCCTTTAATACTCTCTTTTTATGTGTTTGAACGTGTTCGTTTCTTTGATGCCAATGTTAGTTACGTCAATTTGTATTGTTTTTTTTTTCAAATATTATATTTTTTTTTCGATTTAGTCATAATTCTTTCGCCACCAACCAGTATAGCTGAGCTGGTCCAATGGAGAATGAACTGATGATTAGAACGAAGATGAGCGTGAACTTGGCGACGTCGAATAGTATACACCCGAGCGAGATCTGGAAAGGGTAGTTTATTTAATAAATTAATAGATAAATAAATAATAAATGAATAAATAAATTTTTCATACACCATGAAGATAATTCAACAAGTAAAATTTTAAAATATTTATTGACGTACTTGTAATGGTCCCAGTATGGGATGTGTTTGAAACAGATAAATGATACGTGCGAACGAGAAAACATTTCCTATTGCGAACAGCGCCTGAAGCACTATAAACATTATTTAATTATAATATTACAAAAATATTTAATAAATTATTGTTTATATTTCGGAGAGCATTCAATGGACTCCTGTATTTCTCTGCTTTGGTCAAACTCGCTCACTAACTTCGAATACGGCAGAGTCTAGCCAGAGCGGCGAAAATTACTGCGCGTTGAAAGTTCCGGAGGGTTAGAAATTATTGTGTGTTGAGTTCCGGCCGGTTGGAAATTACTTTAGGTTGCTAAAATAATCAATATTCTTACTTCAGCAATGAGCATCGGTTCATAATCTGTCCATTTCGTTCTAACTTCGAATCTCTGAGCGTTTCCATCAATTTCGAGAAACGAAAAGATCAGATAGGCCGAGGCTCTGCATTAATAATAATAATCTTTATCACATCTGCACATTGGTGCGGTGGGTCATGACAGGGGGTTCTTCATAGATTAATAGGTTACAATTCTTTCTTCTATTCATCGGGTCATCGATCATCGATCATCGGGTCATCGATCGATCGAGGCTCTGCAATCGTTGATAATACATTTATGTATTTTATATTGACATATTTTATATTTATTTTTTTCCATAAAACAGAACCAGAAATTAAATTGATTTAATAGTGTGCCATAGCATGCTAAAGGAGAAAGAAAAAACATGTTTGTACGTCGTTGTTGAAATCACGATTTTGAAAATTTAGAAAATATTGCCTAATAAAATAAAACATTATAAAATAATTGCTAATTTCCGTTCAAATATACACTATACCTGACTGAGATCTTATATCGATTTCAGTCGGGCGCAATGCGAGAAGCACATTGTTACCTATTGTGCGTATAAAATGTACTTGCATAAGAAAATGACAAATGGTGCTAACGAACGGAAGTCACAATCGAGAGGCGGGGCGAGATGTAGCCTTCTACATCTCGCCCCGCCTCTCGATTGTCTCTCCGCTACCTCTCTCTAACCCGGCTGACCTTCGCCGCGCGCTATATTATATGTAAAAGAGATAGGCATAGTTTCTGAACCATGCAAAACAAGAAAGTCTCTTGTGGGAGGAGTGATTGGCTACTCTCGTACCAAATAAACAAGTGTATTTTATACGGTCAATACACTGAGAGCAAACTTACCCAAATATGGGTAATGGATTTGCCAACTTACGCTACTTGTGTACACAATTTGCCCATATTCGGGCAAATGGTAGCCCAAAAACCACCGATTTGCCCATATAAAGGCTAGCATTTGTCTGAATACGGGCAAATCGTTCGCCAACTAACGGCATTCGGGCAAATTTAATCTCTGTGTAGCCTATTATTGACAATATAATTTATTGTGCATCGTATGTACATCTATCAATATTATTCACTTAACCGTACGTGATTGAGATCGTGCAGAGATACAGGCAGATCATGCTCCACCATTGTTTCCGATATTTCGTGAATCTCTGTTCCCAGAGCTGCTTCATCTCGGACCACATCATAACGTTGTTTTTTTTTTAAATTAATTTTTCTAATAGCCTGAGGGCACGAACAGGAAATTGAAGCTGTTTTGTGTAATATGGGCCGATGACACTCCTAACACCTTAGTATGGACCCCCCAGTTCCCATTGCTAGCGCACGTGTCCGGGGAGTGGTCGAGTCTTAACGGCCATCTCTCTTTAGCGATTTCGGTTGTTGAGTCGAAGATTTTAGTCAAACAATAAACGCTCAAAGAAAAAAGGGTAAAATGAAACTACAGCTGACATAACAACAGCTGTAAAGTGTTAAATATAATACAAAAAGCGTTAAGGTGTCTTGTACACAGGTCTTGTGTTCTGTATATTACAGCTGGGGTGGTCGTGTTTTAACACATTTTCTCAGTGTGAAGAGTCCGTCATTGTTAGGAAAGGAAATAAAGATCAAAATATATTAATTGCTAAAGATGGAGACCCACGAGTTTTTTCGTAATAAGACTGTTCGGATAGTATGATGGAGATTCATCAAACGAATCAAAAGACATATCTGATATTGATTCCCGATATGTTTAAAGCTCACTATGAGCATTGAAAGTACAACTTTCAAGGCATGTAGAGAGTGCTCATCGAATTTGCATACTTTCTCTCTCATTTTCTCATTATCCCTTATGCCAATTACCATATAATATAAACAATAGCCCGCATGCTTATCGTGGCGGGAGTCAGTCATGCCAACTCATGGGTCCCCTTCTTTAATGCATTTATTACTATATTTATTTACTATTTTTCCCTGTGTAGTATATTGCAATTAGCAGCTTGAATCCTGATTAATTAATAATCTATTGCAGTACATTCATTCCATTCTTTGATCTCCTATTTAACACTAACTATCCCGGAGTTCAAATTCGCCCTCTACTCACTAACAATTGCTTGTCTTTCCACGATTAAAGATTGTGATTACATAAAGTTAGTTCTCTTCTTCTTATTCTAGTGTCTCTTGCAGTCATCCCCTAGAGGTTTGGCAAGCCAAACCCCAAGCTAATTTGAAGCTCTCCGCTCTGGCAACACTCTCTCGTAAACAAAGAAATCGAGAGAGCATTGCCCGATCGGAGAGTTTGCTTTTTATCTTTTGCAGTATTTTATATTCGGAAGGAGTCGAAGAAGTGATGGAACGCTTCGAGGCTCTCGAATCGAACAGATTACTGAAGAATGAGAAAATGAAAGAACTGTATTCTCGTCTTTCTCAAATACTCAAAGAGAAGAAGGAGAATGGATTAACAAATTATTAAAATACAAATAGCCATCCGCTATCTCCAGTTATCACGGATCTCCTGTAAAAGTGTATGAAACCATTCGACAGAAAAAAATTGATTTCCTCCGTTTTTATTGATTGTTCTTAGACTGGCCTAACTGAGTGCGAAAACAACATTTTCAAATTTTGTTTTTCGGAATTTGCATATCTATGCAATTTGTTTCCTGTAAACTTCAGATGAATGTAACTCGGTTCATTATTGAGCAATCGTGTAACATTTTTTTTCAATCGGTTGCTACTGACCTCCTCTACAAATAACTCAAATGAGGATATAATCGGAAATGTTGATTTTCATGTGTTATTGCATGAAAACTGTTTTTTAACATGAAAAATGAGATGTTTCTCGAAAATTTTCTCTATAGGATAAGTGTTTTATTGCAGATTCGGATTCCCCGTCCACGAATTAGGGTATCCTGATATGTCTTTTAACCCAACTCTGTCCCCCCAATAGTGATACTTTATATCGTGCTGGACTTAGCGCAATTTTCCCTCAAATCACATTTTTGGCTGTAAATCAGCTCAAACTTATGTTAATGTTCTGATTAGCATATTTAAACCGTGTATCTCGGCCAGCCTTACAAAATTGTCTTAATGGTTCGAATTCTCAACAACAATCATTAGATATGAATCGAAAACTGATTTTATTTTAATAAAACGACTTTTCGATTCTTTCGTTAAAGATTTTTGTTTATTCTTTATTTCAATTTTCACTGTTTTTATTTATCGTTTATTGATATTAGCTTATTGACCGTTAAGGTCGAAGAAACTGTTTGAATCAAGAATATCCAGGGAACCTTTGAAAAACTCTGAGAAATCACTGTAGATCAAGTCATAGATGGCATCCGAGGGTATCACTCTCTCATCCTCGACCACATTCCCTTCCTCCTCAATAAGCAAATCTTCTTCGAAATCCTTCTCCATATCATCCAAAAGCGCTCTTCTTCTTCTGCTATTTATTCCTTTAGCCTCCATTTCCGAAGTCGAAAAGGCGAAAAGTCGTTAATAATTCAGTTTTCGATTCATATCTAGAAAATGATTGTTGTTGAGAATTCGAACCATTAAGACAATTTTGTAAGGCTGGCCATGATACACGATTTAAATATGCTAATCAGAACATTAACATAAGTTTGAGCTGATTTACAGCCAAAAATGTGATTTGAGGGAAAATTAAGTCCAGCAGAAGAAGAGCGCTTTTGGATGATATGGAGAAGGATTTCGAAGAAGATTTGCTTATTGAGGAGGAAGGGAATGTGGTCGAGGATGAGAGAGTGATACCCTCGGATGCCATCTATGACTTGATCTACAGTGATTTCTCAGAGTTTTTCGAAGGTTCCCTGGATATTCTTGATTCAAACAGTTTCTTCGACCTTAACGGTCAATAAGCTAATATCAATAAACGATAAATAAAAACAGTGAAAATTGAAATAAAGAATAAACAAAAATCTTTAACGAAAGAATCGAAAAGTCGTTTTATTAAAATAAAATCAGTTTTCGATTCATATCTAATGATTGTTGTTGAGAATTCGAACCATTAAGACAATTTTGTAAGGCTGGCCGAGATACAGGGTTTAAATATGCTAATCAGAACATTAACATAAGTTTGAGCTGATTTACAGCCAAAAATGTGATTTGAGGGAAAATTGCGCTAAGTCCAGCACGATATACAGTATCACTATTGGGGGGGACAGAGTTGGGTTAAAAGACATATCAGGATACCCTAATTCGTGGACGGGGAATTCGAATCTGCAATAAAACACTTATCCTTTAGAGAAAATTTTCGAGAAACATCTCATTTTTCATGTTAAGAAACAGTTTTCATGCAATAACACATGAAAATCAACATTTCCGATTATATCCTCCTTTGAGTTGTTTGTAGAGGAGGTCAGTAGCAACCGATTGAAAAAATATGTTACACGATTGCTCAATAATGAAGCGAGTTACATTCATCTGAAGTTTACAGGAAACAAATTGCATAGATATGCAAATTCCGAAAAACAAAATTTGAAAATGTTGTTTTCGCACTCAATTAGGCCAGTCTAAGAACAATCAATAAAAACGGAGGAAATCAATTTTTTTCTGTCGAAAAAGGTTCTATTTTTCATACACTTTTACAGGAGACCCGTGTTATTCCATATTGCAATGCATTTGTAGATATATATTTTTGAATCTGACCCTTCCCACCTATATTGTACTGTACATCGAAGCTTAGGGGGAACACCCCGAGCTAATTTGTGACTCCACGCTCTGTCGCTTTCTCGTCTATTAAAGATGGAGACCCTCGAGTTTTTCGAAATAGAACTGTTCGGATAGAATGATAAAGATTCATCGCACGAATCGAAAGACATAACTGATATTGATTCCCGGTATGTTTTAAATCCCACTATGCGCATTGAAGTACAACTGTCAAAGCATGTAGAGAGTGCCCATCCAATTTCTCTCTCATTTCCTCATTGTCCCTTACGCCAATTACCGTATAATATAAACAATATTCGACATGCTTATTGTGGCGGGAGTTAGTCATGCCAACTCAAGGGTCTCCTTCTTTAAATCGATAAATTAAATTTTGGGAAATTCGATAATTTAGAAAGCATATGATATCAACATATCAGCCGAATATTTTGGTGTAGTTTTTAATGCGGTCGCATTTAATTTTGTAGGTTCGGTGTATGCTATTAGCAGTATTGTTTTGTTGTTTTTTCCACGTTCAAAAGTTCAGTTCTAGTAGTGCTTTATCGTTCTCCAGTGTAGATCATTATCGATCGGCTGTTTCCTCCGCGATCTCTTGCCTGCGTGCTTTTGTATCTGCATTTAAGGAGTTTCACAAGGGAATGTTCTCAACTCACCATGGAGTTATGACTAAAGACATATACCATTCGAACCGTCATGTGATTCTGTCTCGAAATCCGTTGAGTCTACTTGCCACGAGCTTTTTTTCGAAAAAATCGATAATGAAATGTTGTTTTTCGAGGTTTAGCAGGCCAACATAAAATTCAGTTCACTGCTTAATGAACCTTCTAGTGTAGTGCAATTAAAAAAAAATATTTTTGGGGAAAAATAGGTATTTTGGTATTTTGCCACTTAAAGTCTACTTAAACTTTCCCACTTTAAGTAGACTTTAAGTAAACTTAAAGTGAGACGTAAGTCTACTTAAATTGGTGTGGTATACTATAATGCATTTCGTCAAATGTTCTTTCACTTAAAGTTTACTTAAAGTCTACTTAAAGTCTGTGACGTAGTTTAAGTAGTCTTTAAGTGGCAAAATACCAGAGTATGTCTCTAGTCATAATTCCATGGTGAGTTGACAACATTCCCTTGTCAGTTTCTGATTTGACATGTCGCACATTGCACTACCAAATTGTGATCGAAAAATAAGTAAAAAATTAGCTGAAAGGGTGGTATAAAGCTCGCCAAAAAAACTTGGCCAGGTTGGTAGAACACAAACAGTGAAAATTTACATTTGCTATTTATACGTGTTTGTAGAATATATCCCATGTTGTATTGTTATCTATAAACGAGTAATAAGAATTGTTGAAATATTGATTTCGTGCAGTATCATAATAGGTGGAATCGATTGTTGAATTTCCACTTACCGCCATTTTAACGAAATTTATCGGTAAATTTATCAATCACAGAAATTTGCAAAATCTTATCCAATCTTTCTAAAAACATTTCGTTTTCTGCAATATTGACCATACTGTATAGCAATTAACGTGAGAGACAATGGGAAAGTGAGGGAACCGAGTGCGCAAAACGTATAGGCACTTCCTAAACGTCTTAAAAGGTGTACTTTCTACGCGCATAACAATTTTCATACATATCGTCAAGCAATATATCTTATGTAAGTCTTTCGGTACATGTACTGAATCTCCATTATTCTACCCGAACAGTCTAATTACGAAAAAATTCGAGGGTTTCCATCTTTGAATAAATAATAATGGCTAACGCGCGGGAAACATATTTAAAGCGAAGCACTCTATACCAATGAGAACGAAGGCTATATCTATAGTATACTTCCCTCTGGCTTTGACATATGCTAGAGAGTATGGAAAGAGAAGAGAGTGCAGAGATAAAGCTATAAAGCTACAGTCGTTCTGAAGAAGAGGTCGAAAGGGAGAGGAAGAATCATATCTTGCTATTACATATACTGATCATGCAAATGAGTCTTTCTACTCACCTTTTTTCGTGTTTTTAAAAATCTTTCTTGCATTTTTTACTTTATAAAAAAAATTTCCCTTTAATTATCCATTATCTCTATTATTGTTTTCACTTAGTCTTAAATTGTTTCTGACTTGCTTTCCTAAGGCTTGGTCGAGCACTCTGGCATTTCAAAACTAGTAGTTTTCTTTAAATACTGACTTGAAGGATACTTCAAGTGAAAGAACATTGCTTTACAGTATATGCATCACTTGAAGTAGACTTACGTCTAACATGAAGTAGAGCTATTTACAAGTCTACTTCAGGCCGGAATAATAAGTAGACTACTAGTTTTGGAAGTCCATAATTAAACGCAAGTATAATACAAGTGAAAATAAGTTGACTACTAGTTCACAAGTAGAGTACTAATTGAAATTCCAGAGTAGAGCGGTAGACGTTATAGAAAAGAAGGGTCTTTTCTATCTTATTTACCTATGCCCCTTTCATTTGACACCAAAACCGCTCAACAAATAATTAAGCATGCAAGGAACTTTTAATTTTATTTTTTTTTGCATCATGTCAATTTTGACGAAGTATGTATTTCGAAACTTTTACTTACCTTTTTTAAATTTTTTTCACTTAGGAATTCAATTAATTTTTTTTTAAATTATTAATTCCAGATGTCTATCCACAAGAGCCTCGAGGAGATAGCAATTGATCGATTGGCTGATCTTATTATAGCCAAACGAATGCCTACATTTGACTCACCGCTTCCGATTTCCATTTCAAATGCAGTAGTTCGATGCTTGGATTGGAAATGTCGTCTAAACTCTTCTCTATCATTACTTGATACAAAGAGATTTACTATTACCGAGGTATATTGCACACCGTTTTAACCGATCTTGACATGAAAGTATTGAAATATTCCATAAAAAATGGCAGATCGTAAATTCCATCCAATCCATTTCATTTATTTCGTTTATGATCTTCAAAATGGCACACAATACAGTCAAATCACTGAAGCCTGCGAAATACAAGTCCTGTCTTTCCTCTGTCTACGCTGTCACACTTGGGCATATCTCTAGTTTCTTCTCCCAGTGGGCCCCATCAGATTTCCTAGTGGGGGTCGAGCTAGGAAACTAGTGGGAGATTTGCTAGTGCCCCACTAGGAAGTGTTATGTCCCTAGGATCCTTCTGGGAATTGATCCTAGGAAACTAGTGGGGGAGGGATTTATTAAAAAATTTATCCATTTTTGTTAGTAACGCAAAATTCAGGCCGAGATTAGACTCACCGAATCAGACTACGATTCAATATCAACCATTCTCCAACATCGACTCAAGAAATTGATCTTATACAGAAAGTATAGAGGTAGTGAATGTTTTTTTTTATCAAAATTTAAATTAAATACGCTTATTTTAAATTTATTTATTGTAAATTAAATTCATTTATTTATTTTCTTTTATTTAAAAATTTTTTTTGACGGATCAAATTTCTACCTACCGCTCCTTACAATGTTCCCTCAAATTTTTAAATATTAAAATAAGTGATCAGACAGCACTTTTGAAAATTAAATGGTATATAGGTGCATATATTATTTATTGAAAAATCTACATTTAAAGATGGAGGCCCTCGAATGTCTATGCAAATATATAACATATCTATTATGCAAGGGACTAGTTATATGCAATAAATTAGCACGGCCATTCATTAATCCCGTAGCGCAGTGGTAAAAGTGCTCACTAGTAAGCGTAACGTCACGGGTTCGAAACCTATTGCTGAACTTTCCTATTTTCAAAATTTCGCGCCTTTGCCTTTACATCAAGCATGGATTGATTGACGATTCTAGAGATCAATAAGCTAAATTAGCATAAACTAATTTATGTAAGGTATGCAGAATAACTTTTGCTATCTTTCTGTCTTCACGGTTTGTTCATGAAAATATTGCTCTGATACCACCTTTAAAGTGCATGTATACTTCTTCTTGTACACCTATTAATAATATTAATTTAATATTCCTTGTAAGTTAAGAAATAATCAGACACCAGTTTTATTAAATAATTGAAAATTAAATAATTGAAAATTATAAATAAAGATGCAAAAAGGTACAAATATAGGTGCATACACTGGTGATGAGTGGTCCGACGAAGAAGACGCTGAGGAATTATTGAGCTCGAACTTCGCTGGTATGTCTATCTCTATTTTTCAAGTATTTATGTTTCATGATTCACTATTCGAAAAGGCTCAGTGTAGCGGCATAAATTCTGAAAAAAAATATTAATTAGCTGATCAGAGTACGAGAACGAAGAATTATTCAAAATAAAAGAGCCACTTGTATGGGACCTCATTTTGGATTACCACTGCAATAGAAATTACATTACATTGGAAAAACTTTATTCAGCCGATTAGGGACGGCTGGGTCGCCATTAGGGTTCTCCAAAGAGCGGGTCGTATCTCGTGAGTTGTCCACATCTATCCAGCTTATTGACTTCATCTCCATTCTTCTCCCTTATACGAACTTCACAAAGATCAACGGTTCCTGCTCTAATCTTCTCATTGTGTGATCGATGAGAGGACGTTATCATGAAGATTTGGAGAGTTCCATGGTGTAGGCCTTACTCCCACGGCTGACCAATTCCGGGTTGGGAGGATTGAGTCGGGCTAGTGGGAGAAGGACCAAAATGAGAGTCGACCGCTCATGACTAACGAAAATGACCACAATGCAATAGACAGTTTATATATTTATTTAAAGAAGGGGATCTTCGAGTTTTTCGTCACTAAACTGCTCCGAGTCCGAGCTGAAAGTTCGTTGTTGCACGAATGCAATTCCAGGAAAGGCGCGAATTATCGAATTTGAAAGATAAATATACATAAAGGGAATTAAACCCTCGTGGTACGATTATAAGCTCTGAAAACAGAATGCCACATCTTCCAACTGAGAACCCTCCAACTGAGAACCCTCCAACTGAGAAGACGTAGAATTGATCTCGCTGTTGTATTTAAGATAATCCACAATTTTATTGATATAATCCCTCGTGATTTTTTCAACTTTTCTAATGTATTAAACCTTACTCGTGGTCACCCTATGAAATTGTCTATTATTTCATCTTCATCAACTAGACATTTATCATTTATTGCTAATAGAATAGTTCATGAGTGGAATTCTTTAGACGCAAATTTAGTAACCGTTGCCAATTCTTCTATCTTTTGTAATACTCTAAAAACTGTGATTAAGTAATTTGCAGTTTGTCTCTTCTTTATTGTTCTCAATCAGTACATATGCCACTATATATCTTCTCGTTTTTGATCCGTATAGAGAAGATAAATATATTATTATTATCTTTGCTCCCACGTTCTTCATGATAACAGCACTCCAAAAGTCCCCTTGTTTAATAATAGTCGATTTATTTATTTATATATTAATTTTGGTTCATTCAGAAGCGTCATTTATTCCTGAATCATTGAGTGAATGTTATACACTGAATCAACTTGAACTAATTGGATTCGAGGATATACCAAACCGTTTTCTTTCTAAGGTACGTATTGTTCTGTACGATAATATTTTATTATTAAAATTCTAAATGTTTATATTAAACTATATCGGCTGGTGACAACATCATTATCCGGCCTTTAAAGTTGTTTGAAATGAAATTAATGAAATGAAATATCAAATTTAAATTTGTTTAGATTGATTTATTTACAACATTGAACACTCTTGTTATACCACGTACAACGAATTTAACTGTGGAAATTCTCTATTCTTTACTAAAGGTTTGCTGTTTACGAACTTCATGAAATAATCTGCAGCTAAACGAAGCAAGTTGTTGACTGTTGACTGTTGACAATTTGACTGTATCATTTCGATCCGATTCATATGAGAGAAGAATTGCTTCACGCTTGAACATCAATTCATAAAATAATTTCGAAAATTACCAATTTTCTTCAGGGACTTCCTCAACTTCTCCACCTCGACGTCTCTTCGTGTCCTCTGCTTTGTAACATATCTTGTCTCAGTCAAGCCAAGCAATTGATGAAGCTTGGACTTTACGAACTTAAATTGATCATGAATTTGGAAGACTTAACAGACACTTTAGCCAGTATAAAGGATCTTAGAGTGCTTGATATTGGAAAGGCCACAAACTATGGGTATGTACACTGTTTGCAGACTACGTGTCCAGTGCAGATTTTCGAAAGGCAAAAATAAGGCAATAGATGATTGTGCTTTCAGGTTCAATTTAACTTCAATAATTTGCGAGAGTATGCTCAAGGATAGAGCTTCGCCATGGCCTAAACTCGCATGCATCGACATTTCTGATGTAGATAGAGAGCGTAGTTCGATTGGCATTGAGCATATGAAGATCATTATGGAAAGACACGACAAGCTGCAGACTGTGTGTTTGATATGTTAGTGACTCTGACTTTCTGAGACCTCCCTCTTCAACTCCGAGATATTTGCTTTTGACAATGCTATTTTGAAGAGGACAAAATTAACACCCTTTTGCTTTTCCCGAGTGATATTTACGGAAAATTAACACTGAATGACTCTACCAATCTCCCTTTTAGGAACGCAGCTCGAAGACGAAGATTGTTCATCGTATCCTTGGATAAAGGAGAGTGTTCAGATCTGTAATGAATGGAATGATTCAACCTCCTTGAATACCCTCAATTACCACATTAAACAAAGCAGACATGATAACGATATCTACGAATCAGTAAATATGCTCTGGAGGGTAATATATTCCATGTTGTTTAGAGAATTTCAACTATTATTAATTTATTGGTCGTTGTAGTAGTAACGCTCAATATTCTGCAAGCTTCTTGAACTTGGAAGCTCGAGAAAGAAGAGAGAGAGAGAGAGAGAGAGAGAGAGAGGAGAGAACATAGAAAAAGAGAGAGAGGCGGAGAGAAATGGCGGAGAGAGAAGCGCGCGCTACTTGTTTTAATATGAAATTTGTGCTGCGGAGAGAGAGAGAGAGAGAGAGAGAGGAAGAGAAATAGAGAAAAAATGGGCGTGGCTTGAACAAACGTCATCACTATTCTGTTTTATATATAGTGTATTTTATTACAGAGTAATGATTATAATCCAATTGATGCATCGAAAGTGAATGCCTGCGTTGAAGCATGCCTGGATGTAACGAGGCAACCTCGTGATCATCAGCTCATACAACACGTCATATTTTTCATCACAGAGTTGAATGAGTAAGATCCTACTATGGTATTTCAAAATTAGTTGCCTATTTAAAATACGTCAGTGACTTGAAGTTTACTTTAAATCTGAAGTTTAAATCTAAGTGAATGACGTCTCTTTTTTTAAAACTTTAATTGGCCTTATAATAACGGTAAAATTCAAATGCTTAAATCTAGTATCACTTGAATAACCTATGATCGTGCAGGAATGAACAGCTCAGTCTGCAGGAGAGTATCAAAGCGTTCAACATATGCTTCGAGCGATATCTGAACATTGCTGAAGGCCAAGGAATAACACGCATGCTGAAAGAGGTAAATGATATTATATTAAGAGGCCTGTTCCCTAAGACTCGATCATATTCGACCACCCCCCGGACACGTGCGCTAGCAATGAGAACTGGGAGTCCATACTTGGGTGTTAGGAGTGCCCCCGGCCCTTATTACGGCACTTTCTGATTTTTGGCCCGGGGAAAATTTGCATTAAATTTGCTATAATTCACTAGAGACTGCCAAACTGCTATATGCCGTAGTCGAATGAGAAAATGAGAGGAGGCAATTTTTCTTCTCGATGGGAGATTGACCGAACCCATGGCATATCGTGATATGCGAATGACTTCGAGAGGCGACTATATATGCTTTCCAAGATGAGTTTGGCCAAACTCATCTTGACAAAGGAATTGTCCGCGGCTAAAGAGCAAACATACTCATTAGATGATTTTTTTATCAGAAACAATTAAAGCATTAACAATAAAAAAATCATAGAAAACAAATGGAAAAGATGATATCGTTAGTCGTTGTTCAAGTCGTCCTCCTCATCGATGAGACTGAAAGATTTACTACACAAAACTAATTTTATAAACTATTCTCACTTTAAGTAGTTGCCATGCAAAAGTATCATTTTCGATAGCTTTGAACACGATAGGTTACATCTTTTCCGATTGTTTGCTTTTGTTTGATTGTTTGATTGTTTGATTGATTGATGATTGGGGCAATATAAAGAAAGACATGTTAGTAGAGAGATAAAAATATTATTTTAATTTAAACAAAAATGTAAGAGCGGAGAATGATAGGGCGCGTGGATGCGGTCATGATAGACTTGTAAAAAAATTGTGAGAAAAAAACCTCCCGCAAAGCAAGTTATGATTTATTTTTGTGGAGGTCGATTTGAAAATTCGCGAGGTCTCCAACACAACAAATCCCGATGGGTTCATTAACTCTTATATCAGACATCAAATCAACGGCCTGTAGAGTAGTGGATGAGGTGTCTGCATTCGCTATTGGCTGACATGGGTTCGATCCCCCTTGTGGCACTTTTCTTTTGTTCATTTTGTAGTTATAAAGATCAAACGTTCAAGCTTGTTTGCCAGTGTGTAGATCACTATCGATTATATTCTCTCTATCCGTATTCTCTCTTTGATCCTTGCTGGTGCTCTCTTCTGTGCCGTTAAAAAGGCCTTTGTGCTTCTTATTCAGCATATATCGATCACACCTTCAATCGTGCCCTTGAGAGAGAATGAGAGCGCAGCCGATTGAACTTATATCAAGAAATGAAAATGGAAAGCATAACAAAGGAGAGGCTCTGGTATTTTGCCACTTAAAGTCTACTTAAACTACGTCACAGACTTTAAGTAGACTTTAAGTAAACTTTAAGTGAAAGAACATTTGACGAAATGCATTACAGTATACCACACCACTTTAAGTAGACTTACGTCTCACTTTAAGTTTACTTAAAGTCTACTTAAAGTGGGAAAGTTTAAGTAGACTTTAAGTGGCAAAATACCAGAGGGAGATTGGCCAATCTCCTCCCTCATTTAAAGAAGGGGAACCAGGAGATTTGGTGTACGCTTGAACGTGGGAGATAGGAAGTGACCTTATGTTCTCTATCAGAATTGAGAGGTTCAGAGAGCAGTGTGTATAGCTAAGTGGTTACATGCCAGCGTTTGTAACCGTGCCACGCGGGTTCGAATCCCGTTTGCACTTTTCTATATATTTTCAAAAACTCGCGCCTTTCCCTGGACATGAGTGAACTTTAATCCCGGGTTTACGGTATTGCGGGCATATAAAATTTTTAGAGAAAATTGTTTTTGTAATCAGGGAGATGTGATCTATAGTTCTGCCTGGCCAGTTTAGTCCCGAAAAAACTCGAGGGTCCCCTTCTTTAAATATAACTTTTAGTATGCATTTGGCGGTCTCTATAATTCACCTCTCGCCATTTCTTAATTAATTTCTATTTCTCCATTGCGCGGTCTAAATGTGTAAAAACCGACCCTGCGATTGCGGAATGCGAAGCTAAAAGGAAGAATTGCTCTCTCTATTTTCGCACTCTCTCGATCAAATCCTAATCAAATTTAATTCAATTACAAATGTCTATAAAACCCGCCGTTCCTCCTTCTTCGTTTCAGTCCAGCGCTCTCCCATTTGGAGGAGAGGGCGGGGAGCACGGGCCCCCATTGGACTGCCTCTGGTATTTTGAAACTTAAAGTCTACTTAAATTACGTCACAGACTTTAAGTAGACTTTAAGTAAACTTAAAGTGAAAGAAGATTTGACGAAATGCATTACAGTAGACCATACCACTTTAAGTAGACTTACGTTTTACTTTAAGTTTACTTAAAGTCTACTTAAAGTGCGGAGTTTAAGTAGACTTTAAGTTTCAAAATATCAGAGGCCCTCCCTAAAATGGGAGGGCATGCTTCCCCCTAACAGGGGAGCAGTTCTGCAAAATCAGAACTTATGTAAATTATCCCGGGCCAAAAAACAGGAAAGTTCCCTTATTACACAAAACGGCTGAAATTTCCTGTTTGTGCCCTCAGGCTATTAGAAAAAATAATTTGTAAAAAAACTAAAAAATCATAATTTCTCAAATTGTTGAGATGAAGTCTAAATACCATTTGCGATGCGTTTAGGGTGCACAGTGCTTGCTAATTCACTATTAGCATCGAATGTGCGTTGATTCCTAAACCACTTTTTTGACTCAAAATTTTGTTTTTTTCGGACAAATCGTCCCTTGTTTTAGTATTGTAGCCTAAGCAATTCTGCATTGATTTAACTAAAAACTGGGTTCTTCCCGATCGACCATTTTGTCGAATTTTTCGCTCGAACTTCCGTCATCGATGGTTGTCCCGAACAAATGCTGTATTTTCCAAACGATTGGTACGGAATTGTGGTCTGCTCAAAGATTAGAGGTGAGAGGAGTAAAATGGCACAAGAAGCCCAGCACTTGGATGAAGATTTCGATTTTCATGACCCCGGGGGTCATGGTCTGAAAATTTCAAAATTTCTCAAGTTTGAAATGTTTTAATTTATGCAGCTTATTGTGAAGTACTAATGATGTAAATAATATTCAGTCAGTGCTCAATGGCTGATCTATCCTTTCAACCATTTTTTCGAAAATTTTCATTCTGACTGCGTGCGAAAAATCAGAATTGTGTTTGAATCAGTTTCCAACTTGCTTTCTGTAACATTCTATCAAAGTACTTTGCAATGTACATAATCAATATGAAAATCGTTTATTTTCGAAAATTCATTTTTTTGCCATGATCATGGAAATCGAGTTTTCAAAAGTGAGCCGAATGCCGGGATTCCAGTTCTACTATGTTTACTCATCATGAAACCAGCGTCCCTTTCTCTAAATTAATCGATAAGTGCTTTCATTACGGTATATCCGGACAACTCTTGTCATGGATTATCTCTTTCCTTACTGATCGCACGTTTTCTGTTCGCTTAGATGATTTATTCTCTGATAGTTTTCCTGTTCTCTCTGGAGTCCCTCAGGGGTCTGTTCTTGGCCCTATTCTGTTTATCCTGTACATCGCTGATATTTCCTCCTCAATCACAAATCTATCTGCCGTTTTCATTCAAGCATATGCTGACGATATTAAGCTCTATACCTCCTATGATTCTACTACCTATGTTAGCCATACAAATCAATTCCAAAGTGCCTTAGATGCCATTTTCTCATGGACTCAATCTAATCAACTGCAACTTTCAGCTCCTAAATGTACCCATCTTCACATTGGTAGTCATTCCCTCTCCCCTTCATACACAATCAATAATATAATTCTTACTCCTGTTAGCCATTCTAGAGATCTCGGAGTACAAGTTGATTCATCCCTCGGTAGATCTCTCTCTGTTGATGATCGTGTACATAAGGCCCAAATTGCTCTTCATATCCTTTTAAAGGCAGTCTCTGTTGATTGTCCAATTATTCTTCTTAAATGTTTTCGTACTTATGTCCTTCCCCATCTTGAATTCGCTTCCCCTTTCTGGAATCCATACCTCTCCAAAGACATTCGTAAATTAGAAAAAGTCCAAGAATTGTTCACTCGTATTCTATTTTATCGTTGTTTCCCTTCTTCCTCATATCCTCTCTCTCTACCTTCATATATCGATCGGTTGCGTGTTTTGAACTTGCGGCCTCTCTCTGAGCGTAGAACACTAAACGATCTTGTCCTGGCGAGACAGATCATGAAAGGGGAAGTTAATATAGCCATGTCCTCTATGTATTCATTTAGACCGGTTAGATCTCGAGTCAATACTTTTGCCATTCATATAGAATTTACCCGTGTCTCTTGTCGTTATCATTCTTTCGCTTTAAGAACCAGTAGATTTTTCAAGAAGTTCCCCCCTCACATTATTTCTAGTTCTTCCCATAGACAATTCAGATCTCTATTGTTACATTCGAATGTATTAAGTGATCTCATTTCTGTGTAAAGTTTTGTATATTTGCTCTTCCTTTAGCACCTATCCATTCCACCTTGTTGCTTATCTCCATTCTGATCTTTGGTCTTGGTCATCTCAACTATCTACAATAACCGAATCCTCACGGTTCCATGCAGCCTCATCCACTGTTCATTCCATGCAGCTTCGTCCACTGCTCCTTGCTCACGCTCCATGTGCAACCAAGATAATCTACGAGTGGGACCACTGATCAAGTATGGAGATCCTTTTCACCCCCCCCCCCCCCATTCCCCAACCCCGCCATGAGTCACCTTTCATTTATTTCTTTCTTCTAGATAGCGAAGTCAATATCATCACCTATTTATTTTTGTTCATATAATTTTCATGTGTCGTTGCATGCGTGTGCATGTAGATAAAATATATATATAAGTTACCGCAATATTTTCATCATATATCAACGCCTCATCATCACGTGCATCAGCCTCGTTCTTATCCAATTCGTTCAGCAATTTGCTCCATTCTGTATCGACATTTAGTTCATCGCTATCAGGGGTGTGTGGGATATTTTTCGAAAAAAAACTAGGGAAAAATTTTTCCAGGTTTCAAAAGAATTTCGGGAAAAATAAGATTTTTCGCTTTTAGCTTACATAACTTCACTTTTCCTGCTTCCATTAATGAATCATAAGTCATCTAATCTAATCATAGTGAGTCAAATTCACACGAAATGATCAATTAACAATTAGAGTTAAAGTAATGAAGGAATGGTTTTAAAGTAGGTTGTGTTAGAAAAGAAACTATGTAAAGACTTAATATCTAGAGATAAAAACGATCCAGTGTTTCGGCCCTGGTCCTAGACACTGGACCGGCGGTGGGCCTCATCAGTAGGATGACCCACACAGGACAGTTTTCAATAAAAAGTTTTTTTCCAAAGGAAAGAAGAAGAACTTAATAAGGTTAAAGAGTGAACGATTAAAAATTGATTGAGATTTCGCTACGCTAATACTAATATTGTATACATAAAAGCAAAGATACATAATATTTTCCATATCAGACCCAGTACTGAGAACTTCTTTGATTTCTGGCCCAACCCCCTCGATCACCCCCCCCCCCATTTCGATCTTTTTGATCGAATGGAGGGGTCGTGCTCCTCACTGGGAGGACGATGTCCACGGGGGCGAAATGCTCCCCTAGCTCTCCTCAAGATGGGAGAGCTCTGGACTGAACCGGAGAGAAGGAATCGAATGCTTTTATAGGGGAATGTGGTGATATGGAAATGAAATTGGATTAGGATGATAGAGTATGGGAAAGGAGGAGGCAAAATTTTCATTTCATCATTCTACCAAGCATGATGCGTTTGGTTTTACTACAACCGAGAAAAGGATTGGTTACTACGAGAAATTAATAATGAGTGATGAGGAATGAGAAATTACTAGAATTAATCTGTAATATCACCTGGGCCAGAAATCACAGAAGTGCTCAATATTGTAAGATAGGAGCAAGCAGCGGTGTCAAAGAGAACAGCGAAATTTAGCACCACCTATGTTACAAAATCACCTTGTTTTTACCAATTTGACTGATCTGCTTAAGAAAAAAAGTTATCGTGCCAACAAAACAACAGCGGAAATGGCTAGAAATCATGTAATATGCCCCAAATGTATCATTTGATACAAATATTTAATAATAAAAAAGCTGAAAATCACTTACAACGGCCCTAAAAATCGAAAAATGATGAAGCCAAATAGGAACTAAAAAGAGTTTGCAAAAATTTTCACCCGCAGCAGGATTGGCACATGCGTCGACGATTGGAACGTTAAAAAACGCTTGTTTTTTGCCAATATATCATGTTCCGTCATGGAGATGATTAAAATGAATATGATATTGATAGCCCATCCATTTTTACATGTGATATCAAATGCCCAGAGACATCGAATGTGCGTTGATTCTTAAACCACTTTTTTGACTCAAAATTTTGTTTTTTTCGGACAAATCGTCCCTTGTTTTAGTATTGTAGCCTAAGCAATTCTGCATTGATTTAACTAAAAACTGGGTTCTTCCCGATCGACCATTTTGTCGAATTTTTCGCTCGAACTTCCGTCATCGATGGTTGTCCCGAACAAATGCTGTATTTTCCAAACGATTGATACGGAATTGTGGTCTGCTCAAAGATTAGAGGTGAGAGGAGTAAAATGGCACAAGAAGCCCAGCACTTGGATGAAGATTTCGATTTTCATGACCCCGGGGGTCATGGTCTGAAAATTTCAAAATTTCTCAAGTTTGAAATGTTTTAATTTATGCAGCTTATTGTGAAGTACTAATGATGTAAATAATATTCAGTCAGTGCTCAATGGCTGATCTATCCTTTCAACCATTTTTTCGAAAATTTTCATTCTGACTGCGTGCGAAAAATCAGAATTGTGTTTGAATCAGTTTCCAACTTGCTTTCTGTAACATTCTATCAAAGTACTTTGCAATGTACATAATCAATATGAAAATCGTTTATTTTCGAAAATTCATTTTTTTGCCATGATCATGGAAATCGAGTTTTCAAAAGTGAGCCGAATGCCGGGATTCCAGTTCTACTATGTTTACTCATCATGAAACTTCACATTGTCATTGTCATTTGCTCATTGTCGCAGTTGACAAACTGCATTATTTCAGATATTTTCCGAAAAGTAGGCACTCAAATTGAATTTTTTGAATTATCGAAAATAAACGATTTTCATATTGATTATGTACATTGCAAAGTACTAAGACATAATGTTACAGAAAGCAGTTGGCAACCGATTCAAACACGAATCTGATTTTTCACACGCATTCAGAACGTTAATTTTCGAAAAATGATTGAAAGGAGAGATCAGCCATTGAGCATTGGCTGAATATTATTTACATCATTAGTACTTCACAATAAGCCACATAAATGAAAACATTTCAAACTTGAGAAATTTTGAAATTTTCGACCATGACCTCATGAAAATCGAAAAAAATCATGAAAATCGAAATTATCAAATTGATCCAAGTGATGGGCATGTTGTGTCATTTTACTCGTCTCACCTCTAATCTTTGAGCAGACCACAATTCCGTACCAATCGTTTGGAAAATACAGCATTTGTTCGGGACAACCATCGATGACGGAAGTTCGAGCGAAAAATTCGACAAAATGGTCGATCGGGAAGAACCCAGTTTTTAGTTAAATCAATGCAGAATTGCTTAGGCTACAATACTAAAACAAGGGACGATTTGTCCGAAAAAAACAAAATTTTGAGTCAAAAAAGTGGTTTAGGAATCAACGCACATTCGATGCTAATAGTGAATTAGCAAGCACTGTGCACCCTAAACGCATCGCAAATGGTATTTAGACTTCATCTCAACAATTTGAGAAATTATGCTTTTTTTTTCTTTTTTTTTTAGTTTTTTTTACAAATTATTTTTTCTAATAGCCTGAGGGCACAAACAGGAAATTTCTGCTGTTTTGTGTAATAATGGAAGGAGGCACTCCTAACACCCAAGTATGGGCTCCCAGTTCTCATTGCTAGCGCACGTGTCCGGGGGGTGGTCGAGTCTTAACGGCCATCTCTCTTAAAACGCACTCTCCCTAACAGCGGAGGGGTGGCGACAGGGGGAGGGCACTAAGTTTCAAAATCATCCTAGACCGTTCATATTTGGTGGTTAGAGTCCCTAGCAGTGGGATACACTTCAGCCAAAAAATTGACCCGAAATATCGATTTTTGATCTACCAAAAGTGAAAAATACAAATTGATTTTTTCCAATCGTGTCATATATAGTTCGAAAGAGCATTGAGAGTTATTTAAAACTGACAAGTTTCAAAAGATTTGATTCAATTGTTTTTGAGAAAAATCCGATTTTCCGAGAAAAGGCCAGATTTTTTCCCTTATATTTGCAATATTGAAAATGCAATATTCTGAAAGTTGCAGATGCTATTTTTTAAAACATTTTTTATCAAATGATACATTTGGGACATCAAGAACATCCACCGTCACCATTTGAATCATCTTACTCAACGGAATTATCACAAGTGTGTTCTTTATCCATCAATTCCATGGTTATATCCGTGTTGAAAAAACTGTTTCTGATGCAAGACCACGGCCACTTTCCTTGTCTCGCTCAAGGCTTATCTCGATAGTGAGAAGGTTGATCAGAAGGACAAAGGTCTGATTCTGCTCCTCCGCACCTCGGCCATTGTGATCGATCGGCTCCTCGAGAGACCAAAGATCACGGCTATCGCTGATGATGCCATTGAGCGGGATAAGCGAGAACGTTCCGTGGTCATCGAACATCTGGCGGAGTCTATCTCTGAGATCCCGAGTGAGCGAGTGAAAGAGGACCACGTGAAGGTCACTCAAATACTCGATCTCACTGGGGTCGAGATGGAACCCCTGTGTGTATTCCGCATGGGAGCCAGGAGGGAGAATGAGAGTGGCCGTGCGCCTCACCCGCGCAAGGTCAAGGTCATGTTTCCCAGTAAGAGCGGTCAGCAGGCGTTCCTGAAGTCCTCCCATCTCGTACGCTCCAACCCGACCTTCTCGACCGTATATGTAAGACCATCCCTGACTGCTGAGCAGCGAAGGGAGGCATATGAGGTGAGAAGAGAGGCGAAGGAGCGTCGGGCTCGTGGGGAGGATATCGCCATCTTCGACGGGGCCATCATCCCTCGTAAGGACCTCCAGGCTGCCAAGGACAAGAAGAAGGCTGCTGCCCGCTCTCCCCCCTCAAAATAGGCACACTAGCTAGTCCCTTTCTGACACTGAATTGTTCGTATTACAACATCAGATCATTGGTTAACAAACTTTCTGAATTTCGTTCCTATCTATCTACTACCCAGCCTGATATTGTCTTATTGACAGAGACCTGGCTATCATCTCGTTATCCGTCCTCGCTCATTACTGGCCATCTCCCATATACTGTAGTCCGCCTCGACCGAAAATCTCGCGGTGGTGGAATTGCGTTTGTTATTAGAGACCATTTATCTTTCACCGTTGTTCCCATCTCTACCCCTACTCTAGAAGTCCTTTCAATCGATATTCAATCCCCTACATCCTCATTTTTCCGTCTTTGCCTCGTTTACAGACCTCCCAATTATTCACTTTCTCAGACTGATTCACTTGTGTCTCTTTTGTCCGATATCGTTGCTTCCTCACCTTTCCCCATAGTTATCTGTGGTGACTTTAACTCCGATTCTCTTACACCACCCACCACACCTTCTGATCGTTCACTTCACTCGTTTGTCAATTCATCTGATTTATCACATTGTTGTAGTCTTCCCACTCGTAACAGTAGATCTATCGATTGGTTACTCTCATCCGATCCCACAGTAATCCCCTCTGCTACAGTTATCCCATCATTTCCTTCTTGTGACCATTCTGGCATTTCTTTTACAGTATCTTTTGACACTATTCCTCCTGCCCAATCTCTCATTCGTGATTATGCTCGTACTGATTATGACGCTCTATCTGCTTATCTAGACTCGATTGATTGGTTCGCACTCTTCTCTGATTGTCCTGATATTGATTCTGTCTATGATTCTTTCATGGTTACGATACATGGTGCTATCGATCGATTTGTGCCATACCGTACTCCTCGTTCCTCTATCCAATCATATCCTTCCCATATTCGAAAGCTCATATCTCATCGTTTGGCTCTCTTTCCAAAGATTAACATACCAGTCGTTCGCAATCTCTATGACCAATGCAGTAATAACCTTTTGAAACAAATCAATAAATGGAACAAGTTTTGTGAGCGCAAAAAGTTATCTCGCTCCAAAGATCTTTATAGACATATCTCCTCACTCACTCGTCCTAAATCAATATCTCCTAAGGTTCTCATTAATAACTCTGGTGAATCCTTCACTGGCACTTATGAAAAAGCCAATTTGCTTGCTAGTGAATTTGCTTCTAGTTTCACGATTGACAATGGTATTCCTCTATCTTTCCCTCATAACCCCTATTCCTCTCAGTCTCCTTCTCTATCTAATATATCTTTCCTCCCATTTGAAGTTCACAAAGCCCTCAAGAAACTTAAACCATCAGGGTCTATGGGTGCTGACTCTATTCCTCAAATAATTTTCTCCAAGTGCGCTTCTTCTCTTGCACTCCCGCTTTGTGATATCTACAATCTTAGCATTATCTCCGGATCTGTTCCTAAAATATGGAAACACTCACTTATCACGCCTTTGCTCAAACCTGGCAAAGATCATAGCTCCCCTTCCTCTTATAGGCCTATCTCTATCTTGTCTGCTGCATCTAAGACCATGGAACGTTTGGTGAAAACAAAACTTGTCCCTCATCTTGTTTCATGTAACATTATCCCGGATTATCAACATGGTTTTAGAAGTGGTGCATCTGTTGTTACCAATCTACTTCAATGTGAAAATGACTGGTCCTCTGCACTTTCTCGTAAGGAATCTATTGACGTGGCTTATCTTGATTTCTCTCGTGCCTTTGATAGCGTCCCTTTCTCTAAATTAATCGATAAGTGCTTTCATTACGGTATATCCGGACAACTCTTGTCATGGATTATCTCTTTCCTTACTGATCGCACGTTTTCTGTTCGCTTAGATGATTTATTCTCTGATAGTTTTCCTGTTCTCTCTGGAGTCCCTCAGGGGTCTGTTCTTGGCCCTATTCTGTTTATCCTGTACATCGCTGATATTTCCTCCTCAATCACAAATCTATCTGCCGTTTTCATTCAAGCATATGCTGACGATATTAAGCTCTATACCTCCTATGATTCTACTACCTATGTTAGCCATACAAATCAATTCCAAAGTGCCTTAGATGCCATTTTCTCATGGACTCAATCTAATCAACTGCAACTTTCAGCTCCTAAATGTACCCATCTTCACATTGGTAGTCATTCCCTCTCCCCTTCATACACAATCAATAATATAATTCTTACTCCTGTTAGCCATTCTAGAGATCTCGGAGTACAAGTTGATTCATCCCTCGGTAGATCTCTCTCTGTTGATGATCGTGTACATAAGGCCCAAATTGCTCTTCATATCCTTTTAAAGGCAGTCTCTGTTGATTGTCCAATTATTCTTCTTAAATGTTTTCGTACTTATGTCCTTCCCCATCTTGAATTCGCTTCCCCTTTCTGGAATCCATACCTCTCCAAAGACATTCGTAAATTAGAAAAAGTCCAAGAATTGTTCACTCGTATTCTATTTTATCGTTGTTTCCCTTCTTCCTCATATCCTCTCTCTCTACCTTCATATATCGATCGGTTGCGTGTTTTGAACTTGCGGCCTCTCTCTGAGCGTAGAACACTAAACGATCTTGTCCTGGCGAGACAGATCATGAAAGGGGAAGTTAATATAGCCATGTCCTCTATGTATTCATTTAGACCGGTTAGATCTCGAGTCAATACTTTTGCCATTCATATAGAATTTACCCGTGTCTCTTGTCGTTATCATTCTTTCGCTTTAAGAACCAGTAGATTTTTCAAGAAGTTCCCCCCTCACATTATTTCTAGTTCTTCCCATAGACAATTCAGATCTCTATTGTTACATTCGAATGTATTAAGTGATCTCATTTCTGTGTAAAGTTTTGTATATTTGCTCTTCCTTTAGCACCTATCCATTCCACCTTGTTGCTTATCTCCATTCTGATCTTTGGTCTTGGTCATCTCAACTATCTACAATAACCGAATCCTCACGGTTCCATGCAGCCTCATCCACTGTTCATTCCATGCAGCTTCGTCCACTGCTCCTTGCTCACGCTCCATGTGCAACCAAGATAATCTACGAGTGGGACCACTGATCAAGTATGGAGATCCTTTTCACCCCCCCCCCCCCCCCCCCCATTCCCCAACCCCGCCATGAGTCACCTTTCATTTATTTCTTTCTTCTAGATAGCGAAGTCAATATCATCACCTATTTATTTTTGTTCATATAATTTTCATGTGTCGTTGCATGCGTGTGCATGTAGATAAAATATATATATAAGTTACCGCAATATTTTCATCATATATCAACGCCTCATCATCACGTGCATCAGCCTCGTTCTTATCCAATTCGTTCAGCAATTTGCTCCATTCTGTATCGACATTTAGTTCATCGCTATCAGGGGTGTGTGGGATATTTTTCGAAAAAAAACTAGGGAAAAATTTTTCCAGGTTTCAAAAGAATTTCGGGAAAAATAAGATTTTTCGCTTTTAGCTTACATAACTTCACTTTTCCTGCTTCCATTAATGAATCATAAGTCATCTAATCTAATCATAGTGAGTCAAATTCACACGAAATGATCAATTAACAATTAGAGTTAAAGTAATGAAGGAATGGTTTTAAAGTAGGTTGTGTTAGAAAAGAAACTATGTAAAGACTTAATATCTAGAGATAAAAACGATCCAGTGTTTCGGCCCTGGTCCTAGACACTGGACCGGCGGTGGGCCTCATCAGTAGGATGACCCACACAGGACAGTTTTCAATAAAAAGTTTTTTTCCAAAGGAAAGAAGAAGAACTTAATAAGGTTAAAGAGTGAACGATTAAAAATTGATTGAGATTTCGCTACGCTAATACTAATATTGTATACATAAAAGCAAAGATACATAATATTTTCCATATCAGACCCAGTACTGAGAACTTCTTTGATTTCTGGCCCAACCCCCTCGATCACCCCCCCCCCCCATTTCGATCTTTTTGATCGAATGGAGGGGTCGTGCTCCTCACTGGGAGGACGATGTCCACGGGGGCGAAATGCTCCCCTAGCTCTCCTCAAGATGGGAGAGCTCTGGACTGAACCGGAGAGAAGGAATCGAATGCTTTTATAGGGGAATGTGGTGATATGGAAATGAAATTGGATTAGGATGATAGAGTATGGGAAAGGAGGAGGCAAAATTTTCATTTCATCATTCTACCAAGCATGATGCGTTTGGTTTTACTACAACCGAGAAAAGGATTGGTTACTACGAGAAATTAATAATGAGTGATGAGGAATGAGAAATTACTAGAATTAATCTGTAATATCACCTGGGCCAGAAATCACAGAAGTGCTCAATATTGTAAGATAGGAGCAAGCAGCGGTGTCAAAGAGAACAGCGAAATTTAGCACCACCTATGTTACAAAATCACCTTGTTTTTACCAATTTGACTGATCTGCTTAAGAAAAAAAGTTATCGTGCCAACAAAACAACAGCGGAAATGGCTAGAAATCATGTAATATGCCCCAAATGTATCATTTGATACAAATATTTAATAATAAAAAAGCTGAAAATCACTTACAACGGCCCTAAAAATCGAAAAATGATGAAGCCAAATAGGAACTAAAAAGAGTTTGCAAAAATTTTCACCCGCAGCAGGATTGGCACATGCGTCGACGATTGGAACGTTAAAAAACGCTTGTTTTTTGCCAATATATCATGTTCCGTCATGGAGATGATTAAAATGAATATGATATTGATAGCCCATCCATTTTTACATGTGATATCAAATGCCCAGAGACAAGAAATGATGGGAAAGTAGTCTGCTATTTAACGAAAGGAAAAAAATCTGGCCGTTTTTAGGAAAATCGGATTTTTCTCAAAAACCATTGAACCAAATTTTTTGAAACTTGTCAGTTTTAAATAACTTTCAATGCTCTTTCGAACCATATATGGCACGATTGGAAAAAAAATCAATTTGAATTTTTCACTTTTGGTAGATCAAAAATCGATATTTCGGGTCAATTTTTTGGCTGAAGTGTATCCCACACCTAGGGACTCTAACCACTAAATATGAACGGTCTAGGATGATTTTGAAACTTTGTGCCCACCCTCTACCGCCCTTACAGAGAGCGCGTTTTAAAGGGAGAGTGACCTCACTCAATGGTATCTTCATTGCTCACGCTATTTCTATGTTCTCTAACAACGAGAGAGCGTAGACCGTTGAAGAGACCGTTGACAAAGGTTTCAGCCCCTTTAATTCAGCCAATGATAGATAATTGTCCCATGGTTTTCCCATCAACATATCGTTTCTTTAAACACAGGCTTGTTCACTGTTGACAATCAATCATCGAGAACTCTGCTCATTTGACATCGATCGATTCTGTTCCATTCTCTTGAATCATACACTGGAGCGTAAAACATTCAAGCTGTAAGTCACTTCATGCCTATATTACCATCCCGCAGAATCTTCCTTTGTGCGTATAATCCCACCACCACGCAGTAAAAGGAAGAAGCTACGGGACAGTAGCAAAATATATCTTCTCTTCATTTCAAAAACTATATTGTGTGTTCAGCATGCGTTACGTTCTGTTTGAAGTTGGACACATCATCAAACGGATACCCAAAGCCTTACCATACCTCACTGATGAAAGACTTATGAACTTGATAATCAATAAAGCACGTGAGCACTACGATAAATATAGATCTTCAGCTTTCCTCGATCCAATCTGCGATCTGCTGAGTAATTTTCCTCTTATATTTATTTATATGTTTATTTATTTGTTTATTCATCAGCTAAATCATGAATAATGAAGGGTATTATAGTGATGGCGCTCGCCGCTTTACGCGATTTCAGTTCGGCAGCTTGAATTGAATATGAGAGCATGTCTGAGGGAATTGACATTCTGACCGGGTGACATAGCGAAAAAATACATTTTTCTGTTAGATATCACTAGGACACCAAAAGAACACCAAAAAAGTAACTTTTTCAGATGACCTCACTTTGAGGGCATACAATTATGTCAGTGATTTTTCTAAAATTTCGGTTCTTGTACTAAAAAGTGCCAAAACCATCATAGAATACGTCTGCAAGCTTGGGAGAACCCATCTTGCAACCCCTCGGTGTCACATCAGTTTTTCCTGCACACACTCACTGTGCGTGCGCGCGCCCCTCCCCTCCTTCCCCTCCCCTGGACGTGCGCCTCCGAAACGAGTGCATGTCCGCTTGACGTTTGCCGTGAAGATGGGAGGCAAGCTGCTTTCACTAAAGTGTGAGGATGACTTCTGGGATGGATTTGGCATATTTTAGCACAAGTACCATATTTTTAGAAAACTCACTCTCATAATTGTAGGCCCTCAAAGTGAGGTCATCTGAAAAAGTTACTTTTAAAAAATTCTTGAAAAAATCGCAGCAACCTAATAATTTTTTTCTGAGTAGCCGAGGCGTAGATCTCAAACTTATAGAAGAACGGTAGGCTGGAAAAAATTTTCCTCGGAGTTATGATTTTTCAAAAAAAGTGGACTTCGATTGCGTCATCATTACGCAATAACGATAAATTTTCATGAATCAACAATATCAAGGTCGGATCCCTCGATAAATAGCCCATAAAAAACCGCGAGAGCGGCCCCATAGCACGCTTGGTTCACTAAATATAACAAAAAACAAAAAAGTTGGCACTGACTTTCCGGCGCTACTGTACATTGTAAAGTACAAAGACAGAATGTTACAGAAAGCAAGTTGGAAACTGATTCAAACAGAATTCTGATTTTTCGCACGAATTCAGAACGAAAATTTTCAAAAAAAATGGTTGAAAGGAGAGATGAGCCATTGAGCATTGGCTGAATATTATTAACATCATTAGTACTTCACAATAAGCCGCGTAAATGAAAACATTTCAAACTTGAAAAATTTTGAAATTTTCACACCATGACCCCCGGGCAGGGTTGGGATTTAACGTTAACGGTTTTAACGGATTTAACGGATTTAACGGTATTCATCCGTTAAATTAATTTTTAACGGAATCCGTTAAATTTTTTCCGTTAAATCCGTTAAAAATAAATTTAATATTTTGTAGTAAAAAGGTAGAAAACATTCTATTTTAATTTGTTTTATGCTTTTAAAAAATAAGGTGCAAAAATCATTGGCTCTGTTCTACTTTACGGGTCCCATGGAAGTTTACCGGTCCCAAGAAAGTTGACGGGTCCCATGGAAGTTTACCGGTCCCAAGAAAGTTAACGGGTCCCATGAAAGTTCACCGGTCCCAAGAAATTTTAACGGTCCCATAAAACTTTACCGGTCCCATAAAACTTTACGGGTCCCATGAAAGTTTACCGGTCCCATGGATCTGAAATAATTTGTTTTTTTTCTTTCTGCATAGTATTTTTTCATTGCATTTTGATAGTAACAACTCAATTACTCATTAGAGTTCATAGTGCAATAAAGGAGATAGCGTCTAATTGATAGAGAGAGGTGGGGTGCCTATCTACATTTGAACAACTCATTGCTTCTTCAATCTCTCGATTACATGGCAAATGCTGATATGGGCGTATAAATTAGGGTTGGCAATAACGGACACGCATTGCGGGCCCGCAATGCTTGTTTAATCATTGCGGGCCCGCAATAGCATTGCGGCCCGCAATGACTACTTTATTCCTATCTGGCCACTTTTTGTGATCGGTCGTTCTTTTGTTCTCTTCACTTTCCTTCGCTCTCTCGTTTGCTTGAGAGAACAAAATCATTGCGGGCCCGCAATGGCATTGCGGGCCCGCAATGATTTTACACCGCATTGCGGGCCCGCAATCATTAGAAATAAAGAGTCAAGGCCATTGCGGGCCGCAACCCCCGAATAGCCAACTCTAGTATAAATGTACTCATTCATCCTATTACTGGCGCAGAGTAGTGAATGAAGTTATGAAAATCTTAGAGCGCTTACTTTTCCTGAATTTTCTACTCGTATGTTAACGGTAAATTATAATGGGGCCGGTAAACTTTCATGGGACCCGTAAAGTTTTATGGGACCGGTAAAGTTTTATGGGACCGTTAAAATTTCTTGGGACCGGTGAACTTTCATGGGACCCGTTAACTTTCTTGGGACCGGTAAACTTCCATGGGACCCGTCAACTTTCTTGGGACCGGTAAACTTCCATGGGACCCGTAAAGTAGAACAGAGCCAAATCATTCTAACATAAGGGCAATGGGTTTAGGGGTCGAAGAGGGGGAAAGGGGAATAGGGGAGGCGGTTAGCCTGGGGTATATGGAGATAGGGAGTATCCCTAACAGCACTTAAATTAATTTTTCTAATAGCCTGAGGGCACAAACAGGAAATTTCTGCTGTTTTGTGTAATAAGGGCCGATGACACTCCTAACACCCAAGTATGGACCACTAGTTCTCATTGCTAGCGCACGCGTCCGGGGTGGTTAGAATGATCGAATCTTGAACATGCCGCTTAAGAATAACTAAGCTTATATTAATATATGAAGACAAAAAATAATGGGAATTTGAACACGATAGAAAAATACGAAATGAAACTTACTTCACGATAATCTTATGGTGCAGTATCACACCGTCTCATTCACGGCTCTATACCCGACCCCATTAATAGCTTTATTCTTGCTCGATTCATTTTGTTTTTAAAATCTTTTCCCCATCGTGTCCTTTAATTTTAAGTTAAAAATTGTTCAAAAACAAATTTAATCACTTATCATGGAAGCCGGGTATAGAGTCGTGTAGAAGATGCGCTTACAGTATGACAAATACACCATAAAAGATTATCGTGAAATGAGTTTTTTATGAGTCGCTGTCGTATTTTGCTTTCGTTTGCTATCGTTGACGGGTTTGTTTGTCTTCATATTTTAATATAAGGTTAGTTATTAAGTGTAGAACGATTTAAGCAAATTTAATTTGTTCATTCTAGAGAACCGTCATATAAACGTTCAAAAGTTTATTTTCATAATAACTCAATTCTTCGAAGTCCTGATTAAAAAGTGATGGAAGCAAAAGTTGCTTGTATTCGCACAAGGAATCGATCGGTAACACTCCCGAGTCGATCGGATGCGTGGGAACCGAAATAATTTTTTTCGAACTACCGTACATTTTTTCTTACAGTAACCTTCAGACACAAAATCAAACTATCTCATATGTGTGGCTGAGGTCGCCTGGCAGTGTACTATTTTACTCCATATCTAACAGAAAAATGTATTTTTCGCTATGTCACCTCACATGTGATACAATATATACAAGTATATACAATGCATATACCTAATACATCTAGTATATAATATACACATACATAATACATATAGCACGCTGTAAACTAAAAATTTTGCACCAGGTGCATGGCAATTTTCTGTCCACTTTTTGTCCACTTTTTCTGCTTCTTGTTCTCGTTTACCGGTCTGTTTATGCCACTTTCATTGCCACAAAGTATTATGGCGAATTCTTTCTTGAATCCCTTCTCAATTTTCCTGTAAACGCGTCGCATTCATTGACAGGAATGAGAGGAGCAATGAAAACGACCGAATAGCTCATTGGTTGCGCGTCTGAATCATAACCGAGAGGTTGTCGGATCGACTCCTCTCCGATGCAGTTATCTTTTGCACACATGACCGCTAAACGAGAACGAAGAAGCAGAAAAAGTGGACAGAAAATTGCTCTGCAATATTTCGTCCAAAATGAAAGTGACATAATCAGACCGCTAAACGAGAACGAAGAAGCAGAAAAAGTAGACATAAAATTGCTCTGCAATATTTCGTCAAAAATGAAAGTGACATAACCAGACCGCTAAACGAGAACGAAGAAGCAGAAAAAGTAGACATAAAATTGCTCTGCAATATTTCGTCCAAAATGAAAGTGGCGCAAAATTTGCCCTGCACTTTTTGTCCAAAATCTTTTTTGATGGCAACCTGAAAAGCATATACAAGAAGATCGTTTTTAAAATTTCTGATCAAAAAACAACACCAATGTCAAAAATGGCCGATACTCACAAGGGAAGTCTTTTTAGTCCCAGTGAGACTTTTGAATAAGAGTATTTTTCCTCGATAGGTATAGGAAAAATATGATAGGAGCCAAAAAATTAGCTGCTGCCATGCACTTTCAGATTTTTTATAATTAATTTTAATTTTGTGAAAATGCAATTTTCAAGTGCGCATGCATTATTTTTGACGCCGTTAAGTTCAGGGGCTCCTTATTTCATATACTGCTTGTCGCCTACATTTTGTGATGTTTTCAACATTTTTTAAAAAAATTATAAAATTAAAATTAATTATATAAAATCTGACAGTGCATGGCAGCAGCTAATTTTTTGGCTCCTATCATATTTTTCCTATACCTATCGAGGAAAAATACTCTTATTCAAAAGTCTCACTGAGACTAAAAAGACTTCCCTTGTCAGCCAAATTAAAAAAAAAGCCAACAAGTAATCACTTTCAAAGAACTTAACTAAAATTGTCCCGGCAATGCTAAATTTCAGCGTCCGTGCATCTGGTGCAAAATTTTTAGTTTACAGCGTGCTATATCACTCCTGTTCAGAAAAAATATTTTCGGAAAATCGGATATTTTCGAATTTTTTAGGTAAATTCTGAAAATTCGTACAATTTTCGGAAAATTTAATAAAAAGGATTTTATTATTCTGCAAATGCTCCAGGCGATATTGGCAATAAGTTTATTTTGAAACACAAACTATGAAAATATAATAGCAGCGTCGGTGAATTATTGAGTCCGTATTCGCAGGCAGGGATGTGCGAAAAAAAGAATTTCGAAAAAAATTCGAAAAACGAAAAATTTCCGAATTTTTTTCCGAAAAAATCGAAAAACTCGAAAAAATATTTCAACGATGTATTTCATCGAGCCACCCCCCCCCCCCTCATACCCTCCCTAACCCCCCCCCCCCCTCCTCTCTTCTCTCAATATCATTTCGCGTAGTAACCGATCCTCTTCTCGGTTGTGGTAAAACGAACCGCATCATGATTGATAGAATGATGAAATGAGAGTTTTGTCTCCTCCTTTCCCATACTCTCTTATCCTAATTATTTTCATATCACCGCCATTCCCCTATAAAAGCATTCGATTCATTCTCTCCGGTTCAGTTCAGAGCTCGCCGCTCCATTCGATCGAAAAGATCTAAATGGGGATTAGGGGGGGGGGGGGGGAGTGGCCAGAAACCGAAGAAGTTCCGAGTTAAGTTGTCATTTTGTTTTTAAATATTTTTTTCTCCAAAAATGTCATAAATTTTTGAAAATTTTTTTACGTAAACCAATTTTTCGATTTTTTCGAATTTTTTAAGAAATTTTTTTCGTCGAAAAATCGAAAAAATCGAAAAATCGAAAAACGAAAACTGCACATCCCTGTTCGCAGGTGTTAATTTTGAGAATGAGAAACTGCAAAAAATTTTCATGGTCGAAAAAAATTGAGAGAAAGCATGCTCTTATTGTTAGCAGAACTGAACATCCTCTATCTCCGTAAGTATAATCATACTTAAAGGGATATTTTGTCTGTTCGCTAACAGCGAGAGAGCGTAGAGCGTTGAAGAAACCGTTGACAAAGGTGTCAGCCCCTTTAAGAGAAATTCCAGAGCGAATAGGGGAGCAAGCACAGCTGATGATTTCGGTAGAGCAATAGATCGGGTGTAAATATGGCTTGAGAAGAGCTGCCAATCTTTACAATTATTGATAATTTCGACATATAGGACTGTGCATTTGAAAATTTTTCAATATTCACTCATAGTCAGCAAAATGTTTTATTATTTTGAAAGACACAAATTCTTTCTGCAAGTAACTTGGAAATTTATATTTCCTGGAGTTGCGTGCCAGGGTTGCGCGGGTCTTCACCTTTAAACCAATTCATAAAGAAACGTGTTATATTTTTATTTAGAAATGTGTGTCCATTGTAGATTTATCGGCCGAATCGTCTTTCCAATTTGTTCGGAACGGGGGCCTTGAACTTTTGTTCAGAATGGTACAAGATGAGTCGATCGCACACCCATCGGATGAACTCGTAAGTTGTTTATTATTATAGTTACGTACGTATTTTTTTCAATTTTCATGATTTATTAAATATTTTCGCACAAATTTTCAGATTCTATTGACGGTATACAAACTTTTGATAATACCAGAGAACCATGAAGCCTTTATCAACATTTGTTGCACCGATTTCCTCACGTAAGCTTACGGCATATTTAAGAAAATTATTTTCAAAAAGTCATCTCATAACATGTAACTACATGCAACAAGGGCTCTTTCATTTTCTCTTTTCTTCTTCTCATTTTTTTCACCTTTTCCAAGCACATAGAAGAGATAAATAAAAATATTATTAATAATAACACAAACATAATACACAGATGTTTGAATCCATGCATGATGACGGAAAATTTGTGAAAATAATTGCACGATCACACATGGAATATAGTCGGATCATTCATGAATTATCCGTGATCATGAATTATTTTTCCTCGATAGGTATAGGCAATATATGGACGGAACCAAAAAATTAGCTGCGACCATGCACTTTCAGATTTTATATAATTTATTAAAGTTGGTGAAAAAATCTTCATTTTTTTGAAGAAAAAAGACACTGTGTAGCCGACAAGGAGCGTATGAAACAAAGCGCTCCTGTAAGAGCACTGAAAAGATGGCAGCATGGTGTAGTGGTAGTGTATACTCTTCTGGATCGTGCTGTGAGTGGTTCGTGTACACCTATGGACATTTTTCTTTTGCTCATTTTTAACAGCTTTTTTTCACTTTCAAAACGTGCGTGCTCAAGATGACATCTTTTAAGATGTTGTTGTAATCTGTGAGAGACCCTGTCCCAACTTTCCTTTCATCAAATGTTCGATATGTGATCGTCGATTGTGCGGAATTGTTTTGTTAACTCCTGCCATTGTTGTTGAAATATTATTTGACATGTATAATTTTAATAATTTGTTTTGTTGATAAATTTCGTAGAAATTATTAGATGCTAAAAATGTCATACACTATTAATAAAACAGAATAGTGATGGCGTTTGTTCAAGCCACGCCCACTTTTCCCTCTTTCTTTTCCACTCTCTCCCCCTTCTCTCTCCGCCGCGCCCTACAAATTTCATGTTAAAACATGTCGCGCGCGCAATCTCTCTCCGCCTCTCTCTATTTTTCACTGTTCTCCCCTCTCTCTCTTCTCTCTTGAGCTTCCAGAAAGTTCGATAAACTTGCAGAACTTACGTCTGGTTGGAAATAATGAAAAAATGTAATGGAATAGGAACAAATTACACGAACGCATGAACGTTCTGAAAGTGAAAAAAGATTTGAAATTAAAAGTCCGAAGCTGTTAAAAATAAGCAAAAGAAAAATGTCCATTGGTGTGCTCGAACCACTCACAGCCCGATCCAGAACAGTACGCATTACCACTACACCACGCTGCCATGTCCACATTGCTCTTACAGGAGCGCTTTGTTTCACACGCTCCTTGTCGCCTACACAGTGTCTTTTTTCTTTCAATTTTTTTCACAAACTTTAATTAATTATATTAAATCTGAAAGTGCATGGTCGCAGCTAATTTTTTGGTTCCGTCCATATATTGCCTATACCTATCGAGGAAAAATAGTCTCGTTTAAAAGTCTAAAAGATATTTCTTACATACATCCCTAGTTAATCGTTGCGGGAGTCAGTCATGCCAACTCACGGGCCTCCTTCTTTAACTGAACACACAGACGAACCCTTGCTCATGTCCTCCTGGGAGTTCATTTCTCGTTTCTCATCAACTTTTTTTTGAAAAAAATCCTCTCTTTTCATTTTCATATTCTCGAAACTGTGAAGGCAGAAAGGTAGTGAAAGATATTCTACCTTATTCCATCTGTCCTGGATTCGATTCAAGATCGTTCCACCGCCTCCATCCCACGAATGCGCCCGAAAGGGGAATTGGTAATGACTAGATCGCGCGGTAAAGTAGGCCCGAAGAAGAGATTACGACCTCCGGACTGATTTGGCCTTGAATTATCACTGGCCTAGCAGTGATCACCAGCAGGATTTCATGAGCCTTCATTAAAGGTGGACACCCGCAAATATTTTCGTGAACAAACTGTGAAGACAGAATGATAGCAAAAGATATTCTACATACCGTACACTATTTATTGTATGCTAATTTAGCTTATTGATCGCTAGAATCATGAATGAATCATGTTAGCAAACTCAGGCAAAGGCGCGCTTTTTGAAAATAGGAAAGTTCGGCAATAGGATTCGAACCCGCGACCATGCGCTTTCTAGTCAGAAGCTTTTCCACTACGCTATGGGAACGATGCGTATTATCCTTATCTTCTTGCATATCACTAGACACTCGCATAAGCGAGATGTAATAGATATGCATGACCTTTAACGAGTTGTACCTTTACATTTTACCAGAAAATCCAACTTCATTGAATTTCAAATGTGTTTTTTCTCTCTCCTATGCAACAAACACATAATTAATCACGGAATTCTTTAGAACGATGTGGATGAGAAATCCGAATCGTCGAAATCAATATCTCATCGTGGGCATTCTGTCCTTTTTGATTGCATCTCCGCAACATTCCGCTGCCCTGCAATCCCGACAGAGGATTGGTCTTTTTCTGGTCAGATAGCTTTGATCTTTGATCTTTCGAGTATATTTGACAAACAGTGAACAATTTCAGGAAGGACATGTGGATAGCTGGCCCGTTGAAGAGCTTTGCATGACCAAATACACCAGCAGCAGAATCTTTCGGTAGGTTTGTTGGGAAGTCTAACGCTTCAGTCAAGCAATAACGCACAGAGAATAAAAGTGCAAAATGAAACAACACCTAATATAATAACAGCTATAAAATGTCAAATACAGTCCCGCACGTTCGCGCTCCCTAAACGCGGCCCCCCGCGGCCCGCTGCGTGCCGCATCATGCCGCGTCGATGAATAATTTTTTTCCAACATTTCATTGGTTGTGATCGTTGTATCATCAGATAATATTAATATCACCACAGAAACAAAATTTTTGGTTGAGTGTGGACAGCGTCACACAGCCAGTCGCGCCCCCGAAACGCGGCATGATGCGGCCCGCTGCGTGCCGCGTAAAATTTTTTCTTCAAACATTTCATTGGTTTTGATCGTTGCATCATCGTCTCCGCACCCTTATTTGATGATGCAACGATCACAACCAACGAATTGTTTAACAAAAATTATTCATCGATGCGGCATGATGGGGCCCGCAGCGTGCCGCGGCGGGCCGCAACCTGCCGCGTTTAAGGAGCGCGAACGTGCGACGCTGTCCACACTCAACCAAAAAATTTCGTTTCTGCGGTCATATTAATACTATCTGATGATACAACGATCACAACCAATGAAATTTTTGAAAAATTTTATTCATCGATGCGGCATGATGCGGCACGCAGCGGGCCGCGGGGGGGGGCGTTTAGGGAGCGCGAACGTGCGGGACTGTATATCAGGAAAAGCGTAAAAAATAACACACTGAAACTGGGGTGGTGGTGTTCTGACAAGTTTTTCTCAGTGTGAAGAGTCCGTCATTGTTAGGAAAGGAAATAAAAGTCAATGCATGAATTGTATTTGCATGTATGGCTATATTTATGATCTATTATTTATTATTTTGAACTTGATGTAGTATATTGCAGTCATGATTAATTAATAATCAATTGCAGTACATTCATTCCATTCTTTGATCTCCTATTTAACACTAACTATCCCGGAGTTCAAATGTTCGCCCTCTACACATTAACAATCGCTTCTCTTTCCACGATCGACGATTGTGATTACCTAAAGTTAGTTCTCTTCTTCTTATTTTACTGTCTCTTTCCGTCATCTCCACAAGAATTAAAGGCAAACCCCGAGCTAATTTAAAATTCTCCGCTCTTGCAACACTCTCTCGTAAACAAAGAAAGCGAGAGAATTTCAAATGAACTTTGTGCGTGCCTTTATTTTCTATCTTTTGCAGGATATTATATTCGGAAGGAGTCGAAGAAGTGATGGAACACTTCGAGGCTCTCGAATCGAACAGATTATTGAAGAATGAGAAAATGAAAGAATTGTATTCTCGTCTTTCTCAAATACTCAAGGAGAAGAAGGAGAATGGATCAAAAAATTAACAAAGCATTTTCAGACATAGTCATCGATGATGTTTTTTTACAGTTTGCTATGGTACAACTAAATAGAAAACCCAAATACAAATTTCGCAGCACAATAAATATGTAGTTATTTTTAGTTGACTACGGTTGGGGACACACAATCACATAGCCTTTCTTCCACTTGGGATTAGAAATTATAATTTGTATACGAGGATACCAATCGATCGATCCCTTAAAGGATCAGACTGCCATCCAGCCTTCGATTCATGCCCAAAATGCCCTCGTCGTCCACAACAAGTTTTTCCCCTTGGACATCAACATCACAAAGTATCATTCTCGTCTTTTCTCATATTGTTCCTTCATTATGTGCACCCTGTTATTGAGCGTATAAAAATTACTTGTTTTATTTGTGGAAGAGACTTTCTTGTTTTGCATGGTTGCGAAACTATGCCGATCTCTTTTATATATCATATAGCGCGCGGCCGGGTTAGAGAGAGGCAGCGGAGAGACAATCGAGAAAATATATATTCTATATAAAGACAAACGGCGATTGTACAGAACATAGATGATTATAAGCGAAATATGTAATAGTTAAACATGCAAATGTACTCATAAATTAGATAATAATGAAACTAAAGTAGTTATTAGTAGAGGCGAGATTCACTGTTTCGGCCATTAGGTTCTAGACAGTGAACCTCTACCCAATGGGGTTGGCCATCTTCAGTAGAACCCCCATTGAGTTAGTTTACATAAAAGTTTATTATGAGTGAATAGTGAGAGGGGGATAAGAGAGGTTGGAGAACCCGTTGAATCGGTGTTCATCGGTAGCATGATAACGAGATCGTAGTGAATGTCATCAGTAATATAACACTTCACGTTTGTTCTCAATATTTCCATGCTTGAGAAGGTGCTGAGCTGTGGTTTGGTTATGTGGTGTTAGAAAAATGCACGCCGTGCGCACGTTTTGAAAATGTAACACCACATTATGAAAAATACGAATTAAAATAAGGGTTCCTTTAGTTTTTGAACTAAACTAAAGTTTAAGTAAACTAAGTTTTTAACCTTTAAAAGGCACACCACAAGTTAATTTGAAACTCTCCGCTCCGGCAACACTCTCTCGCGTTCTTTGTTTGCGAGAGAGTACTGCCAATGCGGAGAGTAAAATCAGCTTGGGGTGTGCTTTCAAATCAATATTACTGTAGTCGCTTCATCTTTTCTTTGTCTCTTCTTATTCAGTGTTATAGTTTATTACTGGTCTTAAGACATCGGCTCAGTAAGATTCCAGGAAGTGCCGGACATCGACCTCACCGATTTGGCCCAAAATTTTTTTATGGATACCCCCATGGGCCCCCATCACAAAATGGGTATTCATTTCGGCTGGTTCCTTGAAACACAGATGTGGCGGGTTTTCGAAATTTGAAAACTCGATTTTCACCAGAAAAAAATGGAGCGACCTAGGACCAATGTTAGTGTCGATTAATTATAAGTATAAATAGACAACAAAAACTGGCTATACGACGGTCCGGAGATCCGATCGCAAACTGATTTTTTTGCCTCTTTAAAATATTCTAAAATTAATTAAAATTTTAAAACAAAAAAGTGCAGTCCAATTTTTATCTCACCTTATAGAGCAAAAAATTCCGCGTCGAATAAGGGAAAAAAATCAAAAATCGAAGGACCCGTCTTTTGAGATAAATGAACCTGAAGATGACCCGAAAATATTTTTGTTTTCAAACCCCCTCATGTTTGTACTCATATTGAAGAGCTCGTCGAGTAGAACAACTTTCATGTTGAACATTTTGTCTGAAACTCATGTACAAGAGAAATACATAAATTAAGATTTATTGGATCCAAATCTTTATTATCGCTTGTATCTTGAGAACAAACGACTTTCATAGAATACGACCAACATAAAAAATGATTTACTTGACGAGTACTTTAAAATGAGTATAAACATGGCAAGGTTTCGACAACTTTTTTTCAATACTAATTTCCAGGCCATTTTTTTCAGCATGGGGGTCTACAATTTTTTTTTCGTGAAACAATAAAGTAAGTATGGATTTTTGCGTTCTACAATATAGGCGTAATCGCTTTGTACACAAAAAATATTTTACTTTCGTTTTACTCAAAATTGTGTGAACAACCGTGCGAATAAATAAAACTCATGTATTTCTCTTGCACATGAGTTTCAGACAAAACCTTCAACGTGAAAGTTGTTCTACTCGACGAGCTCTTCAATATGAGTACAAACATGAGGGGGTTTGAAAACAAAAATATTTTCGGGTCATCTTCAGGTTCATTTATCTCAAAAGACGGGTCCTTCGATTTTTGATTTTTTTCCCTTATTCGACGCGGAATTTTTTGCTCTATAGGATAAGGCAAAAATTGGACTGCACTTTTTTGTTTTAAAATTTTAAATAATTTTACAATGTTTTGAGGAGGTAAAAAAATCAGTTTGCGATCGGATCTCCGGACCGTCGTATAGCCAGTTTTTGTTGTCTATTTATACTTATAATTAATCGACACTAACATTGGTCCTAGGTCGCTCCATTTTTTTCTGGTGAAAATCGAGTTTTCAAATTTCGAAAACCCGCCACATCTGTGTTTCAAGGAACCAGCCGAAATGAATACCCATTTTGTGATGGGGGCCAATGGGGGCATCCATAAAAAAATTTTGGGCCAAATCGGTGAGGTCGATGTCCGGGGTCACTGGCTCAACCCTCGAATCTTACTGAGCCGGTGTCTTAAGAGAGGTGGCCGTTAAGACTCGACCACCCCCCGGACACGTGAGCTAGCAATGAGAACTGGGAGTCCATACTTGGGTGTTAGGAGTGCCCCCGGCCCTTATTACACAAAACGGCTGAAATTTCCTGTTTGTGCCCTCAGGCTATTAGAAAAAATTATTTTTAAAAAAACTTTAAAAAATCATAATTTCTCAAATTGTTGAGATGAAGTCTAAATACCATCTGCGATGCGTCTAGAGTACACAGTGCTTGCTAATTCACTATTAGCATCGAATGTGCGTTGATTCCTAAACCACTTTTTTGACTCAAAATTTTGGTTTTTTCGGACAAATCATCCCTTGTTTTAGTGAGTGCCCGAAATTTCCGACCAGGTATTGTAGCCAAAGCAATTCTGCATTGATTTAACTTAAAACTGGGTTCTTCCCGATCGACCATTTTGTCGAATTTTTCGCTCGAACTTCCGTCATCGATGGTTTTCCCGAACAAATGCTGTATTTTCCAAACGATTGGTGCGGAATTGTGATCTACTCAAAGTTTAGAGGTGAGACGAGTAAAATGACACAAGATGCCCATCACTTGGATCAATTTGAAAATTTCGATTTTCACGATCCCGGGGTCATGGTCCGAAAATTTCAAAATTTCTCAAGTTTGAAATGTTTTCATTTATGTGGCTTATTGTGAAGTACTAATGATGTGAATAATATTCAGCCAATGCTCAATGGCTGATCTCTCCTTTCAATAATTTTTCGAAAATTTTCGTTCAGAATGCGTGTGAAAAATCAGAATCGTGTTTGAATCGGTTTCCAACTTGCTTTCTGTAACATTCTGTCTTAGTACTTTGCAATGTGCATAATCAATATGAAAATCGTTGATTTTCGAAAATTCGTAAAATTCAATTTGAGTGCCTATTTCATGGCAAATTTCTATAATATTGCAGTTTTTCGACTCGAATGCTGCGACAATGAGCAAATGACAATGACATTGTGAAGTTTCATGATGAGTAAACGTAGTAGAACTGGAATCCCGGCATTCGGGTCACTTTTGAAAATTCGATTTCCATGACCCCGGGGTCATGGCAAAAAAAAACTGAATTTTCGAAAATAAACGATTTTCATATTGATTGTGTACATTGAAAAGTACTTAGATAGAATGTTACAGAAAGCAAGTTGGAAACCGATTCAAACATGATTCTGATTTTTCACACGCATTCAGAACGAAAATTTTCGAAAAAATGGTTGAAAGGAGAGATCGGCCATTGAGCATTGGCTGAATATTATTCACATCATTAGTACTTCACAATAAGCCACATAAATGAAAACATTTCAAACTTAAGAAATTTTGAAATTTTCAGACCATGACCCCCGGGTCATGAAAATCGAAATTTTCAAATTGATTCAAGTGATGGGATTCTTGTGTCATTTTACTCGTCTCATCTCTAAACTTTGAGTAGACCACAATTCCGTACCAATCGTTAAGGAAATACAGCATTTGTTCGGGAAAACCATCGATGACGGAACTTCGATCGAAAAATTCGACAAAATGGTCGATCGGGAAGAACCCATTTTCAAGTTAAATCAATGCAGAATTGCTTAGGCTACAATACCTGGTCGGAAATTTTGGGCACTCACTAAAACAAGGGATGATTTGTCCGAAAAAACCAAAATTTTGAGTCAAAAAAGTGGTTTAGGAATCAACGCACATTCGATGCTAATAGTGAATTAGCAAGCACTGTATACTCTAGACGCATCGCAGATGGTATTTAGACTTCATCTCAACAATTTGAGAAATTATGATTTTTTAAAGTTTTTTTCTAAAATTATTTTTTCTAATAGCCTGAGGGCACAAACAGGAAATTTCAGCCGTTTTGTGTAATAAGGGCCGGGGGCACTCCTAACACCCAAGTATGGACTCCCAGTTCTCATTGCTAGCTCACGTGTCCGGGGGTGGTCGAATATGATCGAGTCTTAGGGAACAGGCCTCTTAATCTCATTGTTTCGTTGCTGTTACTATGCCTCGGTGATTCCATGTTTCGAACTGTAGAAGTAGTGCCAGTTAAATTGGTATTTGTGATAGGTCCTTGGAACATCGACGATAGCAAAGTCAGCCTCTCTTTCGCTCGCTCGCTCGCTCGCTCTCTCTCTCTCTCTCTCTCTCTCTCTCTCTCTATCTCTATCTCTATCTCTCTCTCTCTCTCTCTCTCTCTCACGCTCGCTTGTCTATTATAACCAAGTAGATCGCTGATATCTTATTCCTATCATACTGATATCATCCGAGTCGATTCATCTTTTTTCCGCTCATTGATTATTATCAAAGTTAATTATTTTTTAAAAATAATGTAAAAAAGTACCGTTAAAACGAGAAAAAGTCAAACATTTATGGAAATTTATGACAAAATTTGAGAAAACTTTACAAGATTCCCATTTTTGACCTTTTCGCTTTCTTGATGAAGAGGATTCTAAGGGTTTTAGTGTGGATTAGCTTGCCCAATGCACTGACGTAGAATTTTTAAAAAGTGAACAATTTATTGTATCATGTTTTTCATGTTTTTCCATTTTTTGAATTTTTTGATCAAAAAATATTTTGAATTTTTTTTCAAAAATTCCCAGCCCTGATTAATAGTGATTACTCTGCTTTATGATCAAGATCCGAATCCTCTCAAGGGGTGATTTTTACAAATTTGAAGGTGAATTAACAACAGGTAAAAGCAAACAACGAAGGAATTAATTATGAGGATCATTAATTGAGAATATGAACTATCAAATAATTAACTAGGAAAAATCCGTAGATTGTGTAGAGAAATGTATGGATGAGTTGAATGATGTCAATCGAATAATCAATAACGTAGATAAGGTTTCGTCTTGACGATGTGTCTATCGAGAACATCCCTGAATTTGACAATACGATCCTTATTTATCAAGATGTCTCTTTGTTCAATCGAGTTGGATTACGGTCACACTCCACTTATTAGCTATATTAGGATCAATCTTCATGTCATCATAAGCAATATGAAATCCAGCAATATGAGCCAATATATCGGCGGGATTACCATTAAATTGTCATCCTTTGAATTGCCATGCTGGACCTATAGCGAATACAGTTACAACTCTTTCCCATTCTTCATTTGTTAACTTCATCGGATTGAAAACGGAGAAATTAGGCACTTTGTGAACTTTTGTGACAATTTGTCACAAATGTTTCACTTTTTTTCGTTTTGACGGTATGCAAGGAAGATTTGATAGATCGACGCGACCTATTGAAAAATGAATAGTAAATCAAAAAGTAGAAAAAAACGATGATGAGGAAACGCGATTAGTATTCGTCGGCACAATTTTATCGATTGATCTTGATGATCTGCACCACAATACTGTGAACAATTGACAATCGATAAATGATCTGGGGAGCAAACTACAAACTTCAAAAGGACAGAACAAGCGATAAAACAAGGAGAGGAGATCAATATAGTACAATAAACTTAATAACCGAAGAGTGTTTAAAATAATGCTTAACAAATTTATAAATAAAACAATATAAAATAAAATTGGAAACAACTGGGTGGTCACATGCAATTATTATAATACCTGACGGCAAAGATGATATAACAGGATACGGTAGATGATATTCACTAATACGAAAGAGACAAGTAAAATAAAAATGGGGGAAAGATATTCTGCATCCGCGATCAATAACAGTAGGTTAAGAACAATGGAATACAGTATGCTCCAAATATTGATTATATGTTGAAACGGAAAGCGGGCAGTTGTGGATTGGTTGATGGAGTTCCAAAGTTGAAGGTGAACGGCTTGGGCTTGGCAGGAGCGAGAGCAGGGCTGAAAGAAGAAGACATCATTCAATCTGATATCTATCTGTTGATGATGAAACATGAAACCAGCAGGGTCCACTCAATCAATCCATCGATTCAACAATGGATAAAACAGAACACATGATCTACCATATCCCACATAGCTACACCATCCAATCCTTCCCATACAACGAACCACATACTACCGTAGCCTATACACTACCATACCATACCCAGCTAATTACCGTAACCCTCGCCCCGATCTACCGTACTCACAAGCTAATTACCGTAATCTCCCATATCTACCGTACTTACAAGTAGTGGAAGATGGTGGACTTGGCCTCGTCCATGCGTCCTCTCTGCATGAGTTCACGCAGAAGATCTTCGATGACGTCACGACGAACTTCAGACAGAGGGCACAGCGGTTCTTCCATCTGAAAAATCAATAAATCAATCGATATATTGATCAATTTATAGTATTCACCCGAATTGTCGGTATTTTATCGATTTCTACTAGTCACTTGTTGACTGCGATACAAAGAAACAATGTGCAAAACGAAGAAATCTTTTAGAATTGGGATTATTGATTGACTGATGATATCGATTGAAATCAACATACATTGATCTTCGAATCAACATGAGCGACGATGTGATTGATGACTTGGACGATGGTCGGAATCGGGCGACGAATCGTTGCTGCCACCTCAGTCATCAACAGATCTGCAATGGGATGGTCGTAATAAAGAGGGTACGGTAGTCAGTGGTTACTGTAGGTGTGTTACGGTAGTTATGGTCCATCATATGGAGGTGATACGGTAGCTACGACAAAGTGAATAGATTCAGTAGTTATAAAGAGCAGAGTAATAAGAAAATATTGCGATCAACAATGCTACTCCATCTTACAAGTTTCGTATGACAGGAAATCACCGGGTTACGCATTTGCGCTAAATCTCTATCCTTCAAGTACACTTTAAGTTTTGAAAAAAACCAGCTCATGCCCTGCACAATTCTTCTGCTCGACATAAAATAAATAAATAATGCTTACCGAGCAGATTGACCGCCTGCTGTTTGACAGACGGGTCAGCCGCGAGGGCGCGAGCTACCGCGAGGAAGAGCCGCGCGGACTCGGTCTGATCACGAGTGGGCACGAAGTCCTGCATATGGAAATGGAGAGAATTAGAATCGACCAGAAAGTTGTACTTTACTTGTATATTTTGGTGTTCAGAAATCGTGAAAGGAGTACAGAAACGAGAAAAAGAAAGAAATGGCGAGAAAGTGTATAAAAGGAGGAAAGCATTCTCTGCCTTTCTTAACCTTTGAGCAGAACATATCTAATCAATAACGCAAACTAATATTTGAACACTTTAAAGAACACCGGCATTTGCAGTGAAATGAATTCAGGTTCAGATCCCCCAATCAGCCAATGTACAAATAACTAAAATTAGCATTGTGAGGATGCATTAATATTTATAAATATAAATATTTAAATAAATATATATATATATATATATATATATATATATATATATATATATATATATATATATATATATATTTATATATATATATATATATATATATATATATATATATTTATAATTCACCTCAATCATTTCCCTGAAGGCATCCCCACCGAGAGCGGAGAGTGCCCTGAGGGCAGATGGGGTGGGGACGGAGACGAATGAGGATATGGTGATGGGGGGACTCATGGAGAGTGACTGTTGTTGTTGATGTGGATGGAGGGTGAAGGGGGCACGGGCAGGAACTGAATCATATTATATTTAAATTATTTAGTTAAATTAATATATTTATGTAAATAATTTAAATTTAATTATGATTAATAAATAGTATATATTTATTTATTAATATATTTCTCGTTCAAAACATAGATTTTTCTTAGAATCACTAGAAAATCTGTAAGCACCACCGACTTCATGCGTTGGTGCGACGTTAAATCAACAGGCGATATCTTTTAAAAAATCTTTTCCACATCCAGAACCACACCACATCTACTAACAATAAGCTCATCTCAAAGACAAAAAAAATGGAAAAAAAACGAATAATCATTATGTACAAAGCAATCATAGCAAAAATATTTAATAGATTTTTTAAAATTAAAACTCACGCATACCAACAGCACCTCCAAGTATGTTCAAACAAAGTATCAAGCATGAAACGCGTTCTCACCGGGTTGCTGCTGACTGTTAACAGTCGTCGCCCGTGACGCTACCTCGTTCTCCTTGTACGACGAGCCTCCACTACGCTCATGATCACTCTCCTCTGAATCGAATACCGTAACCAAGATCAAAGATCGATCGATACAGATACAGTACTACTATCAATAATCAATCGAACAAAGCGTTTCGAGGGAGGCCAGAACAGAGAAACGCGCTTAAAAGAGGAAGAGCAAATGTGAGAGAGAACACCCAAGTGAGAAAGCGCAGACAGTTAGAGTAAGATTACAGTGATTATTTGGCACTTTACCAAGTTTTTCATTGCCGCGCTCACAGTCTTATAGACATACTATGTCTGCTTACGGTCATATCTATCACAATAATCAATAATCTAGAGTGATCTACCGTAATCATCTTCCTCATCATCGTCCTCTTCCTCCTCATCATAGTCCTCCTCTTCATCACTGTACTTTTCGCCGTCCGAAGTCTCGACGCCCTGATCAGGATATTGACTGGTAAGCAGATTATTGATTGATAAAGCGACAAATTGACAGTCGGCAGGGATGCATAATTACGAAACGCTTGACAAACCGTTGACGGACAACCCCCTAATTAATTGGCTAGTCATGTTATATATGTCAGACAAACGGTTTGTCAAACTTGATGGATATTGATAAAGATCTCAGGTCATCTTCCAGCGACACAACTTGCATTTATCCGATTGTGCAAGAGATCAAAGACCAAAAGTCAAAGATCAAAGGTAAAAAATCAACCTCATTATCCTCTTCACATTCCCCGTCGTCCTCATCTCCACTGAGCGAGCCACAATCGTCACTAAATAAACAATTTATAATTTAATTGGGGAAAATCAATCAATAATCTGTCAATCAATCAATACTCACTCGCTCTCGCCGACATCTACCGTACCACCGAGACTCGCGGCGAGATCACGAATATCAGAGAACGCATCGGAGAAATTGTTCGTGGAGATGTTCAGGACTGCCTGAATGGGTGCAATTTCATTCATTGAATTTTTCTTCGAGCTACTTTGAAATTTTCCGCTCCGCCAATACTCTCTCGCTCACATTGTCTACGAGAGAGCGCAGCGAGAGCGGAGAGTTTCAAATTAGCTCGTGGTGTGCAAATAAAGATAATCATTTCACTGTAATACAACATCTTTGCGCTCACTTTCTACAGGAAAAGCAGCAGTTGTACACTTGATCTCGTGCTTGATCTTTGATCTTTCACCTCCAATCCACTCACCTTATCTGTTCTCGATTGACTCCATTTCTTCGTCAATTCCTCAGCCACATCGCCCGTCAGCTCTGATCCCGATAGATTCAGCAGCTGCAAATCATATTGATTTTCATACCGTAATCTCACCCATGCACTACCGTAACCAGTGATTTCACTATGTCCAAACTATCGCCATATTGGCAACCGTACTAGAGTAGACTACAGCATCACTCGCTACCGTATAGCTTGAGATTACACCCACACCAAAGCTACCGTATACCTTGAGATTACACACACCAAAACTACCGTATATCCCAAGAATACACACGCCAAAGCTACCGTATACCTTGAGATTGGGCAGACGGAGACAAGCATCCACGAGGGCCTTGCATCCCTTGTTCTTACTGAGGCAATCACTAAAGTCGGCAGACTCGAGTTCACGAAGAATCGATAACGACTGAAAGATTAGGGATATATGTAGAGGTATGATTATGAATATATTCATTTGATGGAATACATAAATACACAAATAAATAAATAATAAGTCAATTAATTAATAGAGGTAATTGTGATTCAAGCCATCTGTTTATTAATAAGCAGTTTGCACAAAAGACACTCTGAGACAGACAAGATCACTCTGAGGAGCGAAACTTCAGAGAGCAGACGTTGATTTATTAGTCTCTTGTCTTTCCCTTTTTTCCTCTCTTTGGCACAATCACCTTTCATTCCTCTTCTTATGATATCGCCATGTGAAGAACAACTTTTTTTGTTTCTCATTATTTTTCCGATGAAACAAGGAAAGGAATCCCCGAACACTAATACCAATGGATATTACAAAGAACGCGAAACATGAATCCATCAGGCCAGTACAGCGAATCGTATAATTTACTACAAATCATCCAAACCCCATCAATAACTACAGTAAATCAATAACTACAGTATATCAATAACTACAGTAAACCAATCAATAACTACAGTAAATCAATCAATACCTGCGCAAAGGCGAGCGCTCCTTCCCATCCGCCAACGTTATCCGCGACCGAGAGACGCTTCATGTGCGGATTACGCGCAACACCGCCCGCCAGAGCGATCACTCCAGGACGCTGAAATGAATGATGATCAAACTATAGAGATCAAAGATCAAAGCACAAAGCACAAACTACAATCATAGCTTACATGAATGCCATTCTGGTGTACGGTAAGCTCCTCGAGTGTTCCGATCGCGCCGATGGCATCAGCAAAGGCTTTCGCGCCCGGGATCTCGAGACGATTGCGACCTGGATAGGATTACGGTATTGAATATATCGCTATCAAATTATTGATTATTTACAAATCGTCAAAAAATTTTGCTCAACAGTACACAAGACCTGGAGGTGTTATATTTACCACGTTTTGTGTTTAAAATCGCGCAAAAAGTGTTAAATATCATTATGCGAAAGCTTACAATTTAAAAGAAAAATAAAGATTTTTCTAGATTGCCCTACTATATAAAAATAATTCGGCGAGGGCACCGAAAATGTTTGTATCACGCGTGTCGCGTAAGGTTCGAATAAACGGTGGCACATTGAAAACATCGAAAATAAGCAAAAATCATTTTTCGGTAGTCCATATGGTCCCTAACAAGGTACCGTCGAGCTTTTTTGCATATCTCCATTTTCAACGTCGAGAGACGTCGTCAAACTTTTTGGACGTCGAAATCGGCCGACTTTGGAGCTCTATAGCTCTTCGGGGTCTTGTTTTGGTATCGAGTCGTCAACAGAAGAATTTCCCGGAATGTCAAGGAGAATACACCTGCATCATTGCCAGGTCGATATTTTAATTAGTATTTTTGTAAATCGTTTTTATTGATTAGTTTTCTTAAAAATATAGAAGCCGAAATTTTGCAATAGCTTAATCAATAGATCTCGTCCTCAGCTTTTCAATGGTATGCAGAAGTCATACTTTATTTAAGTGCGCTCGAAAGTTATGAGCATTTCAAGGTTTTAATCGAGTGCGATCGCACGAGAGGAGAATGACGCAGCCAGTGATCTACCCAGTCATCTGCCTCGTACAATGCAGACGAAGTGCCCATTGTAATCAGTTTTACTTTTGTTCTAGTACATCTCCAAGTTATTTTTTGATTACTTTCGGATATTTATTTCTATAATTCAATTCATTATTCATAACAATGAATGGAACTTTATACACGAAAATAACAGAGAATTCACAGGAATATTTCATCACATTCTTCCTCAACTACCATCCTAATGAAGTCATCTTCGTGTCTTAGAACGTCTTCATCCTCATCCTCCTCATCCTCTCCCTCCTCATCGAAGACGTCATCGTCGAGTCCTCCGATTCCTAAACTACCCTTCTCTTCCTGGTCATTCCACTGGTCGAGCGAACACTCGACTTCGCATCTGTGCTTTTCTTGCTCTTCCTTGATGTCGTCGTCGTCGTCTTGGCAATCTTAGCTGCTTCCACAGTCGTCTTCTTGGGTTTAGTCGTTTACGAGATGCTTGAGACGACTTGAGTCGGAAGCCCTGCTCATGAACTGAAAAATGAAAATATATTACATACGATAATAACATAGAGACGATAGAGACGATAATAACAAGAATGAAGCATAAATGATCAACTGAATCAAGAATAATCATTCACAAAAAGGAAAAATGGTGTTTCCACCGATCCAAAAATCGCACAGACTGAGAGGAAGGACTCATTCGTCTTTCCTTCCCTGCAGTCAGTCGATGTAAATTATCTAATCAAAATCGCGCATCGATCTGCTAGATTGGGCATGAACTGACTCACTCAATCTCAGGATATTTTCTAGTTTTGTATTTTCATCAATTGGTTATGAATTGAATTATAGAAATAAATATCCGAAAGTAATCAAAAAATAACTTGGAGATGTACTAGAACAAAAGTAAAACTGATTACAATGGGCGAAGTCATTGTACGAGGCAGATGACTGGGTAGATCACAGGCTGCGTCATTCTCCTCTCGTGCGATCGCACTCGATTAAAACCTTGAAATGCTCATAACTTTCGAGCGCACTTAAATAAAGTATGACTTCAGCATACCATTGAAAAGCTGAGGACGAGATCTATTGATTAAGCTATTGCAAAATTTCGGCTTCTATATTTTTAAGAAAACTAATCAATAAAAACGATTTACAAAAATACTAATTAAAATATCGACCTGGCAATGATGCAGGTGTATTCTCCTTGACATTCCGGGAAATTCTTCTGTTGACGACTCGATACCAAAACAAGACCCCGAAGAGCTATAGAGCTCCAAAGTCGGCCGATTTCGACGTCCAAAAAGTTTGACGACGTCTCTCGACGTTGAAAATGAAGATATGCAAAAAAGCTCGACGGTACCTTGTTAGGGACCATATGGACTACTGAAAAATGTATTAATATATGGGGGTAAAAAAATGTGCCAACTACCCCCGGATTTTACTCGATTCTTCAGTGACATGCATGGTATGTAGCTGCGTGAACATCAAACGGTTGATCGAAAAATAATCTCACCCGCCACAATGATCTTCAAATTCAGTTTGCGACCAGCAGCGGTCGCCCGTTCATGCAGACGACGAAGAGAATTGGCCACAGTCTGTAATGTGAATCAATCAATAATCACAAATTAGTAGATTATTATTATTATTATTATTATTATTATTCATTATTAATTATTATTATTCATTATTAATTATTATTATTCATTATTAATTATTATTATTCATTATTTACATCATATGAATTTCATCTACTACCAATGCCCGCCAGTTGCATGTTTCACTCAAATATTTTAAACGGTGCAAGAATTATGCCATTGCTAGATCGTCGAAATGAGCATTAGACAAAAATCAATAATAATAAAATCGGTACTAACCACGGCGCCGGCGCCCAGTCCACAATTGTTCAGACGCAGCTCCTCGAGGCTGAACGCTGAATCAGACTCCAGAAACTCCTGCAACGAATATTTTGAAATAAAAAATATTTTTATTATAAAAATCTAGTTGGAAATCGATACTACCAACAATAAATCGATAAAATCAATCAATAAGTTCAATACCTTGATAGAGTCCGCTCCGATCGGTCCGAACGCGTTGTCGGAGAGGTCGAGGGAGCGGATGGCCGCTCCCGCCTTGATCATTGCCGCACACAAACGCGTCTGGAATACAAACGATTAGTATTATTAATAGACGTACAAGAATAAGTATGCATGCACTTTAAATATAAACCTTTTTGATTAAATAAGTTAACTAGCAATGTGCCCTATGGTGTTTCGGCCGCTACGTCTAAATTTGTGCCTCTCAATCGTTTTAAACGATTAAGACGCATACTTCGTTAGAAGTACACAAATTTCGTCAACAATACAAGTTTTAAAATCTGTGGACGTATGCAAGAACAGTTTTCCGGGAAAATGTGACGTCATTAGCGCAGGCGGAGGCGTTTTCCAAAAATCTTCCGCCTACGCTAATGGCGTCACATTTCCCCGGAAAACGGTTTTCCCGTTGTTCTTGCATACGACCACTGATCTATATGTGTGCTGTTGGTATCTACAGCAATTAATCAACAATTTCGATCGATCGAAAATCAATAAACATAATACACTTACAACAATAATGGGAATCTCGGCTCTTAGACGACTCGTGAAGAGATCCGACCAATTGCAATCCTGCAACGACAAAACTACCGTAACCCGAGCTACCGTACGCAATATCAAAGAAATCTACAATACGCCAGAGCGGCTACAGTACCTGGAGACGCGGACAGCGCTCGAGCGCGCGCGCGATCCGCTCGCCCGCGGCAATGCCGAGCGTGTTGCCGCGGAGGGTAAATGACGTCACTTCCGGATGGGCCTCGAGAGCCGCGGCCACTGCCTCAGCTGAAGGGGAGTAAATAGATTAATTTAATAATTTAAATTTGTTTCCATTTCTGACATACACATATAAAGCATTCATATATATAGAGAAATCAGGCATGTTATCTTCCTAATCATGCATTGCCATACCCTCGTTGTGCGAGGATTGACCCACTATATATGGCCCATTTTAGGCCACTTGATAAAAAAAGGAAAGTTAAAATGACGAGTTTTAAGCGAAAACATCGAATTTTGTGAATCGACCCACCCTATTTCGGGAATTGACCCACAATATAAAAGTAAACGGCGAGGGTACCGAAAAAGTATGTTCCTACTGATGTGGTGGTAAAATCTTGGAAAAGTGAACACAGCGTGAATTTTGAGATTAGTTGGGTAAGCAGCATAGCTTCGTAATTGCCAAACACTCGGAATGGGCTTTCGAAAAACATATATAATTACATTAATGTAATACATATAATACAATTAGTTGCAACATACCATCTTCTTCGCTTTCCCATTTGTGTTGCTGATCGAGGAATGAGAGATGGAAGGGAGCCTGAGGACGAATTCATTTATTTATAAATAATAATAATAATAATAATAATAATAATAATAATAATAATAATACCTGGCTCTTTTGCTCGACAAAGCCCATTGCTCCCATCTCGCCAGCCAACACATCGTCGTTACCTGAGGAATTCATGTTTCACAAAGGTATAATGCGCAATCTAGATAGGGAAGAGTTGATACTCGTCTTTTCCCTCCGATCTATCTGATAATCTTTCCAACACTTTTAGAACACTCTTGGATCAAGTTTATTCATAAAAAGGCACCCCCACCTTTTATTTGTTTAATTATCGCACACCACAAGGGTGTTTCAACAAGTACACCGGTGCATAGCTTTCTGAGGCCACGTCCATGAACACTGGCACATGGTTTTCCAACGTTCATGGATACGACCCCTCTGCTGGCAGCCATACATAATTACTGCAGGCTGACATATTAAACAAAATTTTGACCTTTTTTTCACATTTCGCTGCTATTTATAGTATACCCATGCCATACTCGCAATTCTGCAGTCAGACACACATCAATATACCACACCAACCTTGTTCCTCCTCCTCCTCTGCCTCCTCACTCTCTCCTCCACTATACTTCTCCCCATCCGACGTCTCATCTTCCTCCTCCTCCTCCTCTTCTTCTTCTGATTCAGATCCGATCGTACCCTCGTCGTCACTACAAATCGTTTTATTTATTTAAATATTTAAATATATCAAATTATTCTTCTAGTCCGATACAGCACCAAAAATCAATCACTAAATCACTAATTCAATTCCTATCCATAAATTTCTGGCTGACTTCAATTCACTGTGTACAGTTAACATATTTATAAATATAAATAAACATTAAAGAAAATAGTAGTGACCTCTCGGCTCCTAGATCGACAAGACCGTCCACACCATTATCCGATATGGCCATGAGAAGATCCGAGAACTGACTACCGAAACCATTGTTGGAGAGGAAGATCTGGAGAGAAAGAAAACGAGTTAAAGGCGTAATTTGCAACTCTCCACTCTGGCAAAGCTCTCTCGTAAACAAAGAAAGCGGGAGAGTGTTGCCAGAGCAGAGAGTTTCGCATTAGCCCATGATGTGTCTCTAAAAGAGCAAACAATAGCCCCCCTGAACAGTGTCTCATTGTCAGCTGGAACACGTGGAATAACATGAGAGCTTAAATCTATTCGATGCGAAAGGTCGCACAACCACCCGGTGGATGCACGTTTCACCCTCATCCCTAAAGCGGGAGACTTAGGTCATTCTCAATACCGTCTTCCAAAGCCGACTTACCTTAGCCTTGATATCCTTCTGATTCCACGTGTCAATGAGATCCGCTACAAAGTGAGCGGGCAGTTCATTGCCCGACAGTACGATAGTCTGGAATAACATTTATTTAAATGGATTTAAAAAAAAACCCATATTTTTCTACTGTATTATTCATGCGTGAGCATGTGATTACTTTAAATATGCATATAAATAGCTTGAAAATGGATATTTCAAATATTTTCTTGCCCTCGAACCAGACATGGTCTATGGTTATCCCATGGGATAGACCCACCCGCAAAAATTTGCCTTTCATGGGTACCCACCCGCAAATTGGACCGTAAATTGACGATTTTCTTGAAATTTTCACGATTTTGGGGTACCGACATGCGGTTTTATCTCTAAATCGGGTTACCCACACGCGTTTTGACCCAAAATCTAGGTACTCACACGCATGTGAAGGGTCTGGGATATTAATAGACCATCACTGCCTCGAACACTTTGTACTTGATGAAACACGCTAGTGGTGTACGATAAATAAATAAATAAATAAATAAATGGACTTGGCAAACAAGCCACGCCCCTTTTCCGAACATAAATAATAATAATAATAATAATAATAATAATAATAGATAGATAGATAGGTACCTTGAGGGACTTGAATGGCTTGGATACGAGCACGGACACGATGGCCATGGTTCCATTCTCTCGACACAAACAATCACCTAGATCAAGTGTCTCCAACTGGGTCAGATCTCCCAGGGACTGAAAGATCGAGATCAATCGATAAAGATCAATCGATAATCTTCATCCATATTATTTACATTATTTACAGTTGTAAATGTTTAAAAATAATAATTATAATAATATTTCATCCACGCCAGAGGAACGACAACAATTGGTAATGAAAAATCACGATAAACGCTAGAGAGGAGAGTACAAACCATTTTTTCTCCCTTTCAAACCTTTTGATTCAAAAGTATTGAACATAATCAGTTACTTTGTTTCTCAAATCCTATAAAAATAAGGGGGTAATAAAAATACCAAACTGCATGAAAACAGTTACAGTACCCCCAATAGCGCGGTTCGGAGTCTTCCACCCAGGACCCAGCACAAATTCAAATCAATAACGGATAAATAAATAAAATAAATAACGTCAACATACGAATGCGATAGCCAACGCTCCCTTCCTCGTGCACGTATTGTCGTTGAAGTTGACCACACGTAGATTACGATTGTGCGCGAGGCACTCAGCAAGAGCCTGAATCAGTCAATCAATCAATCAATATTTGCTACTAAATCAATCAATAAATCCATAACTGTCGAATCAATCAATAGTCAATAAATCCAATGCTCGATAATAATTACATTTTACGTAGGCCCATGCATGTTTGAGCGGCTATAGTAAGGTAACTATGGATTAGAGATCAAATTTCAGCTTGGAGATCAAAGATCAATAATATGCAATAATACTAACAATAATTCCGTCCTTGCGAATTCCATTCTGTGGGATCGAGATCTCCTCCAGACTGCCCAGTGTCTGCGAAGAAAAAACATTATTTAAATCATTAAAATCTTTTTAAAAAATCGATAAATCAATCAATACCGTAAACGCCTTGGCGAGTGCTTTCGCGCCGGGATCCTCGAGACGATTGCGACCTGCAGTCAACAGAATTGTTAAATGTTTATATCAACTCGGAATACGTATCAATGATCTGGGTATCATAATCAAAGTTTAAATAGCTCTGAAACACGAATTCATCAGCCACAAGACATAAAAGATGAAACAAAGCGAATCACTAACCGTCATCGATTCCCACGAATTGAATAAAAGCCAAAATCAATCAATAATTTCTCCCCACAATCAATCAATAACAGCTCACCAGCTACAAATTTCTTGAGGGCGAACTGCTTGTTCTGTGCCTTTGCGAGAGCATGACACGTCAGAAGACATTCAGCGATGATCTACAATTAATAGTTGTTTATCGATTAATAATCAATCGATTATCAATATAATCGTAGCCGACAACATATGCGTTTGCTATTGTTCTGAAGGAATAAATTAACAAAAGATCAATATGCAACAACAATAAATTATTATGAATATTGTAAATCAATCAATAAATATATAATCAATCAATATATGATCCCCACCACTCCTCCAGCGCCCAGTCCATTATTGTTCAGTCGAAGTGAGCGCAGTTCAAAGGCCGATGGCGAGCATAGAAACTCCTGCAACGATCACGATTAATGTAGGCATAGGTCGAATAGCTAGATTATCGATTTTCAAAATGCGGTAAGGTTTTTCGATTTTTGGCAAATTTTGGATCAAAATGCGGCCAGGTGTTCAGATTTTTGGCAAATTTCGGCTCAAAATGCGGTCAGGCTTGGTACTTTGTAACATACTTTTCGATCTATGACTGTAGCTGGAAAATCAGTTATCGATGGACAGTCATCGTTTAATACCGTATTCCAAATTTTAAAAAAATTAATACCTTGATTCCCTCAGCTCCGATCGGTCCGAAGGCATTATCGGATAGATCAAGCTCGGTGAGTGTGGTCCCGACGCTGATCATCGATTTACAGAGGGATTTCTGTAATTGGAGAGTAAATTATTGATTACCATATGAATTTATTGATTATTGTACACGCTTATTGATTACTTTGCGAATTTATTGATTATTGTACGAACTTATTGAATACTTTACGAATTTATTGATTAATATACAACACTCGTAGACCATGATTGCCCTTAAAGGAGTCATGAACCGAGCTACAGTACACTTACGAGAATGGGAGGAATCTCCGTCTTGAGGCGTCCAGTGAAGAGATCTGACCAGAGGGCATACTGTAATCAAAGAAATCAATCGATATTTCAATGCTAATCATAAGTAGTCAAAGGACGAGAGTTCATGTATAAAGTGCCAACAATTTAAAAAGTTCAAAGGCGGAAGAGATTCAATCAATAAATCAATAACTGACCTTTAACTCGGGGTGTTTCTCAAGAGCCTTGGCTATTCTTTGTCCAGCCTCCACTCCAATCGTATTTCCTCTCAATTCGAGGTAGCCCAAGTTCTCGAATTCCTCGATTTTCTTCGCCAATTCTTCCGCTAAAAAAGCAATCAATCAATAAAATATTCTGTCAATCGATAACTTTGAATCTATTCAACCTATTCAGGACACAGCGCAAGTGAAAATGTCAGTTTGTTGAACCAGGCAAATTCATGTTTCAAACATCTTTCTAACCCCCTCGAATCTCTCGAGAGCCAATATTATAATACGTTCTGTTTCCTCTTTAAATTACTATATTAAATCGCGTTGCGCCTCTGGAGTAGATAATTAAATTTATAAATAAATTAATAATATAAAATCATACCATCCGCAGCGGTGTCCAGCTTGTACTGTTTGTCGAGAAAGGTGAGACCATTGATAGGCCCGGACGAGTTGTTCAGCATGGCTAAACTGAAGTCAGCTGCGTTAAGAATGGGAAAAGCCGTCGAACACAGAAGTAGCATTGATTATCGTTTGATTTAACTATTGATTGATTGGAAGAACTAGAAGGGGAAGGGAGGGTATTGTTGACTGTCGATTCGTAGGTGTTGCAGTGTTCTTGTACGAAAGCGAGAGTCGAAAGGGGTAGAGAGAAAGGAATTGGGAGAGGGAGGAAAGATGATGGAGAGGGAGAGGGAGGAAAGATTATGGAGAGGGAGGAAAGATGATGGAGAGTGAGATATGAGCGTGTACTGGAGACGACACGTAGATAGCGATGATAAGAGAATAGGGAAAGAAGAATGACACACTAGTGTATATTCACTTTCTCAGTGATGACGGTGTCCACCTTATGGGCTTGTTCCAGTCGACAAAGCAAATCCACAATATAACGTCGGCTGGTAACTACTTGTTTACTACGAAAACAGAGAGAGGAAGGGACGTATTCAGGACATATGGCCGTGTTTTCGTTGAGAGCTATGCAAAACAGAGTGGCAATACGAATAAGAGGATTGTAAAGCAAAAAAAGAGGAATGGGAAGAAAATATGTTTCGTAACTGACGAAAAAGAAGGTTAGAGCGAGCGAAACATTTCGAAAATGGAGTACAGCTATCAGACTTGTGAAATACACCATTCGGCACGAAAGAAGTTATTAACAGAACATTTCGAAAAGCATATATCAGTTTCAGCGGGAAAATTAAGCAATTGAAAGGTAACTTGGCACGGGGCCAAAATTTGACTCTGCCGCGTTATCGTATACTCCTTTATCAAGAACCTCACCAAAATTCATACTATTTGACGGACACGGTTGTTTAGATGATTTTTCCTCGTTTGTCTACAATTTTTTGGACCGAATAAATTATTTCATACTATGTCGATTATTTATTTATTTTATTTATTTATTTAATTATTAAATCAGAAAAGAACAAGAAGATTATGCTCGTGCCCATTCCGTTCTTTTCCCATTCCTCAGGGCTCGAAGTGTTTTCCTCATTCATTTGTAATCATAATATTCAATTGTATTAATTACAGTCATATTTAAATTATTTTTGCGATAAACTCTTTCGATAACATGGATGTTTCATCGTTGACATCGCATCATAATTTATTATCAAACGATAAGATCAGATAAACGATAGGGACACACTGCGTTTCGATAATGATCATGATGTGACAGGGGAAAAAAGGTAGAGCGATAATGAGAGAGTACGCTGAAGTGAGAGGGCGCAGACGGTTAAAGTATATCGTATTACCATAATTTTGCACCATACCGTAATTTATTTGGCATTTTGCCAAGTTTCAAAGCTCGATCTCCCTAATAATAAGAAACGCTGTGGGACACAATAGATCACTGATCTCATTCCAAACAATCATTGGAGACAAAGAACAAGTAAATGAACAATAGAAAGTGTGACGTCATATCGTCCCACCAATATGCTACTGCTTTGTCTTATCTTTAGACTCGGTTGCCTGCTGTCTCCTCAATTCCTCCTCTCTCTCGTTCTCTGACTGTCTGGTCTCTCTTCTACTCTTCCCTCTCTCTGCGATGTCTACTCGGGCAACACTGTGTAGTGGAACAGTGGTAATGATAAAAAAGACGTCTAGACATCTTCATTCTCCACACTCTCTCGCCTGTTCTCTGTCGACGAGAGAGCAATGTGTCATGAAGAGACAGAGGCCACGCCCCCTTTTTGAAATACGACCACGTGCTTAAGGGCAGTTGATACATACGATTAGCAAAGGTTAGATGCACTTTCTCTCATTTCGAATGATATTAGAGGACTGCAACACCCTTTCTTCTTGTGACTAAACTATTGTTTCCCCGACTTATCGTTTATGTATTTATTTGTTTATCGTACACAAGGATGCTTCATCAAGTACAAAATGTTCGAGTGCATCGTTGCTCCGATTATGCTATTTTCGTGATTTTATCGCAATTCTCATATCTGTTCTTTCGCTGGCTCCTTCCACTTTTATGGCTTCTACAGTAATGCAAATTCTTCCCTGTTTCATTATCTTTATTTCTTTGTCGTTCCAAAAATTTTAACTTTTCTGTATCTACAACGTCTTTTTGAGTGGTCTTTTCCATTCTCATTTTCCAGTTAAGATTATTTTAAACCTAAGACGAATCAATAATTATCATCCATCTATACCATGAGGTACCTACAATCTTTGATCCCTGATCTATAACATGCTAATGCTTAGTTGGTTCATCCTCTCTGAGGTCGCAATCAATCCTAACAGAGCAACGAGATATCCAAAGAATTGTCAAAACTCTTATTCAAATGTATTTCGCCCAAGTCGCAAACTGTAGATTAACTGGTTGGGTGGGGGATTTGTGCCATCGTGCTCAGTAGTACATACAACAGTCACAGACTATGGTATAGTGATGGAGAGATGGAGGGACACATAAAAAGAGGATGTTGAGAGAAAGTGCGATTAGCGAAAAAAAGAATCATCCTTTTATCCTCTACCTGCTCATCTCAAAACTACTTCTTCAACTCTCCCTCTCCCTCTAGCTCTAGCTCTACCGCTAGCTCTCCCTCTCCCACTAGCTCTACCTCTAGCTCTATCTCTCCCTCTAGCTCTCCCTCTCCCTAGCTCTCCCTCTCCCTCTAGCTCTAGCTCTCTCTATCCACACTCTAATTCACAATGTAACTGGTAGATAATTGACCTCATGGATAATTGTAGTAGGTCAGATAAGGTCAGTTCGGAATGAACGAGAAGATATATTGACAAAATAACTGTGCGGGCTTGGACACTGCTAAACCATAGAGGTCATCATAACTCCATTCCATAGCGAGAGAGTGTTGCCACCTCGGGGTGTTTCTCATTAACTCGGGCGTTCCTTGTACTCCTCCATATCCCAGAGGAAAACTTTCACTCACTCCTTTAAAGGATATCTTCCTTTCACGATTTCGCGTGCGCTTTATTCAAAAGTCAAGAAAGGGAGAGGAAGAGGAAGATATCCGGTGATCCACCGCATAGTTGATCTTGATAAAGTGATTAGATGTAAATTTAAATACGCTTGTGACGTCACGTTTGACAGGTAAACCCTTTATCACGTTTCAGGGATAGAGAAATAGCACTTGTAATGGGGAGAGTGCACACAAAATGGACGGAATCCCATTAGCGTAAGATCAAAGCTGGACCCATCATCCCTGCATCTATTGTAACTCTCCCCCTATCCCGTAATAGTACCGCCTCGGGTAACTAGTATTGTCCATCTCTCTACCTCTACCTCTCTCCCTCCCTCTTCCTCTCCCTCTCCCTCTCCCTCTTTATATCTCTCCCTCTCCCTCTCTCCCATCCCTATTGTATCCTTATCTGTCTCTCAACAATTACATTCATCTTGCTCCAACTTTGTCCTAAAAGCCATACTTTTGCTCTGGTTTTTCTTGTCGTTTCCCAATGTCAGTACACCCTTTCTATGTATCTAGAATTGCCCGTATTCAAATAATCAATTGGATCAAATGTGTCAATTTTCACTAATTTCTTCCAAACAGCGTACTCATTATCCTTTTTTTAAATTTATGATCGTATGATCATATTCTTTTTTTCACGTATTCGGGAGTATGCACAAAGATACTATGTAATATTCTTATCTTCATTATATACATTCGATCTCCTCCAGTCCCTTCCTCCATCCTCACATTTTTATACGATTGATCTTTTACTTCTACAACTACAACTATTTATTTATTTATTGTTTGTTCATTACACGTTTACCTATCCATGGTGAATAAATTATTATATTATAATGTATGAACTGTAACGCGACTAGCGTCTTCCAGCGCAGACAATCTCTCTGTGGGTTCTTGCAACGAAATTTAGTAAGGGCACTTTCCCACTTGTTCTTTCCGTTCCTTTAACCCTCCTTCTCCTTCTCTCCCTCTCTCCCTCTCCCTCTCTCCCTCTCCTTATCTTCCAAGCTAAGTTCATTAGCTCTTTCCCATCAAACTTGATCATTCCCTGCAGTCTTGACCTTTCTCTCTCATCACGAACGACGTCACATTCCGCGCCATTTTAATATTTGAGATATTTGAGATATTATATTCAACGATTTCAATCTACTCCTGACTATAAGCTCGAATATTTTGAATATTTCTTATCCAATCGATAATCAATATTTCTTATGCAATCGATAATCAATAAATATTTCTTATCCAATCGATAATCGATAATCGATAACTGATTACACGTATCGTGACTGTCAATTCCATTAGGGGGATAATTCTCGTTCCCATGCCGGATCTCTTTTCGCCCCCATGTTGCGGCTAATCTACAACAGACAAGCTATAGTCTTTCCATCCCTTTCAATTATCTACTCAACCTTTCTGTGACTTTAAATCCTATTTTATCGATTTTTGGGGCTTTCCCGATAAGAAAATCGTCGGCCAATCTTCGGAAAGTCTAAAAATGAAAAGGGGCTTGACCATAATCTATCATTGAAAATCTGTATCCTTATCACGACGAACGAGAAAATTACATTACAATCAGTGATCTTATTAAGTTTTACGGAAAAGTTCCGAAAAGAAATGAAAAGTAGAGAAAACTCTCCTCGTTTTGCGCGCCCTCTCGCCCGTTTTTCTTTTCCTTTCTTGCTACAGGAAGCACAGGATTTATTAATTTTATCAGTTCGTGTCATTCATTCACTATTATCGCTCAATTAGATATTTTTCGACTTTTTCTATGATCATATCATCTTGGTTTTCTTTCACCGAAAGCTATAAACTACACCACAAATGTGACTCGGGTGTTCTTGATGAATTACATAAGCTACGTGTGTTTCCTTAATTTGTCCAATATGACACTGCTTTCACTACAATCTATATCCAATCGCTGTGTCGACATTGTATTTGAACGGACTGAGAATGTGTACCTTTAAGGGCCATGTGATAGGTTGCTTTACCTACCGAACAAAATGAAACGAACCACTGTCCACGTTCTCGCTTTAGTTATTACATAATCTACTTTAAACACTTTATATAGATCAATTATGCAGTAGGTCTGTTTCTCTGTTCGAAATTTATGAAAGAAAAGGAAAATATAGTGAAATCTCTCCACTTTTTACCGACTCTTTTGCCTCTTCTTCTATTCGTGACTTTCGAACACCATATTACTTGCTCTCTATGACAGACAACTGAGAAACGAATTAAAGTAATCGCTGTCAAGGAAATCGTTCCATTTAAACGAAATCATATCACGATTTGATATCAATCAGTATGGAATCAACCGTAACTCCTCATTTCGTCATCTACTTCTCCTAGTTTCCCATTGAAATTGAAATTGAAACGGTCTTTTCAACAATACAACATGTGACGTATAGCGAAAGTATTTTGATTGATAACAGTCACGTTGTTAGTCGGGAAACTCATCTAACATGAATGAATCGAAATGGAAACTATAAAAGTACATGTCCAATAATAATACAACGAGCTTTTTGTATCACACACTATTTCTCTGTTAACTGTCAATGAAAGATCACTGACAATGAGCTCTCCGCGCTAATTTGAAACTCTCCGCTCTGCCAATGCTCTCTCGCTTTATTTGCTTACGCGAGAGTGTTGCCAGAGCGAGTTAGCTTGGGGTGTTTTAGCGCTGAACAATATTGCCGGTTCTGTAGCTGTGATTGGGATATTTCTTTGACATAGATAGTTGATCATTTCAGATGCTCCATTATTATTCATCCCAAATATGTTGGACCAACGAGATCAGCTAGATCAAATATCAAACACCGAACTTTTCATCTCTTGTTTCACTTACTCTACGACTTCCAAAAGTCACATGCGCTTTCTCCCTCTCCTCTACCTCTACCTCTACCTCTACCTCTACCTCTATCTCTACCTCTACCTCTACCTCTGCCGCTACCTCTACCTCTACCTCTACCTCTACCTCTACCTCTACCTCTACCTCTACCTCTACCTCTACCTCTACCTCTACCTCTACCTCTCTCCCCGTTCATCCAATAAACTGATCTCCTACGTAACAGTGCGCACATTCCGTGATCTTCTCTATCCCTCCATGTCTACATAAGTTAATCTTCATCTTGAACGGGTATATCTCCCCCCGCCTGTCTATCGCAGCACTCAGTGTTTCACTAACCCTGAGTGTTCTTTAAAGGGACACCCCGAGATAATTTCATAATATCCGCTCTGGTAACACTCTCTCGAAGACAAAGAAAGCGAGAGACCGTTACCAGAGCGGAGAGTAAGAAAAATAATGGTCTGTAATGAACCGCAATTTCCTGTGAAAAAAATGATTCATCATGCTTTGACGCTGGTTTTTTCTCTTGGAATATTTATATTCTCGAAATGTGCTTTCACTCTTGCTATGCTCATCATCGTATCAACCGCTTCCTCGTATATTTTGGTCATTGTAAGATAATTTTGATAGATTCTGTGAGAAAAAAGGCGAGAGAGTGTGCAAAACAAGGAGAGTTTTCCTTGATTTTCTTTTCTTTTCGTAAATTCCAAGCATAATCGTTGCTTGTTCCCGTTAACCTTGACAGAGAACATCTCTTCCATGATAACCTTCACTAATTTCGTGTTCAAACATCTATGTGGACCCTATAATCTGCCCCTCATCGTATCTTTCTCATCGTTTAAACAAACCCGACCAGTTACTAGGACACTTTACATGATTTTGTTAAAATTAATCATGCTTAAATATTTTTTAAATTATGAAAATCTAATGTAGATAGTGTAGCTAACGCGGAGAGTTGCGAATTAACGCGGAGTGGTAACTTAAATAGTCCGTGGGAGGGCACGCCACGAGGTTGATGATAATCAGCAAATGCTAACAATGGGTCAGGTTAAGAAAATGTCGCGAGTGCTAAGCAGTTTTCTCTCTATTCTTTGCTCAACTTTCTATGCTACCTAAGTTATGGCATCGTATTTTGCGTAACTCACCATGATATCAATTGTTCGCTATTTGTAAGTTCACCTTGTAACGCATGATTTTTAATATTTAACGCTCAGCGTTAGAACTATTCCCTGCATAGCACTGTTTTGTCTTCTCCATTTCAATATCTGTTCAAAAGTTGCGAAAAGGCAAGGGAATCTGAGAAAACTCTCCTCGTTTCTCTCGTATCTTTTGCGACTTTTGAACACCAATATCATGTATGTATTGTCACTTGATCTATTATCATTCTCATTGTTACTATCAGTCGATTATCATCGCCCCTCGTGGCGTGCCCTCCCACGGACTATCTAAGCAACCACCCCGCGTTTATTTGCAACACTCCGCGTTGGCTACACCCCAATTATGCCAGATTTTCAAAATTTCAAAAAAAATTAAGCAATATTTGTGGCATAGTCATGAAAATTTTCCTAGTAACTGGTTGGGTTTGTTTAATTTGCAACACTCCGCGTTAGTCATAGTATCTTATAGTTCAAGAAGTGCCATTTGCTGTCTAATTTCAATTAGAAAAATTGCTGACATTTGATTTTTGTTCTTTCCCCGATCTGTTTTTAAACTTTCAATTCTTCATATAATTGTGATCAGCTGTATGATTTACGTTCGTTTGATATACATATAATAAGCTCTCAGTCAGCCGTTTCTTCGTTCAGCGTACTATTTATATGTCTAGGATGTTCGGCTGACAGAGTCGTTAGTCGACATTTAATGATGGAGACGCACGAATGATAATTTAAATCCCTCTCATCTCTCTTGAGCGAATACCAAGTGATATGCGGGGAGTAAGCGCGGTCATCTCATCTATCCCATAGCGTAGTGGTAAACGTTCGGACTCGTAACCCCTCTGACGCAAGTTCGAATCATATTGCCGAATTTCCACCTACGCTGGCCTGATGATTCATTGCTGTTTCTAGCGATCAATAAGGTGAGTCAAAGTGTGTACGGTATGTAGAATAACCTTTCTGTCTTCAAAGTTTGCTCACATTAATATTCGAGGATCCGCACCTTAAACCATCGCCAAATTCCTTGTTTCCATGGCTTTCTTGGTCTTTTAAGCCTTCATTGTATACTAATATCTTCGTCGTTTGATCTTTCGACTTCAAACTATAATTCCCAGCTTTGTCTCGATTGTTTCTACACCTTACCCGCTGAGCCTCTGACTCTCCTTCTCTACCTCTACCTCTCCTTCTCTACCTCTACCTCTACCTCTACCTCTCCCTCTCCCTCTCCCTCTCCCTCTACAATGCCCTTTACAGCCCCATTTCGTATTGTCAGTCTAATTTGCAATCGTATTCATTCTACCCAGTAAGAGTAGAATATCGAGGTTGTTACATAAATAAAGAATGATAAAGTTAAGCGCACTTCGGAGACAGGAGAGACAGGAGGGGCTGGGGAGACATGTAGAAAGCGGTGATGTAGAGGTACAGAAGATGTAGATAAAGAAGGATTTGAGTGATATGAATATTTAGCTTATATCAATATAGAAAAGAGTTCCTCATTGTAAGTTCAGACACACTTCAGTTCATGGGACACAGAGTGAGGCATACGGTATACGATGTTTTGAAATCAAAAGTATCAGAAGGCCTTATGACTCCGCCGACATCCCATGGTCCGTGTTGCTATTATTAGGCTATTATTAGCCTCCCCCTAACCCCTCCGGAGTCATCCAGTGGTTGAGGACGGCGGTTTCCGTGGAGAAATGAGGAGAAAGAGTGAGGGGTGAAGAGGGTAGAGGGAGAGTGAGAGAGAAGAGGAAGAGAAAATGGAGAGGGAGAGTGAGACAGAGAGAGAACATGGAGAGAGTGAGAGAAATAGATAGAGAAGGTGGAGAGGGAGAGAAGGTGGAGAGGTTGAGGGAGAGAAGAAAGAGGTAGAGAGAGGGAGAGAAGAAGGAGAGGGAGAGAAGATGGAAAGAGAGAGGATGGAAGGAAGAAATAGAGAGGGTTAGAATAGAAATCAACACATCCCTCCCCTTTCTCCGTTTCTTTCATTTCAATTTCATTCCATTCTCAGACTCGGTGGCTCCTCCTCAATCATGTGTACGTTTTATTATTCCGTTCCGTTCGTTTCGCGTCGATTCCGCTTCCGTACTACTGTCCTTATCGATCTACTGATCTACCCTAGAACCAGTAGCACATCTATACAGTTGTATCGCTGATGGAATCTAATAAATCATGCTTTGTCATTGTCCCCGCGCCCGGTTTACCATTTCCCGTAAACCCCGCAACCTGGTTTCCCACTTCGGTATACCCAATGGTTTACCCACTTCCCACTTCGGTAACTCCGGTTCCGTTCCAGGTCGTAAGATGGTTGGCTGGTTCGAATACGAAACTGGGCACGCATGGTGCGAGTCCGCCTATCGGTACCAGACGAATCCGTATATCGCAGAGTTTGCTAATACGGTAAGTCATTTCATTTACATAGAGGTTCACTGTCTAGAACCTAGGAAACAGTGAATCTCACCTATACATGGGCGCCAACATGGGGGTGCCACCTGTAAAATTAGGGCTTATCGAAAATTTGTGGAATACCCCCTGTAAAAATGACGTTTAGGTGAAATTTTTGAAAAAAAGTGAAGGCCCGCTGTAAAATTAGCCATTTTTCGTTCGGATGTCCCCTGTGGAATCAAGCTCCAGGTGCCCCGCCCATGTATGATCTCATCCCACCTAATAACTAATTAATTTTATATTATACAAATCTTGTTAGTACAGTCACAAGTTTGTTGTCGTTAATTTTCTTCAATACACGTTTACCAATAGCTCACGAGGGCTCTGTTTTGGCTTCATAGATCAATGGGTTCAGTTCATTCTTCCCTTCGTAGGTTCATCTTGTTTTTACCGCATTTCAAAATCTGCGTTTATCACGAAGTAGAATCCAGCAAAGATCCCATTATTATTATTAAAAAAAAACTGTTGTAACAGTAGTAAATGTTTTAAAAAAAGTGACTGTGTTTTTTTCTCGAAATAGTTGATTTTTAATTAGCGTAAATGACGATACGATTAAAAATGAATCATTCTTTTCACTGAATACTGTGTGTTGTCTGAACAGGAGAGAGCATTTTGCGGTGGGAAACTGTCGTCTGAACCATTTCGCGAACTTTACGCGTAAACATGCTGTTTGGTAAATGGAACGAGAGAAATTGTCTAGAAAGTTGTTCTCACTTGTTTGAACAGTCTCTCCTGGTATGTGAGAAACAGTTTGGATGGTAACCCGAGGTATAGAAGTAGAGAAGGGAGAGGGAGAGGGAGAGGGAGAGGGAGAGGGAGAGGGAGAGGGAGAGGGAGAGGGAGAGGGAGAGGGAGAGGGAGAGTGAGAGGGAGAGGGAGAGGGAGAGGGAGAGGGAGAGGGAGAGGGAGAGGGAGAGGGTGAGCAAGAGTTACACTATTAGGAGTTCGGAATACTTTGACTGTCGCAGAACTAGATAGTTGCACTATGATTCATTCAAATGAAATTTTAAACAGATAAAAAATTACTTGACGAAAATCAGAAAAAAAAATCGATAATTTTTCAGGTAACGAATTTGCCGATCATCGTTTTACCACTGATCAATGCGCTCATGCTGCGTGAATATACGCAAAAGGTTGGACTTTGTAGTTTGATCTCGAATTTTGTAGTTTGATCTTTGATCTTTGCAGGTCAACTCCTCCATCCTCATTCCTAATCTACTCATGACCGTCAACGGACTCGCCTCTTCCTACTACCACGCCACGATCAACCTATTTGGTGAGTTTGGTTTGATCTTTGATCTGTGATCTTTGACAGTTTGATCATTGATCTCTGGCTTTTATAATCCCATTTATCCGCACTTTAGTAGGGATTCACTGAGGGACTTCCTGTCTTGTGATATCTATTCAGATATAGAATGGATGGGAGAGAGGATAGGGAAGCAATTTCCGCTCGATAGAGTGGAATCTCATAATAATTCCATTAATATTCATTCAAAATGAACGGGGCTAAAATATTACAAACTACGAAGCCGCATTTTTTGTGAAAACCAGACCGCATTTTGCAAATCTGTAACGTAGCTATTCGATCTATTGTCTAAAATTCGGTAATCCTACCTTATTAGGCGTGCAATGGTGTTGTCTCGTGACCGGTGCACATTCCCATTTGACTTATGACTCATAAACAGCCCACAATGAATCTAGGTAACGTCCTATGTGGGTGAGTGGTGCCAGTCTGCGCTGTTTCCATGGTGCACCGGTGTATTTGCCATATTTGTCCAATCGATGCGGACTTATGGTCGATAGCGGTTGTTCCGGACTTACGATCGTTAGCAGCGCTTCCGCATTATCCGAAGTGACAACATGGGGATATTCACAATGAGGGGATTCGATGAAGGGAGAGGGAACAGCGAGCAAACAGAGAATAGTGAAACATTTGTGGCTTCTTGCGTCTTTCGAAGAGTTTCCACTCTCTTGGATCTTTGATCTTTTGTTTCGTTGATCTTTGTTCTTTGACCTTTGTTATTGTTGATCCTTGATCTTTGGTCCCGTTGGTCTTTAATCTTTGATCGTTGGTCTCGTTGATCTTTGATCCCTCCGACCTCTGATCTTTGATCTATTGAGGAACCAATGGTTCAAACGTACGAAAATGAAGAGAAAATAGTGTGCGAAAGCGGGAATTTTGAGTTTCTCGAGTTCAAACATTTAAAGATTCTCTTGAGCACAAAACATTTATAGATCTTTGCCAGGGTTTTGGGTCCTATCATAAAGGCACACCCCGAGCTCATTTTACTCTCCGCTCACTCTCGTCTTGTCAGAGGGTTGAAATTGTAAAACAACAGTGATAATAGTGTTATGTGGTTAAATGAACCCATAATAAAAAAATGATCTTTGATCTTTTATCATCTCAGGTCAACTCGTCGATGAACTCTCCATCCTCTGGATCATCAACACCTTCCTAGTGGTGTACGCTCCCGTGTGCAAGTTCTACCCACAACAGCACAAAGACAAGATGTAAGCTTACCGTATGACTACCGTATTAGGCTTACAGTGTCCCAAACTTACAGTATTCCTACCGTACTCGGCTTACAGTATCCCTATCATACTCAACATACACTATCCCATTCTTGCAGTATCCCTACCGTACTCTTGTCATCTCTCTAATATCTCTCTCCAATAATACTCTTTTTCTCTATTCTCAATTATCGATTGATCAACCATAGCAACACTCACGTTTCCATCACCCATCGTGTTACCGTAACCCATTGGTACATTGCAGTCCACTCTTCCGCACCGTCACCATCACCGTCGCTCTGTTCATCTCCGCTCTGTGCTTTGTCGAGCCAAATCTGAACGCACTCGCTCTCATGGTCTACTCCATCCCTGCAGTGTTTCTTATCCACTATGAAGCCAAGCAGTAAGTATTGTTGGCAGCTCCGGGTTTGAAGGGTAATATTATATTAAGTAGCGCGAACAAAGTAACTTACTTTATGCTTATTTTTTGTTATTTTTCACTATATTCATGAGAATTTAGTGAAAAAGTAAGTATAAAGTAAGTTACTTTTGCGCGTTACTTACTATAATATAACCCTGCAAAACCGGAGAATATGCCAACCGCCTTTTGGCACTGTGCCAACTACCATAACCGTCTTACAGTAGCGGCATCCCCGACATTGCCGGATTTCCCGGACGAGTGCTCACTCTGTGGGGAGTGGCTGTCGCCTTCTGGTTCAGCGATCGACTTATGTGCGATCTGTGGCTCTATCTAGGTACGATATTCACGATATTTAAGAATACAGTCACTTCACGATAGTCTACCGTACCTAATCGCTACTGAGAATAGTCACTTCACAATAGTCTATACCGTACCTAATCTCTACTGAGAATAGTCACTTCACGATAGTCTATACCGCACCTAATGGCTACCGTAATCAGGCATTCCCTACCTCCACGCCATGTTCCATCTCTTCTCCTCCGTGGCCGCCTACTCGGTCTTCGTCATGTTCTCAGTGATCGATATCGAGGCTCGATCGAAGGAGCACAAGTACAGTACCCATTCAGTTATTGATTTTTTAAACTGAAATTCCACTAAATTCCATTCAATCGATCAAAATGTCCTAATCGTATAAGGTGTGAAAATCTTGGAAAAGTTGATGAAAAGTGAAAAGTAGTGTTCATTTAGTTATTGTAAAGTACTTGGAAAAGTAGTAATCCAGCACTCGCATGAAGGGTTTTTATTGTAAAAGTTTGTCAATTACGAGGATATGTTACTTTTTCCACTACTTTTCACTTTTCCTTCTACATTTCCAAGATTTTAATACCTCATTACAGTATCCCCATCTTTCCAGATTCACGGCAGCCGTTCGCTATTTCCCGGACAAGAAGGGTGCACTCTGGTCTCTACCGTACGTCTCCATCGTTGAGAAGCGCACTACAGAATGAGAGTGCGTGCGACGCCCGCAATCGACGTTTCCCACACCACACCATACACCACCACCTCGCCTCCTTCGCTGGACGCATAATTTGTTCAACTATCGTATATGTACCGCATCCCCCCACCGGTTCCACCCCCTATGTGATTCAACCAATCAATAACCAGACCTACCGTATCCTCATTGGTATAGGATACGATTCAATCAATCAATAACTAGACCTACCGTATCTTCGATCGGTATAGGACACGATATCCTCTAGTCCCTCTCACCAACTGCCATTCCTCATCCCCTCTCATCATCCCCGTCCAACTGAATACGAGTCCTCGCAGCGTCTTTATTGATTTTCCCCACCCAATAAATCGATATCAATCGATTCTCATTGTCATACTTACCGTACCCCAACTACTAACACTTTCCCCCTCACTTATTCATTCTCTAGCTTTAAAGAGAATATATGATATATTCAATCGATCGATATTGTGTCTTCGGTGATCTACCAAAATTATGTAATCCTCCACACTCTCTCAAATCGTTCAATCGATAAATTGATTTTCTGAGCTCAAACCGACATTTTTTGGGTACGTAAAAATCTTTTTCTTTATTACATTTTTATAAATGGGTAAAACAAAACAAAGATAAATATATTTTTGTGAAAGTAGATGAATAAAGGCTTCAGTCCATGCATACATATCTGAATAAAAAGGAGCGAGTAACCCATCGTCAACGGTATCTTCATGTCATATCACACATTCGTCGAGATATGAATGTCATGTTCAAAAGTCAAGAAAGGAAAAGAAAAGAAACGAAAAGAAAAGAAATGAAATGAAAACCATGCGAGAGTGTGGATAAAACGAGGAGTTGTCTGTTTTAGTTTCTTTCAATGACTTTTGAACAGAGCAAAAGATACCATTTCAAGTCCTGCTCGATGTAATCAATTCAAGCTATTCATCGGACTAATGCGAGGGATGGTCCCATCAATGAGAGATACCCCACTTTTCCACCCCATTCTATCCTTTCTTTCCTCAAGTATCTTGCCCAATATTACCCTCTTTCAATTATCTATCTATGTCGAGAGTATTCAGTTATCCATTGTTTCTGTTTGCCTTTGATGAGCCCAGTTTGCCTGATTGATTGATTTCTATATAAAAGGGGCGTGGTCTGGGAGGAGGTGGAGTCATTTAAAGTGGGCGGAGCCATAATGTGGGCGGAGTCATAAAGTGAGCGGAGTCATGAGTGGGCGGAGTCATAAAGTGGGTGGAGTCATAAGTGGGCGGAGTCATAAAGTGGGCGGAGCTTAGACGGTAGATGATTCGTATGGTTTGACTAGATTCTCGCTAAACTCTTTGATACTATCGGGTCCTCGGACTTCCCTCTCGAGTAGGGGCAAATTGGTCACGTTGAAGTCCTCGTAGAGATCAGCAATCTGAATCTTTTTTCGAAATATGGAAAAAAACGAGGTAGCAACGCGGACGACTGTGAACGCTCAGCAGCAACCCGGTGAAAACGCGTTTCGTAATTGATACTTTGGTTGAGTGAACTGGATGATAGCGTTTTCTGCTATGACTGCTTTGTGCATAATGATTATTCGTTTTTTAAATTTTTTTTTGTATTTTTTTGCCTTTGAGATGAGCTTATTGTTAGTAGATGTAGTGTGGTTCTGGATGTGGAAAAGCTTTTTTAAAAGATGGCGACTGTTGATTTTGCGTCGCAGCAACTCCTGAAGTTGGTGGTGCTTTCAGATTTTTTAGTGATTCTTATTCAGTGCTGGCAAAAGTCTATATTTGACCGAGCAATATGTAAATAAATAAATATATACTATTTATAATCTATAATTAAGTTTAACTATTTATGCCTATTAATTTAACTAAATTAAATAATTTAAATATGATGATTCATTTCAGTTCCTGCCCGTGCTCCCTTCATCCTCCATCATCAACAACATCAGTCACTGTCCACTCTGGTATTTTCAAACTAGTAGTTTACTTATATTTCCCACTAGCCGTAGACTTGCAAGTCTACGGCTAGTTAAAGAAGGGGAACCAGGAGATTGGGGTGCGCTATTGGCATGAAGAACGTGGGAGACCTTATGTTCTCTATTCGAATTGAGAGGTTCAGAGAGTAGCGTGTATAGCTAAGTGGTTACATGCCAGCGTTTGTAACCGTGCCACGCGGGTTCGATTCCTGTTTGCAATTTTCTATGTATTTTCAAAATCTCCCGCCTTTCCCTGGACATGAACGAACTTTAATCCCGTGCTTACGGTATTCCGGGTCATATAAAATTTTAGAGAAAATTGTTTTTGTATTCAGGGAGATGTGATGTATAGTTCTGTCTGGTCAGTTTAGTCACGAAAAAAACTCGAGGTCCCCTTCTTTAAACGTAAGTTTACTAGAAGTGGTGTATAATACGGTAATGCATTTCGTCAAATGTTCTTTAACTAGTAGTAAACTAGCAGTAAACTACTAGTCTGTGACGTAACATAAGTAAACTACTAGTTTGGAAAAAACAGAGCATGAGTGCCCCCATCAATATATCCTCATTCGTCTCCTTCCCCACTCTATCTGCCCTAAGGGCAATCTCCGCACTCGGTGGTGATGCGTTCAGGGAGATGATTGAGGTGAATTATAAATATATATTTAAATATTAATATTAATATTTAAATATTGATTTTTGCAAATATGAATGCATCCCCTGACAATGCTATTTTTGTTATTTGTTCGCATGATTAGCATGCCTAATGGAGAGATTTGACCCAGAATTCATTTTTGAAATGATTGAGGTGAATTTGAATAATAATAATAATATTATTATTATTATTAATAATAATAATATTAATTTATGATTGAGATAATACACGAACCAGATCATGAAAATTCTGAGAATGCTCTCCTCCTTTTACACACTTTTTTCTTTTTGCTTCTTTGCTTTTCGTGAACACCACAATATGAAATGTATACAACTAAAGTCTAACTTTGTGGGCGATTCTAATTCTTTCCATTTCCATATGCAGGACTTCGTGCCCACTCGTGATCAGACCGAGTCGGCGCGGCTCTTCCTCGCGGTTGCACGCGCCCTCGCGGCTGACCCATCACTCAAGCATCAGGCCATCAATCTGCTCGGTAAGCGTCACTTATTTATTTATTTACATATTTTATGTCGACGATAAGAATTGTCATTCTCTGTTTTTTTCAAAACTTGAAATACACTTGAAGTGTCGCTCACTTGAGATTGACTTTAAGTGAACTACATAGTGAAATAACATTTGACCAAATTCATAACAGTAAACTTATGTGCCACTTGTAGTTTTGAAAAACCTTATTCACTTGCTCTAAATCACTACTAAACCGTATCAACTCTATATGGTGGACCATAACTACCGAATCCCACCTACAGTAACCATTGACTACCGTACCCTCTTAATCATTACCATCTTATTGCAGATCTGTTGATGACTGAAGTGGCAGCAACGATTCGTCGCCTGATTCCAACCATCGTCCAAGTCGTCAATCACATCGTCGCTCATGTTGATTCGAAGATCAATATATGTTGATTTCAATCGATATCATCAATCAATCAATAATGATCTTAAAATTATCTCTTCGTTTTGCACACTGTTTCTTTGTCTCGCAGTCAACAAGTGACTAGTAGAAATCAATAAATTACCGACAATTCAAGTGAATATTATAAATTGATCAATATATCGATTGATTAATTGATTTGTTCAGATAGAACAGCCACTGTGCCCGCTGTCTGAAGTTCGTCGTGACGTCATCGAAGATCTTCTGCGTGAACTCATGCAGAGAGGACGCATGGACGAGGCCAAGTCCACCATCTTCCATTACTTGTAAGTACGGTAGATCTGGGTAGGTTACGGTAATCAGCCGGGTATGGTATGGTAGCCAGGAGGTTACGGTAGTTTGTGGATCGTTGTGTGAGAAGAGTTGAATTGAGTAGTTATGTGGGATATGGTAAATCATGATTTGTGTTTTATCGATTGTGAAATCGATTGAGTGAATGCTTGTTTGGATCCTGTTGGTTTCATGTTTCATCATCAACAGATAGATATAGGGTGATGTAAACAATAAATTTTGGCAAACTTGTGCTTTTTGCAGGTGTGTGACAACATCAAACGATTGACAACTTTATCGGAGAACTTTGTTGTCAGACTTCAAAAAGTAAAACGATTGTAGTCAAAAGTATGAAATAAATAAATGTGGCAACAGATAGTGACTATTTTGTAGACAGACAAGAAAACTGAGGATGATACACGTCAGAACACTTTAGTTCAGCCTCTGTAATAGCGAGGCAACAATGAATGGCTAATCACGTTTTCCAACTTATAAAGAGGGCGAGGCGGATGCCAGGCGGGTTTGGTGGGCTGCATTAGAGAGGGTGTGCGTGCGAGATGGCATCAAATGATTCTCTCTGTCACACTCTCCGCCGTGTCACCAAACCTGTCTGAGGTGCGCCGCTTTGACTAATGAACTATCGTCTCATTATTATGAGGATGTGAAAATGCACCAAAAAATGGAATGACTAGAGAAATGTGCTTATTTCTATTCAGACAACAAAAAATATTCGTTTTGATGTCAATGAGAAGGCAAGAATCGATTGACATCAAAAAGAAGATTTTTTGTTGTCTGACTAGAAAGATGCACATTTCTCTGGTCATGACTTGTATCATCCTCATTTTTCTTGTCTGTCAACAGTTCATTCATTAATTGCAACCACTAATATTTATTAGACACATTGACAACAATCTGTATTAAATTTGATGTCTGACTGCAATTGGGTGCGATAAAGTTGTCAATCCTTGTCACGCACCTGCAAAAAGCACAAGTTTGCCACAATTTATTGTTTACATCACCCTATATCAGTTTTATCACTTTCCTTTCAGCCCTTCTCTCGCTCCTGCCAAGCCCAAGCCGTTCACCTTCAACTTTGGAACTCCATCCACCAATCCACAGCTGCCCGCTTTCCGTTTCAACAAATAATCAATATTTGGAGCATACTGTAGTCCATCGTTCCTCGTTACTGTTATTGATCGTCGATGCAGAATACCGTGCCTTATTTTACTTGTCGATTTCGTATTAGTGAATATCATCTACCGTATCCTGTTATTTTATCTTTACCGTCAGGTATTATAATAATTGCATGTCCACCCAGTTGTTTTCAATTTTATTTTATATTGTTTTATTTATACATTTGTTAAGCATAATTATTAAGTTTATTGTACTATATTGATCTCCTCTCCTTGTTTTAGCTCTTTCCTTTTGAAGTTTGTAGTTTGCTCCCCAGATCATTTATCGATTGTCACTTGTTTCGTTTCCTACCGTATTGTGGTGCTGATCATCAAGATCAATCGATAAAATTGTGTCGACGAATACTAATCGAAATTCTTCGTACAATGAGCAGCCCGCGCATTTTGTGGCGGATCTCATAGATTCGTGGAATCAGTATGATATAAATGCTAAGGTATTCCGGCTCTGAGATTACTATTGAAAATGGAACACATGTCGTCCTTTAGGGATGAGGGTGAAACGTGAATTCACCGGGGATTGGGTAACATTCGTTTCGAGAGAGAGAGAGAGAGAGAGAGAGAGAGAGAGAGAAAGAGAGAGAGAGAGAGAGAGAGAGAGAGTGGTGTGACAGAGAAAATGGTTGAGCGGATAAGAGAAAGAGAGTACGCAAAATTGAGAGAGTAAGCACTGTTAAAGTGTATCATGGTGCGCGATAGAGCGGAGACATACTGTGGTTTTTCAAAACTTATAATGTACTTGAAATGCACTTGAAGTGGAAGTTTAAGTGAACTACAAGTGAACAGTAGACTTACGTTTCACTTGTAGTTTAGTTAAACTAAAGTAGCAATTTATAAGTACATTATATTAAAAGAAATCCATGTTTCGTGGAATCAGTATGATATCAATGTTAAAGTAGTCCGGCTCTGAGATTACTATTGAAAATGGAACACAAATCGTCCTTTAGGGATGAGGGTGAAACGTGAATGCCCCGGGGATTGGGTAACATTCGTTTCGAGAGAGAGAGAGAGTGAGAAAGAATGCGCAAAAATGAGAGAGTAAGTACGGTAGAGTACATCGTAGTGAGCGATACCGTTATTTATTTATTTTCATTTTTCCAAGTTTTCAGTGACCGCACTCCCTGTGTTGGAGAATGGCTGTGTATGTGTATTTAACGGAGTTCATCTCTTGTACGCTTTCAAGGGTCTTCGACTCTGGTATTTCCAAACTAGTAGTTTACTTACGTGACGTCACAGACTAGTAGTTTACTGCTAGTTTACTACAAGTGAAAGAACATTTGACGATATGCATTACCGTATTATACACCACTTCTAGTAAACTTACGTTTATCTAGCCGTAGACTTGCAAGTCTACGGCTAGTGGGAAATATAAGTAAACCACTAGTTTGAAAATACCAGAGGAATTGTAACACACTGTTCATCGATTGATTATTGATAGTATTACTGTATCTGTATCGATTTGCTTTATCTATTTCTCATCTTGGTTACGGTATTCGATTCAGAGGAGAGTGATCATGATCGTAGTGGAGACTCGTCGTACAAAGAGAACGAGGTTGCTTCACGGATGACAACTGTTAACAATCAGCAACAACCCGGTGAGAACGCGTTTCATGCTTGATACTTTGGTTGAGCAAACAGGGAGATATTGTTGATACGTTTTTATATAGAACATATTTCTGTTATGACTGCTTTGTGCATAATGATTATTCGGTTTTTTTATTGTACATATTTATTTTTGTCTTTTTTGCCTTCTGGATAAGCATTGTGTAGAAGTAGCGTGGTTCTGGGTGTGGAAAAGATTTTTTTTAAATATGGCGCCTGTTGATTTTGTGTCGCAGCAACGCCTGAAGTTGGTGGTGGTTTCCGATTTTCCAGTGATTGAGTTTTCCAGTTACTTAAATAATTTAATTTAATTAAATAATTTAAATATGATATGACTCAGTTCCTGCCCGTGCTCCCTTCACCCTCCATCCACATCAACAACAGTCACTCTCCATAAGTCCCCCTCATCACCATATCCTCATTCGTCTCCGTCCCCACCCCATCTGCACTCAGGGCACTCTCCGCTCTCGGTGGGGATGCCTTCAGGGATTGAGGTGAATTTGAATAATAATAATAATAATAATAATAATAATAATAATAATAATAATAATAATAATAATAATAATAATAATAATAATAATAATAATAATAATAATAATAATAATAATAACAATAATAATAATAATAATAATAATAATAATAATAATAATAATAATAATAATAATAATAATAATAATAATAATAATAATAATAATAATAATACTAATAATAATAATAATAATAATAATAATAATAATAATAATAATAATTTTGTTTATTTATCCGTAGTTACAAGCGGTGATTGATAAAAGTGAAAATTAAATTATTGATTGAGGCAATACACGAGCCAAATCATGAAAATGCTGTATTATGGGGCTTGGGAGTCGTATCCTACGTGATCTACCTCTGATATGTTCTGCTCAAATGATTTCCTCGCGGCTGACGCGTCTCTCAAACAGCAGGCGGTCAATCTTCTTGGTAAGCGAATTTATAAGTACATTTTTTTGAAAAAAAAATCCAGAGTAGCAGATAGAGAGTTAGAGCAAAAGAGCAACCCGCTGATTTCCCGTCACACGAAATTTGTAAGATGAAGTTGCATTAGTGTTTCCGCTAATGTCTCTTTCTTTGGTTATAAAACACCTCCATATGCTTGACCACATCTACCGTATCCCACCTACAGTAACCACTCACTGACTACCGTACCCTCTTTATCATGATCATCTTATTGCAGATCTGTTGATGACTGAGGTGGCAGCAACGATTCGTCGCCCGATTCCAACCATCGTCCAAGTCGTCAATCACATCGTCGCTCATGTTGATACGAAGATAACCATAACCATAACCAAATAACCAAGATAGGTATCTTGATTTCAATCGATATCAATTAATGAATCAATAATCCCAATTCTAAATGATTTCTTAATCGTCGCCATTGTTGATAAATGGCTTGTCACCGTGCATGGATACAACCCAGTTTCCGTATGAAAGAACATCGGGAAAACCGTTTTCCAGGAAAATGTGACGTCATTAGCGTAGGCAGAGGATTTTTGGAAAACGCCTCCGCCTACGCTAATGACGTCACATTTTCCCGGAAAACTGTTCATGCATAATGCATACGGCCATAGATTAAAATGGGTACGTCTGACTGCAGAATCGCGAGTATTGTATATGGGGAAATAGCAGAAAACTTTAGATGAATACACTATAACATTCAAAATTTGTATAATATGACAGCTTTTAATAATCATGTAGAAACCATTGGCCAACGTTAATGGATACGACCTAAGAAAGCTCAGTTATGCACAAGTGGGGGTCTTTTCATTTTTGTGAATACACTGGAGCCAAAAGAGGGTAGAAGTTAAAGGTAGAAGTTCATTATATTGGGTAGAAGTTAAAAGATCATCAACGCTTCCCTAACTTGATTGTGTATTATGACTTTGTGAAACATGAATTCCTCAGGTAACGACGATGTGTTGGTTGGCGAGATGGGAGCAATGGGTTTTGTCGAGCAAAAGAACCAGGTATTATTATTATTATTATTATTATTATTATTATTATTATTATTATTATTATTATTATTATTATTATTATTATTTTATTATTATTTTTTATTATTATTATTAAAAACACAAATGGGAAAGTGAAGCAGATGGTATGATTTCCAAATTTCTTTGTGGTTTTCAAAAAAAAATCCCAAAATGTGACCAGTGGCCGTAGGAAAGAACATCGGGAAAACCGTTCTCCGGGAAAATGTGACGTCATTAGCGTAGGCGGAGGCGTTTTCCAAAAATCCTCCGCCTACGCTAATGACGTCACATTTTCCCGGAAAACTGTTTCCCGTTGTTCTTGCATACGGCCACAGATTTAACAAAAAAATCCCAAAATGCAGTCAGGCTTCGTAGTTTGTAGTCTACTTGTTCACCTATTTATGTATTATATAATTATATGAGGCCGTTTGCGTAAGACTCGACTAAGTGCCGGCACAGTCAAAAAATCAAAATTTGGGAATCGAGGTTCTCAAGGGTGTTGGTGACGATGGTCATGTTCATTTTGCACCTAGATCCACCGTTGAGGCCAGACGGCGTCGCATTGAAATAACGTTTTTAGTCGTTTCTCGTCACTCGATCGTGCTAAAATTTGTGGATTATGCCCCCAAGATCAGAAATTGATGGCGATCACGCCTGTACAATTAATTTTTCATGGAAAAATTTCATAAATTTTCAAAAATGGAATTTCTCTCAAAGTCAATAGTATTTATTGCGAGATACATAGATCGGACCGCAATGGTTTCAGGATCCCATAGAAAAATTTCAGCCAAATTGCGCACCGTATTTTCGAGAAAATCAACTTTTAGTGTAGTCATTTTGCCGTTGAAGAGGAGGCAAGAGGCGAGAGTGTTGTTGTGAGAGAGAGCAGAGAGGCAGGTGAGACGGGCGGCATTGGAAGGAAGGGGTGGACGGGATGCCCTTCCTTTCAACCTTCGTTGATTTAAAGTTGATTTTCTCCAAAATACGGACCGCAAATTGGCTGAATTTTTTTTTCTATGGGATACTGAAACCATTGCGGTCCGATCTATGTATCTCGGAATAAATACTATTGACTTTGAGAGAAATTCCATTTTTGAAAATTTATGAAACTTTTTCATGAAAAATGAATTGGACAGGCGTGATCGCCATCAATTTCTGATCTTGGGGGCATAATCCACAAATTTTAGCACGATCACCATTGAGAACCCCGATTCCCAAATTTTGATTTTTTGACTGTGCCAGATTTCACTCATTTTAGTCGATTCTTACGCAAACGGTCTCGTACTTTTGAAGAGTAATTTGGAAGTTTAGATATCATATCTAATTTCATAGAATATCTATTTTTAAGATGCAAATGCTTTATCATTAATCCGGATATGCTCATAAATGGAAAACAAATTAGATTAAAGGGAGTGTAACCTCTCTCAATGGTCTCTTCGACGAGCAATGCTCTCTCGTTGTTAGCGAACAGAGAAAAAGTGTGCACAATGAAGAGGCCGTTGAGGTAACGCTCAATTTAATCAATGTATCCCCCTTCAGCCTCTGCAGTGGCCGCAGCTCTCGAGGCCCATCCGGAAGTGACGTCATTCACCCTCCGCGGCAAACGCTCGGTATTGCCGCGGGCGAGCGGTAGCCGCTCAGGTGTACTATAGATTTGGTTGATATTGCGTAAGGCAGCTCTCGGGTTACGGTAATCTTGTCGTTGCAGGACTGCAATTGGTCGGATCTCTTCACGGGTCATCTAAGAGCCGAGATTCCCATTATTGTTGTAAGGGTATTATATTTATTGGTTATTGATCGATCGTGATTATCGATTGATTACTGTAAATACCAACAGTACACCTATAATAGATTAGATTTTAAAACGTCTAATTGTAGACGAAATTGGTTTTACATCAAACGAACTATGCATCTTGATCGCATAGGTCTAAAAATATGTTACAAAGTACCAAGCCTGACCGGATTTTGAGCCAGAATTTCACAACAGTCGAAAAACCTAGCCGGATTTTGCGCCAAATTAGCAAAAAATCGAAAAACCTGACAGGATTTTGAAACCAAATAAACTAGCCATTCGACCTATGCATTCCAGACGCGTTTGTGTGCGGCAATGATCAAGGCTGGAGCGGCCATCCGCTCCCTCGACCTCTCCGACAACGCGTTCGGACCGATCGGAGCGGACTCTATCAAGGTACGTTTATTGATTTATTTTATCGATTTATTGTTGGTACTATCGATTTCCGTTTATATGTCTTTTAAATTAAAAAAAAAATGATTGTATTCGTCTCAGGAGTTTCTGGAGTCTGATTCAGCCTCGAGGAGCTGCGTCTGAACAATTGTGGACTGGGCGCCGGCGCCGTGGTTAGTATGATTTTTTATTGATTTTTGTCTTGTTATAGTTTCGAATACCAAGCAATGACATAATTGTTTCACCGTTAATAATATTTGAGTGAAACATGAATCTGGCGGTTGGCAGCATCGGTTGAAGATGAAATTCATATGATGTAGATAATATAAATAATAATTAATAATTAATAATAGTAATAATAATAATAATAATAATAATAATAATAATGATAATAATAATAATAATGTGTTTGCCCAATAATTAATCTGTGATTATTGATTGATTCATATTACAGACTGTGGCCAATTCTCTTCGTCGTCTGCATGAACGGGCGACCGCTGCTGGTCGCAAGCTCAATCTGAAGATCATCGTGGCGGGTGAGATTTATTTTCATTTACATTTTTTGCATCTAAACATTTTATCGAGATCAACTAAGCGGTGGGTCGGTGATTTGTTTCGATCAACCTTATGAAGTTCAGGCAGGAGTTCGGACACAAGGAGGAAAAGTGTAGCCCACATTACACACAATTTGTGAAGAGTTACATTTAACACTGCGCAATTTTAACGCGAAAAGTGTTAAATATAACACTTCCTGGTCTTGTGTACTGTGGAGCACACTTTTTTTCGGTGTGCAATAAATCAATAATTCGATTGCGATATATACCGTAATCCCATCCAGGTCGCAATCGTCTCGAGATCCCTGCCGCTAAAGCCTTTGCTGAGGCCATAGGTGGGCACGCTGGGGGAAAGGCTGTGTGCAAACCGGGGAAGGGTAAGGCAAGGCTGTGCGCATGACTATTTTTTGACGAATTCGACTTAAAATTGTCCGATTTTCGCGAGGCAAGGCTATGCGCAAGTCACCCAATGGGAAGGCAAGGCTGTGCGCAAAAAATATTCGTTTTCAAGCGCCCATCTATGGCTGAGGCGATCGGCGCGATCGGAAGACTCGAGGAGTTTACCGTACGCTTTGGTGTCTGTATTCTTGGGGTATGTGGTAGCTTTGGTGTGTGTATTCTTGTGGCATACGGTAGCTTTGGTGTGTGTATTCTTGTGGTATACGGTAGCTTTGGTGTGTGTATTCTTGTGGTATACGGTATCTTTGGTGTGTGTATCCTTGCGGTACACGGTAGCTTTGGTGTAATCTCAAGGTATACGGTAGCGAGTGATGCTGTACTCTACTCTAGTACGGTTGCCAATATGGCGATAGTTTGGACATAGTGAAATCACTGGTTACGGTAGTGAGTGGGTGAGATTACGGTATGAATATATTAATTAATCAATATGATTTTCAGCTGCTGAATCTATCGGGATCAGAGCTGACGGGAGATGTGGCTGAGGAGTTGACGAAGAAATGGAGTCAATCGAGAACAGATAAGGTGAGTGGAGTTCGGATGAAAGATGAAAGATCAAAGATCAAGCACGATATCAAGTGTAAAACTGCTGCTTTTCATGTAGAAAGTGAGCGCAAAGTTGTTGTATTACAGCGAAATGATTGTCTTTATAGGGACAGACACTCGAAGTAATTTGAAACTCTCCGCTCTGGCACCGCTCTCTCGTAGACAATGAGAGCGAGAGAGTATTGCCAGAGCGGAGAGTTTCAAATTAGCTCGCTGAGTTCCTTTCTGCAATTATTCAATTAATTTATTTAATTTAAGCGAGTGGGTATTAATTGATTGATTGAGCGAGTGGGTATTGATTGATTGATTGAGCGATTGGCAGATTATTGATTGATTTTTGAATTAAATTATAAATAACTCATTTAGTGATGATTGTGGATCGCTCAGAGGAGATGGGGATGACGGCGAATGCGAAGAGGATAATGAGGTTTGATTTTTGGTGTTTGGTATTTGAACTTTGATCTTTGATTACCTGCACAATCGGATAAATGCAAGTTGTGTAATTGGAAGATGACTTGGACAAAAATGGCAATACTAGCATAAGGGAACCTAACAAGGGAAGCACAACTAGAAACGTACATGATTCCGAAAGCGACACACATGATTGTCTATGGTTGAGGGGGAGATGGCCAATGGTGGTTTCAGAAGTTACCTGCTAATCAATTTTTTTCGATCGATGCATTTTCACCAAATTCACGGCTAAAATGCCCTGTGTATTACCAGGAGGTGGGCTAAAATACTCTACGCGCTGTTAGATAGTTTGAACATCTGCCTCGAGGGCTCAATCGGGAGCGCATCTGACTAGCATCCCTATACCCCCTATTTCTTTTCCCACCCCATCATAATTTTTTTTGCAATTTTTACAAACTTTCTCAACTTCACTTACATTGTTTTTTCGTTGTTTTAATCTTTTATTTTGTCATTTCAGAGCTTTAACACGAAGATGGAATACGATGAAAGACGAGAAAAAAATTTTATGTCAACATTTTGTGTAGCAATATCAAACTTATCAATAACAAACACTATAATTATTTTGTCGTCATTTCAAAGCTTAAAAATGTGAATGGAAGACGATGGTAGAATTTTAAAAAATCGAAATCGAAGAAGACCGATTTTTTCTGGAATATTTTTCGAGAAAGTTTTTAAAAATTAAATAAATGAAAAACGCATATCCAAATATTTTTTCATACTTCTATCAATCATGGTGCGGTTGGTGGATTTCTCTACAACCGGTGAAAGGGTCGAATACTACGCGAAATGAAATGATTCGAATTTTTGAAATACTTTTCTGAAAGTTGTTTAAATGTTGACATATTTTTTTTGAATTCTACCATCGTCTTCCATTCACATGTTAAAGCTTTGAAATGACGACAAAATAATTATAGTGTTTGTTATTGATAAGTTTGATATTGCTACACAAAATGTTCACATAAAAATTTTTTCTCGTCTTTCATCGTATTCCATCTTCATGTTAAAGCTCTGAAATAACAAAATAAAAGATTAAAACAACGAAAAAGCAATGTAAGTGGGTATTAATTGATTGATTGAGCGAGTGGGTATTGATTGATTGATTGAGCGATTGGCAGATTATTGATTGATTTTTGAATTAAATTATAAATAACTCATTTAGTGATGATTGTGGATCGCTCAGAGGAGATGGGGATGACGGCGAATGCGAAGAGGATAATGAGGTTTGATTTTTGGTGTTTGGTATTTGAACTTTGATCTTTGATTACCTGCACAATCGGATAAATGCAAGTTGTGTAATTGGAAGATGACTTGGACAAAAATGGCAATACTAGCATAAGGGAACCTAAGGGGAGTTCGCCAATTGTCCACAAACGGTTTGTCAAACGTCATGGTTAAGATTCGGTATCCCTGCCCACTGCCTTTTCTCGCTTTGTCAATCAATAATTTGTTTACCAATCAATATCCTGATCAGGGCGTCGAGACTTCTTACGGCGAAAAGTACAGTGATGAAGAGCAGGACTATGATGAGGATGAAGAGGACGATGAGGAAGATGATTACGGTAGATCAATCTAGATTATTGATTATTATGCTCGATATAATCGTACCCAGCATGTCTATAATACTGGGATAGCGGTCATGGAAAACTTGGCAAAGTGCCAAATAATCACTGTAATCTTACTCTAACTGTCTGCGCTCTCTCACTTGGGCGTTCTCTCTCACTTTATAAAATATTTCTGATATGACTGCTTTGAGCATTCTTTTTTTCGTTTTTGTCTTTGAGAGTAACCCAGTGAGAACGCGTTTCATACTTGATACTTTGTTTGAGCAAACAGGGAGATATTATTCGAATCCCGTTATGACGTTGTGTATTATAAATCTTTCTATTATGACTGCTTTGAGCATCGTGATTTTTCGTTTTTTTTTCATTGTACATTTTTCTTTTTGTCTTTTTTTTTGCCTTCCAGATAAGCATTGTGTAAATGTAGTGTGAATCTGGGTGTGCAAATTTTTAAAAAGATGGCGTCTGTTGATTTTGCGTCGCAGCAACGCCTGAAGCTAGTGGTTTCCGATTTTCTAGTGATTGTTATCCTCCAACATCAATATTTCGAACGAGCAATATACTATTTATTAATCATAATTATTTAAATAATAATAATTTAACTAAATTAAATAATTTAAATATGATTCATTTCAGTTCCAGCCCGTGCTCCCTTCACCCAGTTGTTTCCAATTTTATTTTATATTGTTTTATTTATAAATTTGTTAAGCATCATTTTAAACACTCTTCGGTTATTAAGTTTATTGTACTATATTGATCTCCTCTCCTTGTTTTAGCTCTTTCCTTTTGAAGTTTGTAGTTTGCTCCCCAGATCATTTATCGATTGTCACTTGTTTCGTTTCCTACCGTATTGTGGTGCTGATCATCAAGATCAATCGATAAAATTGTGTCGACGAATACTAATCGAAATGAGCTGCCCGCGCATCTTGTGGCGGATCTCATAGATTCGTGGAATCAGTAGGATATCAAGGCTAAGGTAATCCTGCTCTTAGAGTGTGATTGAAAATGGAACACATGTCGTCCTTTAGGGATGAGGGTGAAACGTGAATTCACCGGGTGGTTTGTGCAACATTTCACATCGTTTCTAGAGAGAGAGAGAGAGAGAGAGAGAGAGAGAGAGAGAGAGAGAGAGAGAGAGAGAGAGAGAGAGAGAGAGAGAGAGAGAGAGAGAGAGAGAGAGAGAAAGAGAGAGAGAGAGAGAGAGAGTGGTGTGACAGAGAAAATGGTTGAGCGGATAAGAGAGAGAGAGTACGCAAAATTGAGAGAGTAAGCACTGTTAAAGTGTATCATGGTGCGCGATAGAGCGGAGACATACTGTGGTTTTTCAAAACTTATAATGTACTTGAAATGCACTTGAAGTGTCGCGCACTGGAAGTTTAAGTGAACTACAAGTGAACAGTAGACTTACGTTTCACTTGTAGTTTAGTTAAACTAAAGTAGCAATTTATAAGTACATTATATTAAAAGAAATCCATGTTTCGTGGAATCAGTATGATATCAATGTTAAAGTAGTCCGGCTCTGAGATTACTATTGAAAATGGAACACAAATCGTCCTTTAGGGATGAGGGTGAAACGTGAATGCCCCGGGGATTGGGTAACATTCGTTTCGAGAGAGAGAGAGAGTGAGAAAGAATGCGCAAAAATGAGAGAGTAAGTACGGTAGAGTACATCGTAGTGAGCGATACCGTTATTTATTTATTTTCATTTTTCCAAGTTTTCAGTGACCGCACTCCCTGTGTTGGAGAATGGCTGTGTATGTGTATTTAACGGAGTTCATCTCTTGTACGCTTTCAAGGGTCTTCGACTCTGGTATTTCCAAACTAGTAGTTTACTTACGTGACGTCACAGACTAGTAGTTTACTGCTAGTTTACTACAAGTGAAAGAACATTTGACGATATGCATTACCGTATTATACACCACTTCTAGTAAACTTACGTTTAACTAGCCGTAGACTTGCAAGTCTACGGCTAGTGGGAAATATAAGTAAACCACTAGTTTGAAAATACCAGAGGAATTGTAACACACTGTTCATCGATTGATTATTGATAGTATTACTGTATCTGTATCGATTTGCTTTATCGATTTCTCATCTTGGTTACGGTATTCGATTCAGAGGAGAGTGATCATGATCATAGTGGAGACTCGTCGGATAAGGAGAACGAGGTAGCGTCCCGGACGACAACTGTCAACAATCAGCAGCAACCCGGTGAGAACGCGTTTCATACTTGATACTTTGTTTGAGCAGACAGGGAGATATTGTTACTGTTCTCTGAGTTCTAGGATATATCTTATTAAATCGTTATGTTATGGCTGCTTAGTGCATAATGATTATTCGTTCTTTTCACAATAGATCATAGATGTAATCATTATAAGACGAATAGCTGATTTTCAAAATGCGTCCAGGTTTTTCGATTTTTTTCCAGTAATTTTCGGCTCAAAATGTTTCTTCTTTGCTATGTTTTTGAGAAACGCGTCGGGTTTTCGAAAAAAAAACCCCAAATGCGGACAAGCTTCGTAGTTTGTAACGTACTTGGTGACCTATGGATGTAGTGTGGTTCTGGATATGGAAAAGATTATTTAAAAAGATGGTGTCTGTTGATTTTGCGTCGCAGCAACGTCTGAAGTTGGTGGTGCTTTCACGTTTTTCCTGTTATACATATAGGAGAAAAATAGTGCGTGGGCATAGATTGGTTTCTTTCGAAACTTCAAGTGTACTTAAAATACACTTGAAGTGTCGCTCACTGGAAGTAAACTTTATGTAAACTACAAGTGAAAGAACCTAATCCATTGCAGTAGGCTTACGTTTCACTTGTAGTTTACTTAAACTAAAGTGGCAATTTATAATTACATTTTTTGAAAGATATCCAGAGTAGGCAGATAGATTTTGAGCAAACGCGCAACCCGGTGATTTCCTGCCATACGAAACTTGTAAGATGAGATAGCCTTTCTAATCTTATTATTTTCCTATTCAAGTATCGCTACTAATTCTATTCACTTTGTCGTAGCTACCTCCATATGAAGGACAATAACTACCGTATCCCACCTACAGTAACCATTGGCTACCGTACCCTCTTAATCATGACCATCTTATTACAGATCTGTTGATGACTGAGGTGGCAGCAACGATTCGTCGCCCGATTCCGACCATCGTCCAAGTCGTCAATCACATCGTCGCTCATGTTGATGCGAAGATCAATGTATCTCTTTTTTTCAATCGATATTATCAATCAATCAATCAATAATGAACTCTAAATGATCTTTTTTCCCTTTTCGCACACTATTTCTTTGTATTCGCTGTCAACGAGTGACTAGTAGAAATCGATAAATTGCCGAGAATTCAAGTTAATATTGCAAATTGATCAATATATCGATTGATTTATTGATTTGTTCAGATGGAAGAGCCGCTGTGCCCGCTGTCTGAGGTTCGTCGTGACGTCATCGAAGATCTTCTGCGTGAGCTCATGCAGAGAGGACGCATGGACGAGGCCAAATCCACCATCTTCCATTACTTGTAAGTGTACGGTAGATCTGGGCGAGGGTTACGGTAATTATCTTGTGAGTACGGTAGATATGGAGCGAGGTTACGGTAATTAGCTTGTGAGTACGGTAGATATGGGGCGAGGTTACGGTAATTAGCTTGTGAGTACGGTAGATATGGGGCGAGGTTACGGTAATTAACTGGGTATGGTAGTGTGGAGGTTACGGTAGTTTATGAATCGTTGGAAGAGAAGTGTTGAATTGAGTAATTATGTGGTATATGGTAGATCATGTGTTTTGTTTTATCGATTGATTGAATGAATGATTGGACCCGGTTGGTTTCATGTTTCATCATCGTTTCATTGTTTATTCATGAATACGTATAAATATTATTATTACAACATATCAGTTTGAATGATGAGTTGTTCTTTCTGCCCTGCTCTCGCTCCTGCCAAGCCCAAGCCGTTCACCTTCAACTTTGGAACTCCATCCACCTATCCACAGCTGCCTGAATCCGGATATATCCATAAATGAAAAACAAATTTTAATTAAATTAATCTATTTACCCCCTTCAGCCTCTGCAGTGGCCGCGGCTCTCGATGCCCATCCGGAAGTGACGTCATTCACCCTCCGCGGTAACACTCTCGGCGGGCGAGCGGATCGCACGCGCGCTCGAGGGCTGTTCGCGTCTCCAGGTACCGTAGCCGCTCCGGCATACTGTAGATTTGGTTGATATTGCGTACGGTAGTTCGGGTTACGGTAGTTTTGTTGTTGCAGGATTGTAATTGGTCGGATCTCTTCACGGGTCGTCTGAGAGCTGAGATTCCCATTATTGTTGTAAGTGTATTATGTTTATTGATTATCGATCGATCGAGATTATTGATTGATTACTTTAAATAGCAACAGCACACATATAATAGATCAGTTGTCGTCTCCGCATTTTTAGGGGGGCCAATAATTTGGTCAAAGTGGGGCCATTAATTTGTCAAAAGTTGACTCTCGAATTTGGCTACCAGACAAGCCCCACTTGAAAAGTTGAGCCATTAATTTGGTCAAAATAATGGCCCCACTAAACTTTTCGCTAAACTTTAGTCCCAATTAATGGCTCAACTTTTCAAGTGGGCCAATAATTTGGTCATAATAATGGCCCCACTAAACTTTTCGCTAAACTTTAGTCCAAATTAATGGCTCAACTTTTCAAGTGGGGCCAATAATTTGGCCAATAATTTGGCTCGACCACTAAAAGTTTAGCCCTTTATTTGGTTACTTTTATTCCAGTTCCATTTATGTTTATTACACATTTCAATGATTTATACATCAATTAACTTCTTTATCATCCGAACAAACAATATTTACATATCAATTACAATATGAAAATGCAAATGAAACGAGTAATATATTATCATACATTTGGAAGAAAGGGCAAACGATAGAAGTTTGGAGAGGGCGTGGCCAAATCTACACAAACAAAAGCAGGTATAGTAGTGAGGTGTGTATTCATATGTATTGTTGCGTGCTCGACACGTAGATATATATATATATATAGATGTGAGGCGGAGTTTAGCGGTAAGAATGTACAGACAGACGATTAATGATATTGCAGTAATTGTCTTTGGGAGACTCAAAAAGGGGCGGAGCAATAAACAAACTAATCGATAATCATCTCACAGTGAGCATGATCTACCAAAAGAACAGTAAAAAAAGTATGTATATTACATTTAGACAATTGACTTTAAAGAGTCAGAGGAAATGGAATAAATGATACACATGATGATTCTATTTCAAGTGAACTATTGATTGGATTTATTGATTAGGCATATCTTCTTACAGTATACATCAATCCTGATATAGATCTACAGTATGTAATCATCCCGTTGAGAAACGTAAAAGGGGAGAAACACAGATCAGTAATGGCTTGGGGTAGAATGAATGAGATAATGATGAATCAATTGATATTTTGAGTAAGGGCAAACTGATTCAACATTGATGATTGATGTTGAGAAACGCAAGGGCAATGAGACAACCGAATGAGTATACACAACAGTTATGAATAATGAGCGAAGTATCTATAAAAAATAAAGGACAACCAATAATCGGAAAAAAACAAATAAAATATAATAATTACCAACACATTTGATCGATTCTTAACGCCTCTTCACGAATCCTGAGCCAATGCTTGATACACTCAAACCGTCCCTGCAATGACAACATCAGGGTTGGTTATTTAAGTATTTGCTGTCGCACCGGGGTAACTGTTCGCTTCCCCGCACCACCAGGAATATAGTGCCGCCTATTTTTATTAACTTAATTTAAATTGCGCCATATTAACTCGCGCTCTTCGATTTGAAAATAAAGTTTGAATATATTGCGAAAAGGATAGGAGGTAGTTTGCAGACACACGCATTGTTTCAGGCAACAAAAATATGTTCTATCACCATGATATACTCTCGTCTGACAATGAAGTCTACCACTTTTACATATTCTCTCCCTTTTTCGTTCTAATTATTTCTCTGTCATCCAATGACCGCTCTCGAAACGTTGTGTATCGCCGTCAGTGCCATGTCGACATTTTCCAAGAGCGCGTGATAACTGATCAGGACATTTATCGAACTATTTACATAATAAGAGGACATATAAAAGAGCTGAACGAACCGTTCCATCGATTCAAGTGCATTCTCTCCTACACGAATCTTCTCAGCACTGAAAATTTATTTGATCATTCACTGATTTAATTATCTTCCTAGTGAATGGCACTTAGAAATTATGAAACTAACATAAGTTAATGATAAAAGATTTCATACATTTTCGGTGCCCTCGCCATTGTTTTTATATAGTGGGTCGATTTTCGAAATATGGTGGGTCAATTTTAAAAAATTCATTTTTTCTCGCTTAAAAATCGTCATTTTTAGCTCATTTTCGTATGAAGTGGGTGAAAATGGCCAAATATAGTGCGTCAATCCTCGCATTACGAGGGTATGGTAATGTATGAATGATTTCCGAATTAACATGAATCAATATTCAAAAGTTTCCAGTTATAGATTTTATCGATCGGTTTTGTTTACCTAGTTTACTAAATTAGTACCACGGCGGTTCAATGAATAGAAATCCCTACATTTAACTTTGGCTTGAAGGCTCTTGCATTACGAAAAATCGGCAAAGTTGATTTGCACTGGGCATGATTCGAACCTACGAGGTTCGGATAGCTAAGCAAAAGCTCTATCCACTAAGCCATCTCGGCATGTTCCGCGAATCGTAAAACTCGGTGATAGGTCTAGTCAGAAGCGAGCGCCCAGATATACCGTAGTCAACTTTCGCGCTGGGAGAACCTAGATGTTTTACTGCTTATCATCACTCAGTTTGCGATACTTTTTTTCTCCGGCAAGAGCATCTTAGTTACTATCATCGAGCCGCCGTGAGTACAATCGAGAGAAAAAATACCTTTCATTCATTCTCTTATTATTTTTCAATTGCTCCTTTAATTCTTTCCTCTTCTTCTTTGTCTCAGTCAATTCATGTTTAATATGACTGCGTTCATCAGTCATTCTAAAAAAGTTTTATCGATTATTCTGTTTAATAATTTGCCCTTCCATATCCATCGATGAAATGTTAAAGTGTCAAGAAAGTATCACTTTCTCGAGCTTTAAAAAATTTCATATAGCGCTAGTTAATATTATGAACGTCGAGAAATATGATTGTATTTAACCTCTTATGTACGCGTCCAGAGATAGGTGATAGATACTTCATGCTGAAAAGATATATTATTAATTTATTTATTTATTTGTATAACCTGTTTATGCCTTCTCCACGGTTGCTTGGTCTCATGGGAGACGGCGAATTGGAGATCGAATGACCGTAATCGTCTCCAGATTGTTGATCACCATCCTCTCTTTTTCTGCAATATATTAATATATTAAAGGCAACCAAGGATAAGAGACTTTTGTTTGGTAAAAAGGTAAGCAAACATTAGAAATATGAAGAGCATATGCTTATTCTACTGATGCTATTGCCATTTCCAAGAATTCCGATCCATTTAAGATCCTTCCCTTGTAAATGTGCACCTACAGCCTACACAGAGATTAAATTTACCCGAATGCCGTTAGTTGGCGAACGATTTGCCCGTATTAAGACAAATGCTAGCCTGTATATGGGCAAATCGGTGGTTTTTGGGCTACCATTTGCCCGAATGTGGGCAAATCGTGTACACGAGTATCGTAAGTTGGCAAATCTATTACCCATATTTGGGTAAGTTTGCTCTCAGTGTATGGAGCACACTTTTAAAATCCCGTGAAGTTTGTTTTTCGACCACCCTACCCCTCCCCGCTGTGTGGGCAACATCAAAGAAAATCTGAATGTCTGGCTTCAAGTTTACGTGAGTGACTGGGCTCTGGTATTCTAAAACTTGAAGTGTACTTACACTTTAAGTAGACCTGTAAGTCTACTTATAGTGAAGCGCAAGGCTATTTAAGCTTGATCGCGACGTGCTTACAAAATGCTCTAACGAAGGATTGCCCATATCTGCTCTTAAAGGTGGAGACCCGCGAATTGTCATGCAGATCTCTTACATCTCGCTTATGCAAGTGCATAGGGATATGCAAGAAGATAGGGAGACTAGTTATCGTTCCCTTAGCGTAGTGGTAAAACTTCTGATTAGAAAGCGCATGGTCGCGGGTTCGAATCCTATTGCCGAACTTTCCTATTTTCAAAAAGCGCGCCTTTGCTGAGTTTGATAGCACGATTCATTCATGATTCTAGCGATCAATAAGCTGAATTTGCATAAAATAAATAGTCTATGGCATGTAGAATAACTTTTGCTATCGTTCTGTTTTCACAGTTTGTTCACGAAAATATTCGCGCGAGTCCACCTTTAACGCAGAAATTTCACCGGATGGTCCATCATTCCTCAGGTTTTCAATGCCACCACTCAGTCGCCGATGACAGAAAAGAACGACGGTATATTTGCGCATGATATTTCATTTATTGATTGATATTAATAGATTATTATTTTCTTTGGATAAGTACGCACCTTAACTTCGGTGATTGCTGATTAGTTTGATTCTCACTTGTTCCTTCATTACTTTCATCTACTTCATCAACTTCTTCATTAGTAGCTCGAAGTTCGTCACATTCGCTAGAAAGAAAAAAATTGATAGCTTTTGATTACGATTTATTTAAGTACCCTTTGAAAAAATATGCACAAAATAAATATATTTAATCTAATTATATTCTCGGTTATGATTTTTTAATAAATTTGGGACCGGAACGCGTACCTAGCTTTACTTCTCAATAAAACATTTACCTTTTGGAATACCATAGCGGGATTGTTCCATCAAATTTCTTGCCAGATGCTCGGCATCTCTCGCTATAATACTATTGATATTTAAGAAAATGATATCGTTTACATGGTAGACTTAAGTCAAATCACTGTATTATTTGTAAAGTTTGAGGGAGTACTTTTTCACAGACTTACAAGTATCTTCTTAGAACGTTCCACACACGACAGGAGATTTGTGCGCGCATATAATTGAAGATATCATCGTCAAATCCAGCAACGATCCGAACAATCTCTGAAACATTGCATTATTAGAAAATACATATGCAGTAACATAAGAGGTACCTTTAAGACAATTAACGAATCCCTCAGGAATAGTTTCAAATGATGTAGATGATCTTGTACCCGACATCTTCATAGCAGTGGTGAATGGAACAGTCTGCAACTGATATTATTTTATGCTGAATTACCGCAATGTTTCGTGCACAAGGTAAAACCTCACCATGCGCACGATGAAACGAATGAGCATGTCCATCTTGAACCAATTTGTTGCTCGAGATGCGGTTCTAAAACTTATGTCACTTTCAATTTTATCTAATCATACGTAACATGCTGCTATGCATATGAGCAGAGATGGTAATAATGAAATCTTACTTGAATCCTTCTCCAATTCTGGCCAAGTCATATTCCTTTGTTCTTCCCGGAGGGATCACCTTGATCATGAAGGAAGCGAGCAAATCGGGCGAGAAACCGATATCAAGGTCACCCTTAAAATGGAACAATTATTTAGTTACTACTACTATTGCTTTCATCTTGCCACAACAAGGGGAGAATTGAAACCGCTGCATAGACCACAAAAATGCACACCCCGAGCTACTTTTACTCTCCGCTCTCACAGTGCTCCCTAGAAGACAAAGAAAGTGAGAGAGCATGCTCAGAGCGGAGTTTCAAATTAGCAAGCGATTTATCGAAAACCAGAAAGAAGCAGTGCGCATGAAAAGAAGCTAAGGTGGCTCAACATTACAAAACAGTTAAACAACTCACCTACAGTAACCAAACACTACAGTAATGTGGTTAAACATTATTTGCACGACGTAAATATTAATCACCTTTCGGCTGATCAAGCGGTTGCTAACTGAGTGGATCTCCTTCTTCATATCAGCGAATGAATGTGCCACAAGCAAGACATTGTGTGATTGCTATAATATAAAGTTCAATTAGAAATAAAGAAGAAAATCCATTTTAATGAGTTTAAAACTAACAATAATGCTGTGAGCTGATAGTATATGTTGTAGGTAGACGATTTTGTCATCCGAACTCAGAGAATTTAATGCTCTTTGCTCTCCAGCAAAGTTGACTACAACAAACCTACAACATTAATTTCATATGTTGTATCAAAAGATACAGCAATTCTAAAATTTAATTTGCAAATAATATTAGCTGATCGGTTTGGCTTCTTTCAAGCAAGTATAAATTGTGCAAAAAGTCATCACTTTTCGTCGCATTTTTCGTCGACATAATTACTGAATGCAAGTAATGTCCTATTCCAATCCATCTTCTCGTGAAAATCTCGTAAAATAACAACACAGTTGATTTTTAAGCAGTCAACCATTATATCTGAAGGATAAGAGGTATATATTAATGTAAATCGAACATTTAATATCACATATTGTAAAGCTATCATTTGCAAGAAAAGAGATGATGCAATGTATTGATCCAACATAAATCATGTAAATTATTTCATTATGATTTGTTTATGTTATATTTTTTCGAAGAAACGATTAATTAATTATTATTATCTTTAAAGGTACAACATTTATAATTACTATTCAAGAGTATAACGAAAGTCCATTACTGTAAATAAAGATAGACCATTAGGAACAGTACACAAGGCAACATGACTACGGAGCATATTAGCAGGGAAATTTACCAATTGAGGAACACTTGTACCACGAATACGGTAGAACTTATTTGAGAATTCTTCAAGAACATAAACTGGTCTTAGGAAAACGGGAAGTAATTGGGACTTCTCAAAAACGATATCAAATGCAGGAAGTGAGGGGATGACGATAGCTGCTATGACTGAATTATTTACAACCTCATTTCTATAGATTTCTACAATTTCTACAATTTGACCGTTACTCAATTGAGCGAGATTAAATGGTTTCTTTGATGTGAATGTGCGACCATTAACTACAATATAACGGAAGGGTGTGAAGCAATCAGGTAAATGATATCTTGCTACGGTAATGGAGCTCTTAGGCACCTTGAGTGACGTTCCGTCAGGCATCAAAATCGAATTATCAGTCTTTGTGTGAAAAATCAAAGTATCGGCTTTGACTAACTCGGAAGGAATGACCATCCCTTCTCTTTCCCTGATCAGATGATTAGCAATAACGAGACTGAAAAAAACACAAATCGTTAAATCGGATTCCACTATGGAATACAAGTCCGAAAGACATAAAGGTCCGATCAACACCCAGGTGTCTAAATGACAAACAGTACCCATCTTTACTTTTACCACCCCAAATCTCAACACAGTTCACACCACATCTTCTCGACCTTGCCTCGATCTTGAAATGGTTTTCCAATGACAAAAACGGGTATTTTTATGGGGTCCTACAATAAAAGGGGGTTCCCAAGAAAATAAATATATGAAGTCTAGAAGTAAACAACGTTCTGACCCTTATTTGTTCATGGAAATCTTATTGTGCCATTAGGAACATTATTTATCGTATCTTTGGCACACCTATTGGTTGTTATAAAAACCAAAAAAACAATTTTCGGCAACATACCGCTCTATCTCCCGCTTAGCTAAACCTCTCGTGGCATTCTTATTGCTCTTACAAGACAATCTCTGGTTGATGAGCTTGAAGTATTGTATATAAAAACAATATATTTGTAAAGAGCAAATTCGTACTTCCATCGTACAGGTAGTATTATCGGCCGGTGATCCGAAAGTTTTCGTTATAGATGGAGCATGACGGAAAAGGAGCTGTTGCGAAAATTAGTGTATTAGTATTAGAAAAAAATTAGAAAAAATTAGAAAATTATTGTGGTTCTATGTGCTTACATGTGACTTCAGAGTCATAAATTTGTCACCATATACGGATCGAATTAGTTTTTCGATATGGGGAGCCAGTATTTCTAGTCGATTAAGTGATGCAAGTGTGCACTTTCTGACGATTGTTCAATTTTTAAAGGAAAAACACTTAATTTCTTACCTCTTACGAAGTGAGCAAACTATAATTGCAATCAAGAATGCTACTTTGAGCGCACTATGACACCGTTTATGAAACATATCTACATTAATAGCACAGGATGGAATCAAGAAAATTAGATTCTAAAATCAAAAAAAATTATCAAAGAGGATCTTTTTCAACGAACAGCCAATTTTTCTGATGATGTAAGTTTGCCCTTTTCATGATAGAACGTTTTCCTCTTCCATTTTCTGGTGATAGTCAATTGTGTCTGCAGATGCAAAGTTGCTATTTGTATACAAAGAAAGTCAAAATACTTTGTCTATTATTGATTGTCCTACTCTTCCAATAAAGAATGCACCTTCAGGCTTCAATAGCTCTGCATTATCAGATAATCATAAAACAATTATCATGAAAAAAGAAACCTCGTAGAATACGTTCACCTACGCCACTAGAGATAAGGTGCATTTCGTCTAATGAACTGCAGTACATCTCAAATAATGAAAATCATCTATGTACATACAAAATTAGAGAGCGCATACCGGCACAAGAGAGGACCATAAATTTATCTTCCGGTTTGGATTATCCACATATCCATACTTTCCTAACCGAGAATACACAGTATCAGCTCGTTTACCTTTCTCCAATCTCACTAAAATCAATTAGTAAATTCAGCTCGAACAAGTTTTTTTCTAGTATAAATGAAACTAACGCTTAGGGTTTAATCGCCCTTGCACATAATATCTATAGTTATCAATATGTGTGGTCTGAAGGAAGCACATAGGGCACCCGAATTTAGTATTCCACCCCTTTGTGCCATATACTTCACAGCGAGCTTGTTGATCGAGCAAAGTAGTCGAGATTCGGAAGAAAATACGATACTCGATGTTGTTATGAACAACCACCATTGCGTCACCGGACAGCAGATCAAATAAGGGTTTCATTGCAGTCGACCATAAATCAGGGGGCAGCTTGCAGAACCCTTCATTGAGAGATACGATGGGATTGTTTTCAACTTTACTTCGAGTTCTTGCAGTAAAATCCCTAATTTGTAATGAAAACGGAGCAGCCGAATATCTAATAAATATATAAGAACATCATGTACCACAATAATAGGCAGACTAACTTTCCGTTTTTAGTTGTAGGGTATCCATCATATGACATTGACATACTAACAATTATCACATTCTTGTCAAATTGACTTCTCGATTCAACATTATTTAACATATCACCATAGCAAATAATATCATTATATGGATTTCGATGTCCCGATTTAATATTCTTAAAATGATTAAACTAAATAGACAACAGGGGTATTGACATTTTAATTTTTTTCTGGAATACCTAAATATTAACTTGAAAATCGACACTGTAAAGATGTGTTCTACGTTAGTTTGAAACATCGAAAAATTGGGGGGCGCCCGTTTCGGCAACGGATTATAAATGGGTTGGAAGATGACCTATGACAATAAAAGTTTTATCATTGTTATCAGTAGTGGTGTACGGTATGGTGCTACCGTAACCGTCAGGAATCGCGAATTGATTTTTTTCAGTTGACCCATGACCGGGGGTTCATGGTTGAAAATGGCCCAAGTCGAAAAATTCATGATGGCCCACGATCAAATACTAGTTGCCATTATATCAATAGTGAGCCAACTTTTCTCTTTCTGGATACCGTATCCCGTAATCTAGCTACCGTAACCTGCAATAATATGGCCAAATGCACTTTAAATCCCGGTTTGATTACGGTAGTTCGGGTTATGGTAACCAGAAAGATAAAAGTTGGCTCATTATTGATATTATGGCAACTAGTATTTGGTCTCGGAGTATCATGAATTTTTCGACTTTGGCCATTTTCAACCATGAACCCCGGGTCATGGGTCAACTGAAAAAAAACAGTTCGCGATTCCCGACGGTTACGGTAGCACCATACCGTACACCACTACTGATAACAATCATACAACTTTTGTTTCCATAGACCTTCTCCCAACAGATTTATAACTCGTTGCCGAAACGGGCGTTGCCGAAACGGGCGCCCCCCGAAAAATTGGGGCCTACATGAAAACCCCTGACGGTCCACTGGGTTGCTACAGATAGTTAAAATAGTTTGTTTGATCTATCTGTCCAATGCTTACAAGGGAATTATTTAACCTTACCATAAAATTCTCTAATTTTGATACCTTGACGTAAATCTTCATGGGGTAAGGATCACGAAAAGGTATCACATTCGCGTTTTAAGCCCTTTTTCGGCTTCTGAAAAACACAGATTTGACTCTCACCCCCTCGTTCTTACTGCAGAAAAGACTCTCGGAAGTGAGTTTAAGTTGTCAACTTTCCGAGTGGTATAGTGTTCTTGAGCGCTTGCGCTCACTCCGACTTTTGGTGGTTCAATTACTCAATGAAAGCAAATATTTTTGCGTTTTTTTGCTATGCAAAAAAACGATATTTTACTTTGCAAATTTTTCTTTAACCGAAAGAATAATGCAATAAACTCCAACTCTAAAAACAACTATGGTCGTATTCACACCAAAGTACGCAGCGCCCTAGCCAACTATCAGCTGATTACGATCAGGAAAGAGGTCCATAACCAATAAATTGGCAAAAAAATAATGGAAAAGAAAGGTAGAAAGGATTCCGAAATAAGTTAACACATGTAATCTAAAACTATGGCAAAAATGGGGCATGACAGAAGCTGATAGTTGGTTAGCGTGCTGCGTACTTCGGTGAGAATACGACCATAGTTGTTTTCAGATTTGGAGTTTATTGCATTATTGTTTCGGTTAAAGAAAAATTTTCAATGTAAAAATATCATTTTTGCATAGAAATAAAAATTCATTGAGGAATTGAACCACCAAAAGTCGGAGTGAACGCAATCGCTCCAGATTACTACACCACTCGGCCAATTGACTCCCTAAACTCACTTCCGCGAATCTTTTCTGCAGCAAGAACGAGGGGGTGAGAGTCAAATCTAGTGTTTTTTTCAGAAGCAGAAAAAGGAGCTTAAAACGAGAATATGATACTGTTGACCTTTTCGGGATCCTTACCCCATGATGATTTACGTCAAGGTATCCAAATCAGAGAATTTTGTGATAAGGTTAAATATTTCTCTTGTTAGTAGTTCAGTGTCTTCCTATACCTTGTCTTTTGAAGAGTTTTGTCTTACTTTCTCTCTATTATTACCACCATTGTAACGCCGTGGTGAGTCCCCAAGAGTCAAATGGATATATTGAGAAAGGTTACTCTCACTTTAACAACAACACTTAACTCACATGTATCAGTCTATGCTGTGTTATCAATTCATCAAAATTATTAGTCAAAATCTCCTGAAAAGAAACACAGTACAAGCACGTGAGGTCACAAAAACTAACCTTCAATTGTACCGAAACATCAGCAGTACTGATAGTGACAATATTCATTTTCGCTTTACGAATTCTGTATAAAGTTTTAAAGTAACATCCCAAGATAATGTGTACGTTTCCGCTCTGGCCACACTCCCTCGCTTTCATTGTTTGCGAGAGTGTTGCCAATGCGTAGTAAAATTAGCGTTTCCATTATTTTTTTAGCTCGTTGAGTACACCGTGGTATACGTCGCAGCCTTTAGCCATCGTACCCCGCGAGTTTTGGCCTCTCGACAGACCCCGTGATTTTTAGTCTCTCGAAAATACCGGATTTGGGGTGCCCTTTTAAACTTTAGACAAATGCATACCTTACTGGACAATATGAACATTTTGCAATTTCAGATTTAACTTCTTTGCAACAAGAATTGCAGAAAAAAGAGGTAGTTAAGCCAAATTTCTTCTAAATGTATACTATATATATTTATATCATCATTAATTGTACCCTGCATTGTTGTATATAACGATCTGCTAGAGAATAATTTTGATCTGCTTCAGGAAATCGAGTTCTAACAATCTTAGCTGAATGAAATGAGACGTTAAACTTAACAGTTCCTTGTAGCATACTTGTTAAAGTAGATTGTTGAAGTTGAGTGTAGCTATCTATCAAAATTGATGGACAGAGAGTAATATCGGTATCATCGTCAGCAAGACTATCATCGATACCACCTATCGTTCCCGATGATTGAGTGGACTTGGATGAAGTGGATATAGATGATGATGAAGTAGATGATGATAAACTCGATGATGATGAAGTCAATGATGATGGAGTGGATGGTGATGAAGTAGATGATGATGAGGTTGACGATGAGACCCCAGAAGAATCGAAGCGATCAAGAGTAAGTATAAGATTGAGTATATAAGAAATGTCTTACAAATATTTTTTTCTTAAAAAATTAGTTATCAAAAATTGTTGTAATATTTTTTAGTATTTCTCATAAAAATAAATAAATTCGGAAAGTGCATGGTAGAGCATCATTGCATCAAGAATTAATGAATCAGTCCGACCGATCGCGTGATTTTTCAGCGAGCGTTTTCGCTCAATCTATCAGGAGGAAAATAATGAAAGTGTAATAAATGAACGTCCAGATAAATGCACAAATCAATATGCAATGAAATTGCCAAATCATTCTTTTACCTAAACATATTGGTGTTAAATAGGAATGAATGTGTTAGTGGCGGAATAACAATATTGCTACTTACCTTGAGCGCTACTACTATCTCTCTCCTCGTCGTCTGACCCATTATTCCTACGAATTAAACCTGCATATGCGAATTCTCATGAAACTACAAAATAAGTGAAGGATGAAAAAAGACATAGAAACACGAAACGAGTCTATATTGCATATTGCACTAACTAGCAGGCTTCGTGGAGCATATAAGCGGTGTAGATGCGAGCTTGGTCTTAACAAGGACAAACCTCGAATCAATAAAGCGTCCATCCTGTCTAGTCAGAATAAAAGATGTACTATACACTGTAATGATATTCTATTTTGTTGAAAAATAATCTTTCTTATGAGAATAATGAATTAGAAGAGTCCTCCTGTTCTGACCCGCTCAACATACGATATGTTGAAGTATTGTGTCGCAAGGTTAGTTTATCTTGGACCAACACATTGCATCATCTTTTTATACAATTTCGTTAAACATAGTTGTCATCATTTTGTAACAATAATGAGTATAATTCTAGGTGACAGAATCATATAAAAACGAACCTGTTCTTTGGTTGATATAGATTCTTCAATCTTACCGAAAACAAATGATCGAATCTGAAAGTGCAAATTATAATATAACAGAAGTAAAAACAATATCATTCACCCGTTTGTACACACCTCTCCCAAGCCCACTCCGCCTTTTTATTCACCATGTCAACCAAACAATAATGAGTATAATTCTAGGTGACAGAATCATATAAAAACGAACCTGTTCTTTGATTGATATAGATTCTTCAATCTTACCGAAAACAAATGATCGAATCTGAAAGTGCAAATTATAATATAACAGAAGTAAAAACAATATCATTCACCCTTTTGTACACACCTCTCCCAAGCCCACTCCGCCTTTTTATTCACCATGTCAACCAAACAATAATGAGTATAATTCTAGGTGACAGAATCATATAAAAACGAACCTGTTCTTTGGTTGATATAGATTCTTCAATCTTACCGAAAACAAATGATCGAATCTGAAAGTGCAAATTATAATATAACAGAAGTAAAAAACAATATCATTCACCCTTTTGTACACACCTCTCCCAAGCCCACTCCGCCTTTTTATTCACCATGTCAACCAAACAATAAACGCTATATTATTAGGTTACAGAATCATATTAAGAACGAAGGTCTCCTAAGAACCCAAACAATAATGATTGTAATTCTAGGTGACAGAATCATATAAAAAACGAACCTTCACTTTAATTGATGTAGATTCTTTATTATATAACTTATCAAAGAAACATTACCGAATCTGAATGTGCAAATTAATTAATAAATGAGAGAAAACAACTACAGCCTAATCTCAGGTGTCTGAATCCATGCATGGTCACGGATAAGTTGTGCAATTTATGGTATGATCACGCACGGAATATACTCGAATCATGAATGGATTATCCATGATCATGTATGGATTTTGAAAGCCCATGCATGACCGAGAACTATCAATGACCATGCATGCAATGCACCATGCATGACCATGCAAGATCACGCATCTAAATATTAGCGAACGATCAGTATGAAGGGTGATGAATCTAATGCATAGCACAACAACAAACTAACAGAATCATGTGAAATGTGTTATACAAAAAAGAAATGTAACGTAAACAACATTATTTAGTTGAAAAACTTCTATGGCGAGTATGCCGACATGACGTAACAAGAAGGAGATTAGCAAATATCGCCTTGTGTACGCTGAGCTATTCTACGGCTCTCAGTGAAACGGCTCGACATACAGTAGTGGGGCCATTATTTAAGCCAAAAGTTTAGCTCAACTTTGCGACTAAAATAATAGCCCCACTTCGAACCAAATTATTGGCTCAACCACCAAAATAATGGCTCAACTTTTCACACTCGACCAAATTATTGGCCCCCCTAAAAATGCGGAGGTATGCAAGAACAACGGGAAAACTGTTCTTGCATACATTCACAGATTTTAAAACTTGTAATTGTTGACGAAATTTGTGTACTTATAACGAACTATGTCTATATCCCATATCCCTTTCATATCCCTACATATATCTACCATATCTCTGTCAAAACCCGTGCTTCTGTCAAAACCCGTGCTCTGTCAAAACCCGTGCTTCTGTCAAAACCCGTGCTTCTGTCAAAACCCGTGCTTCTGTCAAAACCCGTGCTCTTCTGTCAAAACCCGTGCTCTTCTGTCAAAACCCGTGCTCTACAAGCTCGTAATAAGATGTTTCTCCTATTTAAAGCCGTCCCCGTTAATTGCCCTGAAATCCTTGTCAAATGTTATAAGACCTATGTATTACCCCTCCTCGACTTCGCTTCACCCTTTTGGAATCCACATTATCTTTCTGATATTCGTTCCCTTGAGAATGTTCAACACACTTTCACTCGTCAGGTTTTCTACCGTTGTTTCCCCTCCCCTACATATCCTGAATCTATGCCCTCCTACAATGATCGGATGAAAACCCTAGGCCTGCGCGCGTTAGTTGAGAGGAGAGTCATTAGTGATCTTTGTATGTGTTATTCGATTATGTCCGGTTCCACCATTATCGATCGCTCATCTTTTTATTTATACAAACCTTTACGAGATCGAACGTCCTCATTCGGCATCCACATCGAAGCGACCACAAGCACAGCCCGATTCCACTCCTTTCCTGTTCGAACGGCCCGATGGTACTCCCAATTACCTCCACTCATCACTTCATCAACAAATCCCAGTATCTTCAAAAACCGGCTTTCCCATCACCCCATCATTCACGAATTACGTCCTTTGTAAATCCCCCCCCCCCCCCAGTCTGGAGAGTCAATATTATATTATATCATGTTCTTTATCCCTTTGAATTTTCTCATGTCTCGTTGCGCCTCGGGCGTAGATAAATTAAATTAAATATCCCAGCACACCACAGTGTGAACCTGATAAATATTGATTGATTGAACGAACTATGCATCTTAATCGATTGGCATTCCAGACGCGTTTGTGTGCGACAATGATCAAGGCGGGAGCGGCCATCCGCTCCCTCGACCTCTCCGACAACGCGTTCGGACCGATCGGAGCGGACTCCATCAAGGTAACTTATTGATTGATTTTATAGATTTATTGTTTGAATTATCCATTTTCCTCTTTGTATTTTCTTAATTAAGAAAAGATTGGTTGCAGGAGTTATGAGGTCGATAAGATATTGTTCGCGAGGAGACCATATTTCGCTAGCATACTCTAGTATAGGCCTAACATATAAGGAGAACATGCGAGCGTACAAGATAGGATTTTTCGTGGAGAGAATACGGTAGATGTATCAACATCTAGCTTTGGCTCTAGCGACTATGGATTGAATGTGAGATGAAAAGCACAGAGTATTACTGTAGGTAACGCCAAGATCAGTGAATTGCTTCACTACAGGAAAGGGAGTGTTATTGATCAAGAAATCGATATCTGGATGACTATTTCCAATGCGCATAATAACTGTTTTTGAAAGTGAGATAGATAAACCCCATTGAGATGACCATTGTTGCAATGCGGAAAGAGCTGTTTGGAGGATAATTTGACAAAGAGCTAAACGGTACGAATAATTGTTAAACTGTTTAGGGGGTTTTAGAGTGGGGATGACATAAATTATTTTTATTTTTATTTTATCAACGTGCGTATGCACGAAACGAAACACATAAAATTGACTAGTGAAAATTCATCAAATTTAAAAGTGATATATTGGGGGGGGGGGTAAGGGTTTGTTATCTCGGGAATTTATGAGAGAAATGACATGTCTGCTCGAGGCGTAATGGAGTGGAGATAATTGATCTGCTAATTTATGTTGATTGATTGATTTACATTACAGACTGTGGCCAACTCGCTTCGTCGTCTCCACGAACGCGCCACCGCTGCTGGTCGCAAGCTCAATCTGAAGATCATTGTGGCGGGTAAGAGTTGTGTCGATCAACTTTATTAAAGGGAGTGTAACCTTTCCCTATGGTCTCTTCGACGCGCAATGCTTTCTCGTTGTTAGGGAACGGAGAAATAGTGTACACAATGAAGAGGCCATTGAGTGAGGTGACGTTCCCTTTTAGTTACTACACGCAGAGAAAAAAGTGTAGCCCACACTGCACAAGACCTGTGAAGTGTTATAGTTAACTCTTTTGCGCTGTTTTCACCACTAAAAGTATTAAATATAACACTTCCTGTTCTTGTGTACTGTTGAGCACAATTTTTTCTCGGTTTGTAAATAATCAATAATTTGATTACTATATACCATAATCTTTTCCAGGTCGCAATCGTCGCGAGATCCCGGGCGCGAAAGCCTGTGCTGATGCCATCGGCACGATTGGAACACTCTAGGAGCTTACCGTGCACCAGAAAGGCATCCATGTAAGCAATGATTGTAGTTTGTGCTTTGATCTTTGATCTCTATAGTTTGATCATCATTCTGATCGCTCTGGCGGGCGGTGTAGCGCGCAATCCGCACATGAAGTGTCTCTCGGTCGCGGATAACGTTGGCGGATGGGAGGGAGCGCTCGCGTTTGCGCAGGTATTGATTGATTTACTGTAGTTATTGATTTACTGTAGATATTGATATACTGTAGTTATTGATATACTGTAGCTATTGATATACTGTAGTTATTGATATACTGTAGTTATTGATATACTGTAGTTATTGATGTACTGTAGTTATTGATGTACTGTAGTTATTGATATACTGTAGTTATTGATGTACTGTAGTTATTGATATACTGTAGTTATTGATGTACTGTAGTTATTGATGGGGTTTGGATGATTTGTAGTAAATTATACGATTTGCTGTATTAGCCTGATAGATTCATGTTTCGCGTCGTTTGTAATATCCACTGTTATTGGTCGAAGAGAGTTTTGTGCCTACTGCAGTGCTTATAAATAAACAGTATAAGTATGATGGCAAACCGTCACACATGACGTCACAACCGTAGGCGGAGGCGTTTGTCAGCGATCCTCCCCTACGCTTGTGACGTCACGTTTGTCGGCAAATGGGTTGCCAACGCTCATGATTACGGATGACTCAGATGTCTTGAATCACAATTATCTCTATTATTTATTTATTTATTTATTCCATCAAATGCATATTAATCTTTCAGTCTCTGTCGATTCTTCGTGAGCTCGAGTCTGCCGACTTTAGTGATTGCCTCAGCAAGAACAAGGGATGCAAGGCCCTCGTGGATGCTTGTCTCCGTCTGCCCAATCTCAAGGTATACGGTAGCTTTGGTGTGTAATCTCAAGGTATACGGTAGCTTTGGTGTGTAATCTCAAGGTATACGGTAGCTTTGGTTTGTGTAATCTCAAGGAATACGGTAGAGTTAGATACTGTAGTCTACTCTAGTACGGTTGTCAACATGGCGATAGTTTGAACATAATGAAATCACAAGTTACGGTAGTGAGTGGGGAAGATTACGTTATGAAAAATCAATATAATTTGCAGCTGCTGAATCTATCGTGATCAGAGCTGACGAGCGATGTGGCTGAGAAGTTGACGTAGAAATGGAGTCAATCGAGAACAGATAAGCTGAGTGGAGTGAAGGTGAAAGATCAAAGATCAAAGATCAAGCACGAGATCAAGTGTAAAACTGCTGCTTTTCATGTAGAAAGTGAGCGCAAAGGTGTTGCAGCGAAATGATTGTCGTTATAGAGACAGTCACTCGAAGTAATTTGAAACTCTCCGCTCTGGCAACGTTCTCTCGTAGATAATGAGAGCGAGAGAGTATTGCCAGAGCGGAGAGTTTCAAAGTAGCTCGCTGAGTTCCTTTCTGCAATTATTCAATTAATTTATTTAATTTAAGCGAGTGGGTATTAATTGATTGATTGAGCGAGTGGGTATTGATTGATTGATTGAGTGATTGGTAGATTATTGATTGATTTTTGAATTAAATTATAAATTACTCATTTAGTGATGATTGTGGATCGCTCAGAGGAGACGAGGATGACGGCGAATGCGAAGAGGATAATGAGGTTTGATTTTTGGTGTTTGGTATTTGAACTTTGATCTTTGATTACCTGCACAATCGGATAAATGCAAGTTGTGTAATTGGAAGATGACTCGGACAAAAATGGCAATACTAGCATAAGGGAACCTAAGGAGAGTTCGCCAATTGTCCACAAACGGTTTGTCAAACGTCATGGATAAGATTCGGTATCCCTGCCCACTGCCTTTTCTCGCTTTGTCAATCAATAATTTGTTTACCAATCAATATCCTGATCAGGGCGTCGAGACTTCTTACGGCGAAAAGTACAGTGATGAAGAGGAGGACTACGATGAGGATGAAGAGGACGATGAGGAAGATGATTACGGTAGATCAATCTAGATTATTGATTATTATGCTCGATATAATCGTACCCAGCATGTCTATAATACTGGGAGAGCGGTCATGGAAAACTTGGCAAAGTGCCAAATAATCACTGTAATCTTACTCTAACTGTCTGCGCTCTCTCACTTGGGCGTTCTCTCTCACTTTTGTTCTTCCTCTTTTAAGCGCGTTTCTCTGTTCTGACCGCTCTCGAAACGCTGTGACCGATTGATTACTGAGAGTAATACTGTATCTGTATCGATTGGCTTTATCGATCTCTGATCTTGGTTACGGTATTCGATTCAGAGGAGAGTGATCATGGTCGTAGTGGAGACTCGTCGTACAAGGAGAACGAGGTAGCGTCATCACGGACGACGACTGTGAACAGTCAGCCGCAACCCGGTGAGAACGCGTTTCAGAGTTGGTATTTTATTTGTTTAAGAGTCCGGATCTGAAAGACTCGACCATGTTCCGGGCATCGCGCCAAGAATTTTGATTCAGGCCATTCCACTTTATGGGTGTAGGGTACCTTGGGCCCTGATTACAAAATGGTACTCAAAGTGGCCCTACCAGTGGAAAGCGGCGCGCCAGGTGGGCGCCAAGTTTAAAAACTCGATTTTCATATTTTTTCAACCGAACAAGCTAGAGACCAAATTTCTTCGGCATTGTGTTAGGCATGCCGAATGTGCACAGAAACACTATTGAGATTAATTTTAAGCAATTCCTAGACTAATTTTTTTACTCGATTTTTTGGTTTTTTTTTTTCGATTTCTCGGCATCTCAATGTCAATTCCGCATAAGTTCTCTAGTATATTCATAGAGCCCAACTACTATTGCATGTAACCCTGCCAGGCTGAAATCGATCTTGGATTGCGCGTGTCGGAAAAAATCGGTCTGAGTGTTTCCAACTTGACTCAGAATCGTTCTTTCATGATTTTTGCTGTATTTTCAAAACGATTAGTGCGGAATTGTGGTCTACTCAAAGTTGAGAGGTGAGACTAGTAAAATGACACAATAACCCCATCACTTGGATCAATTTGAAAATTTCGATTTTCATGACCCGATTTTCATGATTTTGATGGTCGAAAATTTCAAAATTTCTCAAGTTTGAAATGTTTTCATTTATGAATCTTATTGTAAAGTACTACTGATGTGAATAATATTCAGCCAATGCTCAATGGCCGATCTCTCCTTTCAACCATTTTTCGAAAAGATTCATGTTGAATGCGTGCGAAAAAGTCACAATTGTGCTTGAATCAGTTTCCAACTTACTTTCTGTGACATTGTATCTAAGTACTTTGTAATGTACATAATCAATATGAAAATCGTTAATTTTGGAAAATTCATATTTTTTTACCATGACCCCGGGGTCATGGAAATCGATTTTTTTAAAAGTGAGACGAATGCCGGGATTTCAGTTCTACTATGTTTACTCATCATGAAACTTCACATTGTCATTGTCATTTGCTAATTGTCGCAGCATTCGAGTCGAAAAACTACAATATTTTAGAAATTTTCCGTGAAAGTAGGCACTCAATTCGATTTTTTTGAATTTTCGAAAATAAACGATTTTCATATTGATCATGTATATCGCAAAGTACTAAGATAGAATGTTACAGAGAGTAAGTTGGAAACTGATTCAAGCACAATTCTGATTTTTCGCACGCACTCAGCATGAAACTTTTCGGAAAATGGTTGAAAGGAGAGATCAGCCATTGAGCATTGGCTGAATATTATGCACATCATTAGTACTTCACAATAAGACGCATAAATGAAAACATTTCAAACTTGAGAAATTTTGAAATTTTCGAACATGACCCCAGGGTCATGAAAATCGAAATTTTCAAATTGATCCAAGTGATGGGCTTCTTGTGTCATTTTACTCGTCTCACCTGTAAACTTTGAGTAGACTGCAATTCCGCACTACTCGTTTGGAAAATACAGCAAAAATTATGAAATAACGATTCTGAGTCAAGTTGGAAACACTCAGACCGATTTTTTCCGACACGCGCAATCCAAGATCGATTTCAGCCTGGCAGGGTTACATGCAATAGTAGTTGGGCTCTATGAATATACTAGAGAACTTATGCGGAATTGACATTGAGATGCCGAGAAATCGAAAAAAACCTAAAAATCGAGTAAAAAAATTAGTCTACACCCATAAACTGGAATGGCCTGAATCAAAATTCTTGGCGCGATGTCCGGAACATGGTCGAGTCTTTCAGATCCGGACTCTTAAGTAAACAGGGAGATAGTGTTGATAAGTTGGTATACATTATCTTATTAAATATTTCTGATATGACTGCTTTGAGCATTCTTTTTTTCGTTTTTGTCTTTGAGAGCAACCCAGTGAGAACGCGTTTCATACTTGATACTTTGTTTGAGCAAACAGGGAGATATTATTCGAATCCCGTTATGACGTTGTGTATTATAAATCTTTCTATTATGACTGCTTTGAGCATCGTGATTTTTCGTTTTTTTTTTCATTGTACATTTTTCTTTTTGTCTTTTTTTTGCCTTCCAGATAAGCATTGTGTAAATGTAGTGTGAATCTGAGTGTGCAAATTTTTAAAAAGATGGCGTCTGTTGATTTTGCGTCGCAGCAACGCCTGAAGGTAGTGGTTTCCGATTTTCTAGTGATTGTTATCCTCCAACATCAATATTTCGAACGAGCAATATACTATTTATTAATCATAATTATTTAAATAATAATAATTTAACTAAATTAAATAATTTAAATATGATTCATTTCAGTTCCAGCCCGTGCTCCCTTCACCCTCCATCCACAACCACAGCATCATGACAATGCTTCTATTTTTGTTTTTGTTTACATTATTAACATAGGCAAATTGGGAGATCGGAACCTGAATCACTGCACATGCCATTGATTTTATATTATTAAAATGTTCAAATATTAGTTCGCATTACTGATTAGATGTGAACTGCTCAAAAATCAAGAAAAGGAAGAGAAAGCAAAGAATGCTCTCCTCCTTTTACACATTCTTTCGTCTCTTTCTTTTCGTTTCTTTATCACTTTTGAACAATATGAAATGTGCGCAACTAAAATACAACTTTGTCGGTCTAATTCTGTTCCCTTCCATGGACAGGACTTCATGCCCACTCGTGATCAGACCGAGTCCGCGCGGCTCTTCCTCGCGGTTGCACGCGCCCTCGCGGCTGACCCATCACTCAAACAGCAGGCGGTCAATCTGCTCGGTAAACATTATTTATTTATTTTTATTTATTTACTTTATGTCGAGCAGAAGAATAGTGCGATGCATACTCTGGTGTTTCAAAACTTAAAGTTTTTTTTTGAAATACACTTGAAGTGTCGCTCATTGGAAGTTGACTATAAGTGAACTACAAGTGAAATAACATTTAACCAAATTCATTACAGTAAACTTACGTGTCACTTGTAGTTTTGAAAAACCAGAGTAGGCAGATATAGATTTAGAGCAAACGCGCAACCCGGCTATTTCCTGTCACATGAAACTCGTAAGATTCAGTAGCAGTAGCAGTGCTGTTCTGGATTCTATCTTGTTCATCCACTCTGTATCACTACTAAATCTATTCACGCAGTGGTATCAACCGTATAACCCCCATATACCGGACCATAACTACCGTAACCCACCAACAGTAACCACTGACTACCGTACCCTTCTATCCTGACCATCCTATTGCAGATCTGTTGATGACTGAGGTGGCAGCAACGATTCGTCGCCCGATTCCGACCATCGTCCAAATCGTCAATCACATCGTCGCTCAAGTTGATACGAAGATCAATGTATGATCAATGTCAATCGATATTATCAATCAATCAATAATCCCAATTCTAAATGATTTCTTCGTTTTTGCACATTATTTCTTTGTATTCACAGTCAACGAGTGACTAGTAGAAATCGATAAAATACCGAGAATTCGGGTGAATATTATACATTTTCCAGTATAACGATTGATTCATTGATTTGTTCAGATGGAAGGAGGTGCCCTCTGTCTGAAGTTCGTCGTGACGTCATCGAAGATCTTCTGCGTGAACTCATGCAGAGAGGACGCATGGACGAGGCCAAGTCCACCATCTTCCACTACTTGTGAGTACGGTAGATCTTGGCGGGAGGTTACGGTAATTACCTTGTGAGTACGGTAGATATGGGGAGGTTACGGTAATTAGCTTGTGAGTACGGTAGATATGGGGAGGTTACGGTAATTAGCTTGTGAGTACGGTAGATCTTGGCGGGAGGTCGCGGTAATTAGCTTGATATGGTATGGTAGCGTGGAGGTATCGGTAATTTTTGGATCGTTGGAATTAAGCAGTTATGTGTGATATGGTAGGTGGTCTGTTTTATCGATTGGAGAATAGATTAATTTAATTTATTGATTGGACCCTGCTGATTTCATGTTTCATCATCAACAGATAGATATCAGTTTGAATGATTCCTTCTTCTTTCAGCCCTGCTCTCGCTCCTGCCAAGCCCAAGCCGTTCACCTTCAACTTTGGAACTCCATCCACCAATCCACAGTTGCTCACTTTCCATTTCAACAAATAATCAATATTTGCAGCATACTGTAATGTACCGCTCTTCGTTACTGTTATTGATCGACGATGCACAATACCGTGCCCCATTTCACTTTACTTGTCTTTTTCGTATTATTTGAATATCATCTACCGTACCCTGTTATTTTATCTTTACCGTCAGGTATTATAATGATTGCATGTTAACCAGTTGTTTTCAATTTTATTTTATATTGGTTTTATTTATACATTTGTTAAGCATCATTTTAAACACTCTTCGGTTATTAAGTTTATTGTACTACATTGATATCCTCTCCTTGTTTTAGCGCTTGTTCTGTCCTTTTGAAGTTTGTAGTTTGCTCCCCCAGATCATTTATCGATTGTCACTTGTTTCGTTTCCTACCGTATTGTGGTGCTGATCATCAAGATCAATCGATAAAATTGTGTCGACGAATACTAATCGAAATGAGCAGCCCGCGCATCTTGTGGCGGATCTTATAGATTCGTGGAATCAGTAGGATATCAATGCTAAGGTAATCGCTCTTAGAGTGTGATTGAAAATGGAACACATGTCGTCCTTTAGGGATGAGGGTGAAACGTGAATTCACCCGGGGCTTGTGCAACATTTCGCCTCGTTTTCGCCCCAGCAAACGCGCAACCAGGCGATTTCTCGTCACACGAAACTTGTAAGGTGGAGTAGCATTGCTTATCTCATTATTATCTTGTGCACCCTCTGTATCGCTACTATTTCTATTCAGTTTGTCGTAGCTTCCGTATCAACTCTAAATTATGGACCATAACTACCGTATCCCGCCTACAGTAACCACTGACTACCATACCCTCTTTATCATGACTATCCAATTACAGATCTGTTGATGACTGAGGTGGCAGCAACGATTCGTCGTCCGATTCCGACCATCGTCCAAGTCGTCAATCACATCGTCGCTCATGTTGATACGAAGATCAATGTATCTTGATTTCAATCGATATCATCAATCAATCAATAATCCCAATTCTAAATGATTTCTTCGTTTTGCACACTGTTTCTTTGTATTCGCTGTTGACGAGTGACTAGTAGAAATCGAGCAAATACCGAGAATTCAAGTGAGTATAATTAATTAATCAATATATCGATTGATTTTGATTTGTTCAGATGGAAGAGCCGCTTTGCCCACTGTCTGAAGTTCGTCGTGACGTCATCGAAGATCTTCTGCGTGAGCTCATGCAGAGAGGACGCATGGACGAGGCCAAGTCCACCATCTTCCATTATTTGTAAGTGTACGGTAGATCTTGGCGGGAGGTTACGGTAAATAGATTATGAGTACGGTTAATCTGGAGGAGGTTACGGTAATTAACTGGTAGTGTGAAGGTTACGGTAGTTTGTGGATTGTTGGATGGGAAGGATTGAATAGTGTAGTTATTTATTTATTTATTTATTTATTTATTCCATCAAGTATATTCATGAACACATTGGCAAATGGAAAGGGGGGAGATGGATTTTCGTCGCGTATAAACGATTTCGGTTTAGGGACGACTTCGAGAATCTTTAATGATGAGGTTGGAGGGTAGTTATGTAGTTATGTGAGATAGGGTAGATCTTGAGTTTTGGTTTATCGATTGATTGAATAATCGATTGGACCTGTTGGTTTCATGTTTCATCATCAACAGATAGACAGCAGTTTGAATGATGCCTTCTTCTTTCAGCCCTGCTCTCGCTCCTGCCAAGCCCAAGCCGTTCACCTTCAACTTTGGAACTCCATCCACCAATCCACAGCTGCCCGCTTTCCGGTTCAACAAATAATCAATATTTAGAGCATACTGTATTCCATCGTTCTTAACCTACTGTTATTGATCGCGGATGCAGAATATCTTTCCCCCATTTTTATTTTACTTGTCTCTTTCGTATTAGTGAATATCATCTACCGTATCCTGTTATTTTATCTTTACCGTCAGGTATTATAATAATTGCATGTGACCCCACAGTTGTTTCTAATTTTATTTTATATTGGTTTTATTTATAAATTTGTTAAGCATCATTTTAAACACTCTTCGGTTATTAAGTTTATTGTACTACATTGATATCCTCTCCTTGTTTTAGCGCTTGTTCTGTCCTTTTGAAGTTTGTAGTTTGCTCCCCCAGATCATTACCGATTGTCAATTACAGTATTGTGGTGCTGATCGTTCATCGCGCAAAGGCTCCGAACAAGCATTTCGCCATCAAGAAATTTGTAGCTTTTGAGTTGTTATTGATTGATTGTGGGGAGAAATTATTGATTGATTTTGTCATTTATTCAATGCGTAGGAATCGATGAAAGTTAGTGGTTCGTTTTGTTTCACGTTATATAGGTTTTTTTTGTTTTAGCTGGTGAATCCTGGTTTCATGGTTATTTAAACTTTGATTATCATGACTAGATTATTTGATTCGATTCGAATAGATTATTTATCGGTTTTCAAAACCCGGTGACATCAGAGCCTTCTCTTAAGAGAGATGGCCGTTAAGACTCGACCACCCCCCGGACACGTGAGCTAGCAATGACAACTGGGAGTCCATACTTGGGTGTTAGGAGTGCCCCCGGCCCTTATTACACAAAACGGCTGAAATTTCCTGTTTGTGCCCTCAGGCTATTAGAAAAAATAATTTAAAAAAAAAACTTTAAAAAATCATAATTTCTCAAATTGTTGAGATGAAGTCTAAATACCATCTGCGATGCGTCTAGAGTACACAGTGCTTGCTAATTCACTATTAGCATCGAATGTGCGTTGATTCCTAAATCACTTTTTTGACTCAAAGTTTTGGTTTTTTCGGACAAATCATCCCTTGTTTTAGTGAGTGCCCAAAATTTCCGACCAGGTATTGTAGCCTAAGCAATTCTGCATTGATTTAACTTAAAACTGGGTTCTTCCCGATCGACCATTTTGTCGAATTTTTTGCTCGAACTTCCGTCATCGATGGTTTTCCCGAACAAATGCTGTATTTTCCAAACGATTGGTGAGGAATTGTTGTCCACTCAAAGTTTAGAGGTGAGTCAAGTAAAATGACACAAGTAGCCTATCACTTGGATCAACTTGAAAATTTCGATTTTCACGACCCGGGGGTCATGGTCCGAAAATTTCAAAATTTCTCAAGTTTGAAATGTTTTCATTTATGTAGCTTATTGTGAAGTACTAATGATGTGAATAATATTCAGCCTATGCTCAATGGCTGGTCTCTCCTTTCAACCAATTTTCGAAAATTTTCATTCTGATTGCTTGCGAAAAATCAGAATTGTGTTTGAATCAGTTTCCAACTTGCTTTCTGTAACATCCTATCTAAGTGCTTTGCAATGTACATAATCAATATGAAAATCTTTGATTTTCGAAAATTCATATTTTTTTACCATGACCCCGGGGTCATGGAAATCGATTTTTCAAAAGTGACCCGAATGCCGGGATTCCAGTTCTACTACGTTTATTCATCATGAAACTTCACATTGTCATTGTCACTTGCTCATTGTCGCAGCATTCGAGTCTAAAAACTGCAATATTATAGAAATTTGCCATGAAAGTAGGCACTCAAATTGAATTTTACGAATTTTCGAAAATCAACGATTTTCATATTGATTATGTACATTGCAAACTACTAGGACAGAATGTTACAAAAAGCCAGTTGGAAACCGATTCAAACACGATTCTGATTTTTCACACGCATTCAGAACGAAAATTTTCGAAAATTTTTCGAAAATTGGTTGAAAGGAGAGACCAGCCATTGAGCATAGGCTGAATATTATTCACATCATTAGTACTTCACAATAAGCTACATAAATGAAAACATTTCAAACTTGAGAAATTTTGAAATTTTCGGACCACGGTCATGAAAATCGAAATTTTCAAATTGATCCAAGTGATGAGCTTCTTGTGTCATTTTACTCGTCTCACCTCGAAACTTTGAGTAGACCACAATTCCGCACCAACCGTTTGGAAAATACAGCATTTGTTCGGGAAAACCATCGATGACGGAAGTTCGAGCAAAAAATTCGACAAAATGGTCGATCGGGAAGAACCCAGTTTTAAGTTAAATCAATGCAGAATTGCTTAGGCTACAATACCTGGTCGGAAATTTTGGGCACTCACTAAAACAAGGGATGATTTGTCCGAAAAAACCAAAACTTTGAGTCAAAAAAGTGGTTTAGGAATCAACGCACATTCGATGCTAATAGTGAATTAGCAAGAACTGTGTACTCTAGACGCATCGCAGATGGTATTTAGACTTCATCTCAACAATTTGAGAAATTATGATTTTTTAAAGTTTTTTTAAAAATTATTTTTTCTAATAGCCTGAGGGCACAAACAGGAAATTTCAGCCGTTTTGTGTAATAAGGGCCGGGGGCACTCCTAACACCCAAGTATGGACTCCCAGTTCTCATTGCTAGCTCACGTGTCCGGGGGTGGTCGAATATGATCGAGTCTTAGGGAACAGGCCTCTTAATAAATGTGTTTTAAATGAAATATGACTGTAAATAATGTAAATAATATGGATGATAACTATCGATTGATCTTTATCGATTGATCTTTATCGATTGATCTTTATCGATTGATCTTTATCGATTGATCTTTATCGATTGATCTTTATCGATTGATCTTTATCGATTGATCTTTATCGATTGATCTTTATCGATTGATATCTTTCAGTCCCTGGGAGATTTGACCCAGCTGGAGACACCGTCGGATGGGGAGAAGTATAGTGGAGGAGAGAGTGAGGAGGCAGAGGAGGAGGAACAAGGTTGGTGTGATCTATGTGTGTGTCATATATGGGATGCGACCTAGAAAACGAAATGTGTATGCCTGACTGTGGAATTGCGAGTATGGCATGGGGTTCTCCAGTAGCTAAATCTAGATGAATACTTGATAAAAAGTTTAAATTTTGTTTGATATAAGTTCATGGATACGCCCATAACAGTAAGAAGAGCATCAACGCTTCCCTAACTTGATTGTGTATTATGACTTTGTGAAACATGAATTCCGCAGGAAACGACGATGTGTTGGTTGGTGAGATGGGAGCAATGGGCTTTGTAGAGCAAACGAGCCAGGTAATAATATTATTATTATTATTATTATTATTATTATTATTATTATTATTATTATTATTATTATTTATGAATGAATTCGTCCTCAGGCTCCCTTCCATCTTTACTGTAGTTATTGATTTACTGTACGTATTTATGGGGTTTGGATGATTTGTAGTAAATTTCATGATTCGCTGTATTGGCCTGATAGATTCTTGTTTCGCGTCGTTTGTAATATCAATTGGTATTATTGTTCGGGGATATGCAGTCTTCTAAATATAAAAAAAACAATAAGAAACCTAAAAAGAGCAGTCCTGCTGTCCTCTGATAACGAAAGAGTTTTCTGCCTAATGCAGTGCTTATACATAAACAGTATAGGAATCCTTGATGGCAAACCGTTTGCCGGCAGACGTCACAACCGTAGGCGGAGGCGTTTGTCAGCGATCCTCCCCTACGCTTGTGACGTCACGTTTGTCAGCAGACGGGTTGCCAACGCTCATGGATACGGATGACTCAGATGTCTTGAATCACAATTACCTCTATTATTTATTTATTTGTTTATTCCAGCAAATGTGTATTCATACTTCAATAAATCCCTTTCAGTCTCTGTCGATTCTTCGTGAGCTCGAGTCTGCCGACTTTAGTGATTGCCTCAGCAAGAACAAGGGATGCAAGGCCCTCGTGGATGCTTGTCTCCGTCTGCCCAATCTCAAGGTATACGGTAGTTTTGGTGTGTGTAATCTCAAGGTATACGGTAGCGGGTGATGATGTAGTCTACTCTGATTACGTATGCTAATGTGCGATAGTTTGGGCATAGTGAAATCACATGCTACTGTAGTTAGTTGGTGAGATTACGGTATGAATTTAAATTAATCAATATGATTCGTAGCTGCTGAATCTATCGGGATCAGAGCTGACGGGCGATGTGGCTATGGAATTGACGAAGAAATGGAGTCAATCGAGAACGGATAAGGTGAGTGGATTGGAGGTGAAAGATCAAAGATCAAGCACGAGATCAAGTGTAAAACTGCTGTTGTTCATATAGAAAGTGAGCACAATGATGTTGCATTACACCGACATGATTCTGTTTATAGGCACACCACGAGCTAATTTGAAACTCTCCTCGCTGACAGCGCTCTCTCTTAGACAATTAAAGTGAGAGAATATTACCAGAGCGGAGTGTTTAATAGTAGCTCTGCAGTTATTCAATCAATAATAAATGGCCCCTTCAGGCCATCCTGAACATCTCCACGAACAACCTCTCCGATGCGTTATCTGATATTCGTGATCTCGCCGCGATTCTCGGTGGTACGGTAGATGTCGGCGAGAGCGAGTGAGTATTGATTGATTGGCAGATTATTGATTGATTTTCCAATAAATTTATAAATTACGAATTTAGTGACTATTGTGGATCGCTCAGTGGAGATGAGGACGACGGGGAATGTGAAGAGGATAATGAGGTTGATCTTTGATCTTTGGACTTTGGTCTTTGAACATTTTATTTATTTATTTATTTATTTATTTATTTATTTATTTATTTATTTATTTATTTATTTATTTATTTATTTATTTATTTATTTATTTATTTATTTATTTATTTATTTATTTTATATAGAGCAGAAGAATAGTGCGGGGGCATAAACTGGTTTCTTTCGAAACTTTAAAAAGTGTACTTGAAATACACTTGAAGTCTCGCTCACTGGAAGTAGACTTTCAGTGAACTACTGTGAAAGAACCAAATTCCTTGCATTAGACTTAGATTTCACTTGTAGTTTACTTAAACTAAAGTGGCAATTTATAAGTACATTTTTTTGAAAAAAAAATCCAGAGTAGGCAGATAGAGATTTAGAGCAAACGCGCAACCCGGTGATTTCCCTTCACACGAAACTTGTAAGGTGAAGTAGCATTAGTGATTTCGCTAATGTCTTATTCTTTCGCCAGGTTAACACCTTCATATGCTGGACCATACAATACCATATTCCATCTACAGTAACGACTACCGTACCCCTTAATCATGACCATCCTACTGCAGATCTGATGACTGAGGTGGCATCAACGATTCGTCGTCCGATTCCGACCATCGTCCAAGTCGTCAATCACATCATCGCTCATGTTGATACGAAGATCAATGTATGTTTAGTTCAATCGATATCGATCAATAAATCAATCAATAATCCCATTTCTAAATGATCTCTTCGTTTTGCACACTGTTTCTTTGTATTCGCTGTTGACGAGTAATTACACTAGTAGAAATCGAAAAATTACCGAGAATTTGGGTGAATATTATAAATGGATCAATATATCGATTGATTAATTGATTTCTTCAGATGGAAGAGCCGCTGTGTCCTCTGTCTGAAGTTCGTCGTGACGTCATCGAAGATCTTCTACGTGAGCTCATGCAGAGAGGACGCATGGACGAGGCCAAGTCCACCATATTCCACTACTTGTAAGTACGGTAGATCTGGGCAGGTTACGGTAATTAGAGGGATGTGGTATGGTAGTCAGGAGGTTACGGTAGTTTGTGGTTCATTTTATATTTTTCTGAAATTTTAGCTCAAAATCCGGTCAGTGGTACTTTGTAACATACTTTTCGACCTATGCAAACGGCCAAGAAGCTTTAGTAAACACTGTCAATTCTATTGATTCGATTCGATTCGCCTTGGCGAAGGACATCCTTCACAAGACTATCTAACAGATGTTCCCGATCCCATCCCCTATGCGTTCATTTGAAGGAATAAAATATTATTATTATTATAATTATTATTATTATAATTATTATTATTATTATTATTATTATTGACTGCAGGTCGCAATCGTCTCGAGGATCCCGGCGCGAAAGCACTCGCCAAGGCGTTTACGGTATTGATTGAATTATTGATTTTTTATTGATTTTAAGGCACCTTTGATTTCTGGCCCAGATCATAATATAGATTAATTCTAGTCATTTCTCACTCCTCACCACTCATTAGTCATTTCGCGTAGTAACCTACCCTTTTCTCGGTTGTGGTAAAACCAACCGCATCATGATTGATAGAATGATGAAATGAGAGTTTTGTCTCCTCTTTTCCCATACTCTCTCATCCTAATCCAATTTCATTTTCATATCACCACCATTCCCCTATAAAAGCATTCAATTCCTTTTCTCCGGTTCAGTCCAGAGCTCTCCCATCTTGAGGAGAGCTCGGGGAGCATTTCGCCCCCGTGGACATCGTCCTCCCAGTGAGGAGGACGACCCCTCCATTCGATCGAAAAGATCGAAATGGGGAGGGGGGGGGTGAACGAGGGGGTGGGCCAGAAATCAAAGAAGTTCCGATTTTAATCTCTGTCTTTGCAGACACTGGGGAGTCTGGAGGAGTTCTCGATCCCGCAGAATGGAATACGCAAGGATGGAATTATTGATAGTATTATTGTATATTATTGATCTTTGATCTCCAAGGTGAAATTTGATCTCTAATACATAGTTACCTTACTCTAGCCGCTGAGGCTGAGGCCATCGGCGCGATCGGAACACTCGAGGAGCTCACCGTACACCAGAATGGCATTCATGTAAGCTATGATTGTAGTTTGTGTCGTGATCTTTGATCTTTGATCTCTATAGTTTGATCATCATTCATTTCAGCGCCCCGGAGTGATCGCTCTGGCGGGCGGTGTAACGCGCAATCCGCACATGAAGCGTCTCTTCGTCGCGGATAACGTTGGCGGATGGGAGGGAGCGCTCGCGTTTGCGCAGGTATTGATTGATTTACTGTAGGTATTGATATACTGTAGTTATTGATATACTGTAGTTATTGATATACTGTAGTTATTGATGGGGTTTGGATGATTTATAGTGAATTTCATGGTTCGCTGTATTGGCCTGATAGATTCTTGTTTCGCGTCGTTTGTAATATCAATTGGTATTATTGTTCGGGGATATGCAGTCTTCTAAATATATAATTATTTTTCTCATCGTTTCTGTATTTGCTGTCGCACCTGTCACGGGTGTATCAAATAAATAAAAATAAATAAAATATAAAAAAACAATAAGAAACCTAAAAAGAGCAGTCCTGCTGTCCTCTGATAACGAAAGAGTTTTCTGCCTAATGCAGTGCTTATACATAAACAGTATAGGAATCCTTGATGGCAAACCGTTTGCCGGCAGACGTCACAACCGTAGGCGGAGGCGTTTGTCAGCGATCCTCCCCTACGCTTGTGACGTCACGTTTGTCAGCAGACGGGTTGCCAACGCTCATGGATACGGATGACTCAGATGTCTTGAATCACAATTACCTCTATTATTTATTGTTTCGCGTTTCGCGCCGTTTGTAATATCCATTGGTTTTATTGTTCGGGGATAGTCTGTTATCTTCAGGGGGAAGGCAATAAGAAACATAAAAAAAGAGCTGCATTATTGTGACAGATGACCAGTCTTATCACAGAGGTGTGTATCACAATTACCTATATTAATTAATTGACTTATTATTTATTTATTTACATATTTATTTATACCATCAAATACATATTAAACTTTCAGTCACTGTCGATTCTTCGTGAACTCGAGTCTGCCGACTAGTAGTGATTGCCTCAGTAAAAACAAGGGATGCAAGGCCCTCGTGGATGCTTGTCTCCGTCTGCCCAATCTCAAGGTATGCGGTAGCTTTGGTGTGTGTAATCTTGGGGTATACGGTAGCGAGTGATGCTGTAGTCTACTCTAGTACGGTTGCCAATATGGCGATAGTTTGGACGTAATGAAATCATAGATTACGGTAGTTAGTTGGTGAGATTACGTTATGAAAAATCAATATAAATTGCAGCTGCTGAATCTATCGGGATCGGAGCTGACTGGCGATGTGGCAGAGGAGTTGACGAAGAAATGGAGTCAATCGAGAACAGATAAGGTGAGTGGATTGGAGGTGAAAGATCAAATATCAAGCACGATATCAAGTGTAAAACTGCTGCTTTTCATGTAGAAAGTGAACATAAAGATGTTGTATTGCAGCGAAATGATTGTCTTTATTTAGAGACGGACACTCCAGGTAATTTGAAACTCTCTGGCGACACTCTCGTAGACAATGAGTGCGAGAGAGTATTGTCAGAGCGGAGAGTTTCAAATTAACTTCGTGGTATGGGTTTATGGAAATATTCAATGAATGAAATTGCAATCATTCAGGCAATCCTGAACATCTCCACGAACAATCTCTCTGATGCGTTCTCTGATATTCGTGATCTCGCCACGAGTCTCGGTGGTACGGTAGATGTCGGCCAGAGCGAGTGAGTATTGATTGATTGATTGATTGATTGGCAGATTATTGATTGATTTTTTGAATTAAATTATGATTTACCAATTTAGTTGTTTGACAGAGATGACATGGCATCACTAGCCTAGGCCATAGATCAAATAGCTACGTTACAGATTTGCGAAATGCTTTCTTGTTTTCACAAAAAAATCACTAAATGCGGTCAGGCTTCGTAATTTTTTTACCTATGCCTATGGAGAGGCGTTCCCAGAAAACGGTTTGTCAAGCGTCATGAGTAAGATTCGGTATCCCTGCCCAGTGTCATTTTGTTGTTTTGTCAATCAATAAATTGTTTAAAAAATCGATATCCTGATCAGGGCGTCGAGACTTCGGACGGTGAAAAGTACAGTGATGAAGAGGAGGAAGATGATTACGGTAGATCAATCTAGATTATTGATTATTGTGCTCGATTTGACCGTAAGCGTGCATAGTATGTCTATAAGCCTGGGAGAACGGTCATGGAAAACTTGGTAAAGTGCAAAAAGATGTTGTATTCCCACTCAAATAGTCTGCACTCTCTCACTTGGCGTTCTCTCACTTTTGTTCTACCTCTTTTCAGCGCGTTTCTATGTTCTGACCTCTCTCGAAACGCTCTGTCCGATCGATTATTGATGGTATTACTGTATCTGTATCGATCGATCTCTGATCTTGGTTACGGTATTCGATTCAGAGGAGAGTGATCATGATCGCAGTGGAGACTCGTCGTACAAGGATAATGAGGTAGCAACACGGATGGCGACTGTCAACAGTCAGCAGCAACCCGGTGAGAACATGTTTCATGCTTGATACTTTGTTTGAGCAGACAGGGAGATATTGCTCATAAGTTGTTATATTTCGTTATTAAATATTTCTGCTATGACTGCTTTGAGCATCGTGATTATTCTATTTTTCAATTAAAATTTTTGTTTGTCTTTTTTTTTTCCTTCTAGATAAGCATTGCGTAGAGGGTAGTGTGGTTGTGGATGTGGAAAAGATTGTTTTAAAGGCGGTGCCTGTTGATTTTGTGTCGCCGCAACGTCTGAAGTTGGTGCTGCTTTCACACTTTCCGGTAATACCTATAATACTACTTCGACTTCTGGCAACAATCAATATATTTTGAACGAGCAATATACTATTTATTAATCATAATTAAATTAATTATTTACATATATAATTTAATTTAATATAATAATTTAACTATGATATGATTCAGTTCCTGCCCGTGCTCCCTTCACCCTCCATCCACAACATCAGTCACTCTCCATGAGTCCCCCATCACCATATCCTCATTCGTCTCCGTCCCCACCCCATCTGCCCTCAGGGCACTCTCCGCTCTCGGTGGGGACGCCTTCAGGGAGATGATTGAAGTGAATTACATATATATATATATATATATATATATATATATATATATATATATATATATATATATATATATATATATATTTATTTAAATATTTATATTTATAAATATTAATGCATCCTCACAATGCTAATTTTAGTTATTTGTTCGCATTATTAGAGGCTAATTGGGAGAACCTGAATTCATTTCATCGCAAATGCCATTCATTATTGATTATTAAAGTGTTCAAATATTAGTTTACATTATTGATTAGATATGTTCTGCTCAAATGTTTGGAAAAGCAGGAAATGCTCTCATCCTTTTACACACTCTCTCGCCTCTTTTTCTTTTCTTTTCTTTGCTATCCGCGACTTTTGAATTATGTGAAATGTGCATAAGTATTATAAAATACAACTTTGTCGGTCTAATTCTTTTCCCTTCCATGTACAGGACTTCGTGCCCACTCGTGATCAGACCGAGTCCGCGCGGCTCTTCCTCGCGGTTGCACGCGCCCTCGCGGCTGATCCATCACTCAAACAGCAGGCGGTCAATCTGCTCGGTAAGCGTCACTTATTTATTTATTTATTTATTTTATGTCGAGCAGAAGAATAGTATGGGGGCATATACTGGTTTTTCAAAACTTAAAGTGTACTTGAAATACACTTGAAGTGTCGCTCACTGGAAGTAGACTTTAAGTGAACTACAAGTGAAAGAACCAAATTCCTTACAGTAGACTTACGTTTCACTTGTAGTTTACTTTAACTAAAGTGGCAATTTATAACACGGGTCTCCTGTAAAAGTGTATGAAAATTAGAACCTTTTTCGACAGAAAAAATTGATTTCTTCCGTTTTTATTGATTGTTGTTAGACTGGGCTAACTGAGTGCGAAAACAACATTTTCAAATTTTGTTTTTCGGAATTTGCATATCTATGCAATTTGTTTCTGTAAACTTCAGATGAATGTAACTCGCTTCAATTTTGAGCAATCGTGTAAAACTTTTTTTCAATCGGTTGCTAATGACCTCGCCTACAAATAACTCAATTGAGGATATGGTCGGAAATGTTGTTTTTCATGTGTTATTTCATGAAAACTGTTTTTCAGCATACAAAATGCGATGTTTCTCGAAAATTTTCTCTAAAGGATAAGAGTTTTATTGCAGATTCGGATTCCCCGTCCACAATTAATAAAATCAGTTTTGCGATTCATAACTCAAAAATGATTGTTGTTGAGAATTCGAACCACTAAGACAATTTTGTTAGGTTGGTCGAGATACACGGTTTAAATATGCTAACCGGAACATTAACATAAGTTTGAGCTGATTTACAGCCAAAAATGTGATTTGAGGGAAAATTGCGCTAAGACCAGGACGATATAGAGTAGCACTATTGGGGGGACAGAGTTGGGTTAAAAGATATATCAGGATACCCCAATTTGTGGACGGGGAATCCGAATCTGCAATAAAACTCTTATCCTTTAGAGAAAATGTTCGAGAAACATCACATTTTGTATGCTGAAAAACAGTTTTCATGAAATAACACATGAAAAACAACATTTCCGACCATATCCTCAATTGAGTTATTTGTAGGCGAGGTCATTAGCAACCGATTGAAAAAAAGTTTTACACGATTGCTCAAAAATGAAGCGAGTTACATTCATCTGAAGTTTACAGGAAACAAATTGCATAGATATGCAAATTCCAAAAAAACAAAATTTGAAAATGTTGTTTTCGCACTCAGTTAGGCCGGTCTAACAACAATCAATAAAAACGGAGGAAATCAATTTTTTTCCTGTCGAATGGTTTCATACACTTTTACAGGAGATCCGTGATAAGTACATTTTTTTTTGAGAAAAACCAGAGTAGGCAGATAGAGATTGAGAGTAAACGCGCAACTCGGTGATTTCCTGTCACACGAAATTTGTAAGAGAGCATTAGTTGGCATTTATGATCGTTCTTTCTCCTACACTTGTACCTTTTCATATCACAGATCTCTTGTAAAAAAATGTAGGAAAATGAGACCCTTTTGCTACCGATTTAAAATTTTACTCTCCGATTTGGATGATACTTGTTTGATTAATCATTATGAGGGAAAGGAGAAGGCCTAACAACTTGTTATTCATTTATTCAGTACATTACAGTACATTCAGTACAGTACATTTTTTGAGAAAAAAAACAGTAAGCCGATGGAGATTTAGAGCAAACGCGCAACCCGGTGATTTTTCCGTCAAACGAAATTTGTAAGATGAAGTAGCCTTTCTGATCTTATTATTCTCCTATTCATGTATCGCTACTAATTCTATTCACTTTGTCGTAGCTACCGTATCACCTCCATATGATGGTCATATCTACCGTAGCCCACCTACAGTAACCACTGACTACCGTACCCTACTTGAAATACACTTGAAGTGTCGTTCACTGGAAGTTGAGTTTAAGTGAACTACAAATGAAAGAACCAAATTCATTACAGAAGATTTGCTTTTCACTTGTAGTTTACTGAAGCTAAACTGGCAATTTATAAGTACAATTTTTGAGAAAGAGCAGAGTAGGCAGATAGGGATTTAGAGCAAACTCGCAACTCGGTGATTTCCAGTCACACGAAATTTGTAAGATGAAGTAGCATTAGTGATTTAGCTAATGTCTCATTCTTTTCCCAGCTAACACCTCCTTATGCTTGACCATATCTACCGTATCCCATCTACAGTAACCAATGGCTACCGTACCCTCTTAATCATGAGCATCCTATTGCAGATCTGTTGATTACTGAGGTGGCATCAACGATTCGTCGCCCGATTCCGACCATCGTCCAAGTCGTCAATCACATCATCGCTCATGTTGATACGAAGATCAATGCATCTTCATTTCAATCGATATTAATCAATCAATCAATCAATAATGATCTCGAAACTGATCTCTTCGTTTTGCGCACTAGTTCTTTGTATTCACAGTCAACGAGTGACGCGTAGAAATCGATAAAATACCGAGAATTCGGGAGAATATTGCAAATTGATCAATATATCGATTGATTGTTCAATCGATAAATTTGTTCAGATGGAAGAGCCGCTGTGTCCTCTGTCTGAAGTTCGTCGTGACGTCATCGAAGATCTTCTGCGTGAACTCATGCAGAGAGGACGCATGGACGAGGCCAAGTCCACCAGATTTCACTACTTGTTAGTACGGGAGATCTTGGGTGGAGGTTACGGAAGTTAGCTGGGTATGGTATGGTAGTCAGGAGGTTACGGTAGTTTAGATATGTGATAGAGCGACGTCTTCTTCTTTCAGCCCTGCTCTCGCTCCTGCCAAGCCCAAGCCGTTTACCTTCAACTTTGGAACTCCATCACCAATCCACAGTTGCCCGCTTTCCGTTTCAACAGATAATCAATATTTGGAGCATACTGTAATCCACCGTTCCTCGTTACTGTTATTGATCGACGATGCACAATACCGTTCCCCATTTCACTTTACTTGTCTTTTTCGTATTATTTGAATATCATCTACCGTACCCTGTTATGTTATCTTTACCGTCAGGTATTATAATAATTGCATGTGACCACCCAGTTGTTTCCAATTTCATTTTATTTTTATTTATTTATAAATTTGTTAAGCATCATTTTAAACACTCTTCGGTTATTAAGTTTATTGTACTATATTGATCTCGTCTCCTTGTTTTAGCTCTTTCCTTTTGAAGTTTGTAGTTTGCTCCCCAGATCATTTATCGATTGTCACTTGTTTCGTTTCCTACCGTATTGTGGTGCTGATCATCAAGATCAATCGATAAAATTGTGTCGACGAATACTTATCGAAATTCTTCGGACAATGAGCATCCCGCGCATTTTGTGGCGGATCTTATAGATTCGTGGAATCAGTATGATATCAATGCTAAGGTAATCCTGCTCTTAGAGTGTGATTGAAAATGGAACACATGTCGTCCTTTAGGGATGAGGGTGAAACGTGAATTCACCGGGTGGTTTGTGCAACATTTCACATCGTTTCTAGAGAGAGAGAGAGAGAGAGAGAGAGAGAGAGAGAGAGAGAGAGAGAGAGAGAGAGAGAGAGAGAGAGAGAGAGAGAGAGAGAGAGAGAGAGAGAGAGAGAGAGAGAGAGAGAGAGAGAGAGAGAGAGAGAGAGAGAGAGAGAGAGAGAGAGAGAGAGAGAGAGAGTGGTGTGACAGAGAAAATGGTTGAGCGGATAAGAGAGAGAGAGAGTACGCAAAATTGAGAGAGTAAGCACTGTTAAAGTGTATCATGGTGCGCGATAGAGCGGAGACATACTGTGGTTTTTCAAAACTTATAATGTACTTGAAATGCACTTGAAGTGTCGCTCACTGGAAGTTTAAGTGAACTACAAGTGAACAGTAGACTTACGTTTCACTTGTAGTTTAGTTAAACTAAAGTGGCAATTTATAAGTACATTTTTTGAAAGAAATACAGAGTAGGCAGATAGAGATTTAGGGCAAACGCGCAACCCGGCGATTTCTTGTCACATGAAACTTGTAAGATGAAGTAGCATTAGTGGTTTCGTTCATCCTCTTTCTATGTCTAGATAACATCCATATGATGGACCATAACTACCGTAACACACCTACCGTACCCACTGACTACCGCACCCTCTTTATCATGCAGATCTGTTGATGACTGAGGTGGCAGCAACGATTCGTCGCCCGATTCCGACCGTCGTCCAAGTCGTCAATCACATCGTCGCTCATGTTGATACGAAGATCTATGTATGTTTTTGTCAATCAATTTCATCAATCAATCAATAATCCCAATTCTAAATTATCTCTTCGTTTTGCACACTGTTTCTTTGTATTCGCTGTCAACGAGTAATTACACTAGTAGAAATCAATAAATTACCGAGAATTCAAGTGAAGATTGTAAATTTATCAATATATCGATTGATTTATTGATTTGTTCAGATGGAAGAGCCGCTGTGCCCTCTGTCTGAAGTTCGTCGTGACGTCATCGAAGATCTTCTGCGTGAACTCATTCACAGAGGACGCATGGACGAGGCCAAGTCCACCATCTTCCATTACTTGTGATTGTACGGTAGATCTGGGGAGGTTACGGTATTTAGCTTGAGAGTACGGCAGATCTTGGCGGGAGGTTACGGTAATTAGCTTGAAAGTACGGTAGCTCGGGGGGGGGTGTTACGGTAATTAGCTTGTGAGTACGGTAAATTTTGGCGGGAGGTTACGGTAATTAGCTTGAAAGTACGGTAGCTCGGGGGGGGGTGTTACGGTAATTAGCTTGTGAGTACGGTATATTTTGGCGGGAGGTTACGGTAATTAGCTGGATATGGTATGGTAGTCAACAAGTGACTAGTAGAAATCGATAAAATACCGACAGTTGTTGTGAATTTTATAAATGTATCAGTATATCTATTGATTGATTGATCGATTAATATATTCAGATGGAAGAGCCGCTGTGCCCGCTGTCTGAGGTTCGTCGTGACGTCATCGAAGATCTTATGCGTGAGCTCATGCAGAGAGGACGCATGGACGAGGCCAAGTCCACCATCTTCCATTACTTGTGATTGTACGGTAGATCTGGGGAGGTTACGGTATTTAGCTTGTGAGTACGGCAGATCTTGGCGGGAGGTTACGGTAATTAGCTTGAAAGTACGATAGCTCGGGGGGGGGGGGGGTGTTACGGTAATTAGCTTGTGAGTACGGTAGATTTTGGCGGGAGGTTACGGTAATTAGCTGGATATGGTATGGTAGTCAACAAATGACTAGTTAACCCCTATATAAAAGATCGCAATTCGACCGATTTACCGCGGTAGGTTTTTTGAAATTTGTTCTATCAGGATGTTGTGCCGATTATACCAGATTCCGGCTACTGGGGTTTTCGACCACGCCGGATCGAATGGCACTGGTCCCGAGCCGATCCGGAGCCGTCTTTTAGGTGAAACGCCGGCTCTCGGGTTTTTTGCACATTTTGGCGCACAACTTGGTGATAAGTATATCAAAAATTGCAAGTTGGGGTATGGGAATGACCACAAGACTTGGGGCAATCTAAATCGTATTTTTGCCGATTTTTCCCATTTACGGTTTTTCCGGAAATTCCGGTCAAAGTTGGCGGAGGGCAAAAAAACGCGAAAATCAAAATCGGCAAATATGAATGCTCAAAAACTGTTCGTTCATTTTTTGAGATTAAGACTTATATTAAACAACTTTTTACGGCGCATCTTTTGGTGCTAACGTCGCGCATCTTGTCCCCCGGGATGATGACGAAATAGGCCTCGGAAGAAATCGGGGAAGTAGGTTTTTCGCAATTTTCACCTGTTCAACTTGATTTTCGCGTCCCGGCTCCTGAAAGTAAATTGTACAACTCGAAGAGACGCAACTTTTTGCTTTTGGACCCAACTCATTTGGTTTAGTATTCGCGGAGCTGTGCGGTCGCGAAAAATGGTCAATTTTTAACTTTTTCAAAAAACTCAAATTTCGCACCTTTTTTATTCAACCAAGCTATGCTCATGTTGTAGCGCTTGAAAAACTGGTTTAGAAAAAACATGTCTCTTCACCTCCGCACGACCTCTTTGTACCGCGAAAAATCGCCGAAAAGGTGCGAAAACACAATTTTGCCAGTTTTCTTGGTTAAATTTATTTTAGAATTTGTTTTCGGCGTTTTACATGGCAAAGAAAGTTGTAGCTCGACTCTTTGCGCGTCGATTGGTGTATAATATGACTATATTTAGAAATAAAATGAACCCATGGCGTCGAGGTAAAGAGGTACTACTCTGAAAACACCGAGCGGGTTCGAACCCCGGTTCGATCCACAACTTTTGCTGATTTTTCCTGACTGAAATAAAGTGTTCTAAGGTAGTTTTTCGTGTCAAGAATGATGAAACAACTTGTTTTGAGTCATTCTGAGCAGGAAAATATGTCATGCATGACTCTTAACTCTAACCTCGCTTCAATTGATATCTGTAGCGACATTCATTCAGTTCAACGAAATTTTTCGATAATATTGAGACAAATATTGATCCTAAGACATCCGCAAAACGTCGGAAAGCTTATGAACGAATCCATGAATGTGTTTCGTGTCATGTAATATAGAAAATGGGGGGTTGGGGGGGTGTCCCCCCCAAACAATCAAAAGCTCACTTCTTCCAAGTAATTTTGCCGTTCAAAATTCAAAGCAAATAGTTTTATGTTGTCGTTTTTCATATATTTTTTCGACAAATTGTCTAATAAGTCAGAAAACAAGAGAAAAGTGTCCATACTTGGCGACTCGAGCATTCTATGCGGAAGGGTGCGCAGCACCCTTCCGCGCTAGCGCAATGCTCCTACCGTGCTTCAAGTATTATAATGAAACGCTCAGAAATAAACAAAATTAATGGATCCCCCTAGCACTGCTAGTTAACCCCTATATAAAAGATCGCAATTAGACCAATTTACTGCGGTAGGTTTTTTGAAATTTGTTCTATCAGGATGTTGTGCCGATTATACCAGATTCCGGCTACTGGGGTTTTCGACCACGCCGGATCGAATGGCACTGGTCCCGAGCCGATCCGGAGCCGTCTTTTAGGTGAAACGCCGGATCTCGGGTTTTTTGCACATTTTGGCGCACAACTTGGTGTCAAGTATATCAAAAATTAAAAGTTGGTATACCGAAATGACCACAAGACTTGGGGCAATCTAAATTGTATTTTTGCCGATTTTTCCCGATCACGGTTTTTCCGGAAATTCCGGTCAAAGATGGCGGAGGGCAAAAAAAGGCGAAAATAAAAATGCCGAAATATAAATGCTCAAAAACTGTGCAGACGATTTTCGGGAGAAAGACTTATGTTGAACAACTTTTTACGGCGCATCTTATGGTGCTAATTTCGCGCAAATAAAAATACTTCCCGATGACGAAATAGGCCTCGGAAGAAATCCGGAAAGTAGGTTTTTCGCGATTTTCACCTATTCAACTTGATTTTCGCGTCCCGGCTCCTGAAAGTAAATTGTACAACTAGAGGAGGCGAAACTTTTTGCTTTTGGACCCAACTCATTTCGTGCAATATTCGCGGAGCTGGGCGGTCGCGAAAAATGGTCGATTTTTAACTTTTTCAAAAAACTCAAATTTCGCACCTTTTTTATTCAACCAAACAATGCTCATGATGTAGCGCTTGAAAAACTGGTTTATAAAAACCATGTCTCTTCACCTCCGCACGACCTCTTTGTACCGCGAAAAATCGCCAAAAAGGTGCGAAATCACGATTTTGCCGGTTTTTTTTGGTAAAACTTATTTTTAAAATTGTTTTACGCGTTTTATATGGCAAAGAAAGTTGTAGTCCTACTCTTTACGCGTCGATTGGTGTATAATATGACTATATTCAGAAATAATATAAACCCATGGCGTCGAGGTAAAGAGGTACCACTCTGAAAACACCGAGCGGGTTCGAACCCCGGTTCGATCCAAAACTTTTGCTGATTTTTACAGACAGAGAGAAAGTGTTCTAAGGTAGTTTTTCGTGTCAAGAATGATGAAACAACTTGTTTTGAGTCATTCTGAGCAGGAAAATATGTCATGCATGACTCTTAACTCTAACCTCGCTTCAATTGATATCTGTAGCAACATTCATTCAGTTAAACGATGTTTTTAGATAATATTGAGACAAACATTGATCCTAAGACATCCGGAAAATGTCGTAAAGCTTATGAACGAATCCACGAATGTGTTTTGTGTCATGCAATACAGAAAATGGGGGGTTGGGGGGGTGTCCCCCCCAAACAATCAAAAGGTTGAGCCTGCTTCCAAGTAATTTTGCCGTACAAAATCCAAAGCAAATAGTTTTATGTTGTCGTTTTTCATATATTTTTTCGACAAATCGTCTAATAAGTTAAAAAAACAAGAGAAAAGTGTCCATACTGGGCGACTCGAGCAGTCTTGACGGAAGGGTGCGCAGCACCCTTCCGCGCTAGCGCAATGCTCCTCCCGCGCTACAATTATACATGTCAAAAGTAAAAAAAAATAATGGATCCCCCTAGCACTGCTAGTTAACCCCTATATAAAAGATCGCAAGTAGACCAATTTACCGCGGTAGGTTTTTTGAAATTTCTTTTGTCAAGACCTTGTGCCTTTTATGCCAGATTCCGGCTACTGGGGTTTTCGACCACGCCGGATCGAATGGCACTGGTCCCGAGCCGATCCGGAGCCGTCTTTTAGGTGAAACGCCGGCTCTCGGGTTTTTTGCACATTTTGGCGCCAAACTTGATATTGAATGTGTCAAAAATTAAAAGTTGGTATATAAAAATGACCACAAGACTTGGGGCAATCTAATTTATATTTTTGTAGATTTTTCCCATTCACGGTTTTTCCGGAAATTCAGGTCAAAGTTGGCGGAGAGCAAAAAAAGGCGAAAATCAAAATGCCGAAATATGATAACTCAAAAAATCGCCCATAACTTTTTCTGGTTAAGACCTATGTTAAGCAACTTTTTACGGCGCATCTTTTGGCACTAGTGTCGTGCCCTGAAACGGGTTTGGTGATGACGAAATAGGCCTTGGAAGAAATCCGAAAAGTAGGTTTTTCGTGATTTTCACCTATTCAACTTAATTTTCGCGTCCCGGTTCCTGAAAGTAAATTGTAGAACTCGACGCGGCGCAACTTTTTGCCTTTGGACCCAACTCATTCGAAGCAATATCCACGGAGCGGTGCGGTCGCGAAAAATGGCCGATTTTAAACTTTTTCAAAAAACTCAAATTTCGCACCTTTTTAATTGAACCCAATTATGCTCATGTTGTAGAGCTTGAAAAACTGATTTAGAAAAATTATGTCTCTTCACCTCCGCACGACCTCTTTGTACCGCGAAAAATCGCCGAAAAGGTGCGAAAACACGATTTTGCCAGTTTTCTTGGTTAAATTTATTTTCAAAATCGTTTTAGGCGTTTTATATGTGAAAGAAAGTTGTAGCCCCACTCTTTACGCGTCGATTGGTGTATAATATGACTATATTTAGAAACAAAATGAACTCATGGCGTCGAGGTAAAGAGGTACCACTCTAAAAACACCGAGCGGGTTCGAACCCCGGTTCGATCAAAAACTTTTGCTGATTTTTACTGGCGTCGAGAAAGCGTTCTAAGGTTGTTTTTGGTGCCAAGAATGATGAGACGACTTGTTTTGAGTCATTCTGAGCAGGAAAACATGTCATGCATGACTCTTAACTCTTACCTCGCTTCAATTGATATCTGTAGCGACATTCATTCAGTTCAACGAAATTTTTCGATAATATTGAGACAAACATTGATATTAAGACATCCGCAAAATGTCGGAAAGCTTATGAACGAGTCCACGAATGAGTTTCATGTTATGCAATATAGAAAATGGGGGGTTGGGGGGGTGTCCCCCCCAAACAATCAAAAGGTCGAGCTTGCTTCCAAGTTATTTTGCCGTTCAAAATTCAAAGCAAATAGTTTTATGTTGTCGTTTTTCATATATTTTTTCGACAAATTGTCTAATAAGTCAGAAAACAAGAGAAAAGGGTCCATACTGGGCGACTCGAGCAGTCTTGACGGAAGGGTGCGCAGCACCCTTCCGCGCTAGCGCAATGCTCCTCCCGCGCTTCAAGTATAATAATGAAACGCTGAGAAGTAAAACAATTTTCGGCTCTGCCCCTAGCACTGCTAGTTAACCCCTATATAAAAGATCGCAAGTAGACCGATTTACCGCGGTAGGTTTTTTGAAATTTCTTTTGTCAAGACGTTGGGTGATTTATGCCAGATTCCGGCTACTGGGGTTTTCGACCACGCCGGATCGAATGGCACTGGTCCCGAGCCGATCCGGAGCCGTCTTTTAGGTGAAACGACGGATCTCGGGTTTTTTGCACATTTTGGCGCGCAACTTGGTGAAAAGTATATCAAAAATTGCAAGTTGGGGTATGGGAATGACCACAAGACTTGGGGCAATCTAAATCGTATTTTTGCCGATTTTTCCCATTCACGGTTTTTCCGGAAATTCCGGTCAAAGTTGGCGGAGGGCAAAAAAACGCGAAAATCAAAATCGGCAAATATGAATGCTCGAAATCGGCTCTATAACTTTTTGAGATTAAGACTTATATTAAGCAACTTTTTACGGCGCATCTTTTGGTGCTAACGCCACGCGCCTTGTCCCCAGGGATTATGACGAAATAGGCCTCGGAACAAATCCAGGAAGTAGGTTTTTCGCAATTTTCACCTATTCAACTTAATTTTCGGGTCCCGGCTCCTGAAACTAAATTGTACAACTCGACGTGCCGCATCTTTTTGCTTTTGGACCCAACTCATTCCGAGCAATATTCATGGAGCTGTGCGGTCGCGAATAATGGTCGATTTTTCACTTTTCAAAAAAACTCAAATTTCGCACCTTTTGCTTTTCTCCAAACTATGCTCATGTTGTAGAGCTTGAAAAACTGATTTAGAAAATTTATGTCACTCCACCTCCGCACGACCTCTTTGTACCGCGAAAAATCGCCGAAAAGGTGCGAAAACACGATTTTGCCAGTTTTCTTGCCTAAATTTATTTTTAAAGTTGTTTGAGACGGTTTATATGGCAAAGAAAGTTGTAGTCCTACTCTTTGCGCGTCGATTGGGGTATAATATGACTATATTTAGAAACAAAATGAACCCATGGCGTCGAGGTAAAGAGGTACCACTCTAAAATCACCGAGCGGGTTCGAACCCCGGTTCGATCCAAAACTTTTGCTGATTTTTCCTGACTGAAAGAAAGTGTTCCAAGGTAATTTTAGGTGCCGGGAATGATGAGATGACTTGTTTTGAGTCATTCTGAGCAGGAAAACATGTCATGCATGACTCTTAACTATTCAATTGATATCTGTAGCAACTTTCATTCAGTTCAACGAAATTTTTCGATAATATTGAGACAAATATTGATCCTAAGACATCCGGAAAATGTCGGAAAGCTTATGAACGAGTCCACGAATGAGTTTCATGTCATATAATATAGAAAATGGGGGGGTTGGGGGGGTGTCCCCCCCAAACAATCAAAAGCTCACGACAACTGCTTCCAAGTAATTTTGCTGTTCAAAATTCAAAGGAAATAGTTTTATGTTGTCGTTTTTCATATATTTTTTCGACAAATCGTCTAATAAGTCAGAAAACAAGAGAAAAGGGTCCATACTAGGCGACTCGAGCAGTCTATACGGAAGGGTGCGCAGCACCCTTCCGTGCTAGCGTAATGCTTCTCCCGCGATAAAAGTATACATGTCAAAAGTAAAACAATTTTCGGCTCTGCCCCTAGCACTGCTAGTTAACCCCTATATAAAAGATCGCAATTAGACCAATTTACCGGGATAGGTTTTTTCAAATTTGTTCTATCAAGATGTTGGGGGAAATATGCCAGATTCCGGCTACTGGGGTTTTCGACCACGCCGGATCGAATGGCACTGGTCCCGAGCCGATCCGGAGCCGTCTTTTAGGTGAAACGACGGATGTCGGGTTTTTTGCACATTTTGGCGCGCAACTTGGTGTCAAGTATATCAAAAATTGCAAGTTGGGGTATGGAACTGACCATAAGACTTGGGGCTATCCAAATTGTATTTTTGCCGATTTTTCCGATTTGCTGGTAGCCGGGAAATTACGGTCAAAATTGGCGGAGAGCAAAAAAACGCGAAAATTAAAATCGGGAAATATGAATGCTCAAAAACTGTTCGTTCATTTTTTGAGATTAAGACTTATATTAAACAACTTTTTACGGCGCATCTTTTGGTGCTAACGTCGCGCATCTTGTCCCCCGGGATGATGACGAAATAGGCCTCGGAAGAAATCGGGGAAGTAGGTTTTTCGCAATTTTCACCTGTTCAACTTGATTTTCGCGTCCCGGCTCCTGAAAGCAAATTGTACAACTCGATGAGGCGCAACTTTTTGCTTTTGGACCCAACTCATTTGGTTTAGTATTCGCGGAGTTGTGCGGTCGCGAAAAATGGTCAATTTTTAACATTTTCAAAATACTCAAATTTCGCACCCTTTTTATTTAATCAAACTATGCTCATGTTGTAGCGCTTGAAAAACTGATTTAGAAAAACTATGTCTCTTCACCTCCGCACGACCTCTTTGTACCGCGAAAAATCGCCGAAAAGGTGCGAAAACACGATTTTGCCAGATTTCGTGAATAAATTTATTTTAAAAATTATTTTAGGCGTTTTACATGGCAAAGAAAGTTGTAGCGCGACTCTTTGCGCGTCGATTGGTGTATAACATGACTATATTTAGAAACAAAATGAACTCATGGCGTCGAGGTAAAGAGGTACTACTCTAAAATCACCGAGCGGGTTCGAACCCCGGTTCGATCCAAAACTTTTGCTGATTTTTACAGAGCGAAAAAAAGTGTTCTAGGGTAGTTTTTCGTGTTAAGAATGATGAAACAAGTTATTTTGAGTCATTCTGAGCTGGAAAACATGTCATGCATGACTCTTAACTCTTACCTCGCTTCAATTGATATCTGTAGCGACATTCATTCAGTTCAACGAAATTTTTCGATAATATTGAGACAAACATTGATCCTAAGACATCCGGAAAATGTCGGAAAGCTTATGAACGAGTCCACAAATGTGTTTCGTGTCAAACAATATAGAAAATGGGGGGTTGGGGGGGTGTCCCCCCCAAACAATCAAAAGGTCGAGTTTGCTTCCAAGTAATTTTGCCGTTCAAAATTCAAAGCAAATAGTTTTATGTTGTCGTTTGTCATATATTTTTTCGACAAGTCGTCTAATAAGACAGAAAACAAGATACTGAGCGACTCGAGCAGTCTAGACGGAAGGGAGTAATTGAGGCGGATGGGCGCGCAGCGCCCTTCCGCGCTAGCGAAATGCTCCTCCCGCGCTAAAAGTATAAAACGCTCGCAAGTAAAACAATTTATGGATCCCCCTAGCACTGCTAGTTAACCCCTATATAAAAGATCGCAATTCGACCGATTTACTGCGATAGGTTTTTTTGAAATTTGTTCTATCAGGATGTTGGGTGATTTATGCCAGATTCCGGCTACTGGGGTTTTCGACCACGCCGGATCGAATGGCACTGGTCCCGAGCCGATCCGGAGCCGTCTTTTAGGTGAAACGCCGGCTCTCGGGTTTTTTGCACATTTTGGCGCTAAACTTGATATTAAATGTGTAAAAAATTAAAAGTTGGTATATCAAAATGACCACAAGACTTGGGGCAATCTAAATCGTATTTTTGCCGATTTTTCCCAATCACGGGTTGCCGCGAGATTAGCGTTCGAAGTTGGCGGAGAGCAAAAAAATGCAAAAATCGTGCGCGCATAATTTGATTGCTCAAAATCGGCTCTATAACTTTTTGAGATTAAGACTTATATTAAACAACTTTTTACGGCGCATCTTTTGGTGCTATCGCCAGGCGACTTGTCCCCCGGGATTATGACGAAATAGACCTGGGAAAAAATCCGGAAAGTAGGTTTTTCGCAATTTTCACCTATTCAACTTAGTTTTCTCGTCCCGGCTCCTGAAAGTAAATTGTAGAACTCGATGCGGCGCAACTTTTTGCTTTTGGACCCAACTCATTTCGTTCAGTATTCGCGGAGTTGTGCGGTCGCGAAAAATGGTCGATTTTAAACTTTTTCAAAAAACTCAAATTTCGCACCTTTTTTATTCAACCTAACTATGCTCATGTTGTAGCGCTTGAAAAACTGATTCAGAAAAACTATATCACTTCACCTCCGCACGACCTCTTTGTACCGCGAAAAATCGCCGAAAAGGTGCGAAAACACGATTTTGCCAGTTTTCTTGGTTAAATTTATTTTTAAAATTGTTTTAGGCGTTTTACATGGCAAAGAAAGTTGTAGCCCCACTCTTTGCGCGTCGATTGGTGCATAATATGACTATATTTAGAAACAAAATGAACTCATGGCGTCGAGGTAAAGAGGTACCACTCTAAAATCACCGGGCGGGTTCGAACCCCGGTTCGATCCAAAACTTTTGCTGATTTTTCCTGACTGAAATATAGTGTTTTAGGGTAGTTTTTCGTGTTAAGAATGATGAAACAACTTGTTTTGAGTCATTCTGAGCAGGAAAACATGTCATGCATGACTCTTAACTCTTACCTCGCTTCAATTGATATCTGTAGCGACATTCATTCAGTTCAACGAAATTTTTCGATAATATTGAGACAAACATTGATCCTAAGACATCAGGAAAATGTCGGAAAGCTTATGAACGAGTCCACTCATTCGTGGCGTCGAGGTAAAGAGGTAGCACTCTAAAAACACCGAGCGGGTTCGAACCCCGGTTCGATCCAAAACTTTTGCTGATTTTTCCTGACTGAAATAAAGTGTTCTAGGGTAGTTTTTCGTGTTAAGAATGATGAAACAACTTGTTTTGAGTCATTCTGAGCAGGAAAACATGTCATGCATAACTAACTCTAACCTCGCTTCAATTGATATCTGTAGCGACATTCATTCAGTTCAACAAAATTATTCGATAATATTGAGACAAACATTGATCCTAAGACATCCACAAAATGTCGGAAAGCTTATGAACGAGTCCACAAATGTGTTTCGTGTCAAACAATATCGAAAATGGGGGGTTGGGGGGGTGTCCCCCCCAAACAATCAAAAGCTTACGCCAACTTCTTCCAAGTAATTTTGCCGTTCAAAATTCAAAGCAAATAGTTTTATGTTGTCGTTTTTCATATATTTTTTCGTCTAATAAGTCAGAAAACAAGAGAAAAGGGTCCATACTAGGCGACTCGAGCAGTCTATACGGAAGGGTGCGCAGCACCCTTCCGTGCTAGCGCAATGCTCCTCCCACGCTTCAAGTATAATAATGAAACGCTCAGAAGTAAACAAAATTAATGGATCCCCCTAGCACTGCTAGTTAACCCCTATATAAAAGATCGCAATTCGACCGATTTACTGGGATAGGTTTTTTGAAATTTCTTTTGTCAAGATGTTGTGCCGATTATACCAGATTCCGGCTACTGGGGTTTTCGACCACGCCGGATCGAATGGCACTGGTCCCGAGCCGATCCGGAGCCGTCTTTTAGGTGAAACGCCGGCTCTCGAGTTTTTTGCACATTTTGGCGCTAAACTTGATATTAAATGTGTCAAAAATTAAAAGTTGGTATATCATAATGACCACAAGACTTGGGGCAATCTAATTTATATTTTTGCCGATTTTTCCCATTCACGGTTTCTCCGGAAATTCCGGTCAAAGTTGGCGGAGGGCAAAAAAAGGCGAAAATCAAAATGCCGAAATATGATTGCTCAAAATCGGCTCTATAACTTTTTGAGATTAAGACTTATATTAAGCAACTTTTTACGGCGCATCTTTTGGTGCTAACTACGCGCGTCTTGTCCCCCGGGATTATGACGAAATAGGCTTCGGAAGAAATCCGGAAAGTAGGTTTTTCGCGATTTTCACCTATTCAACTTAATTTTCTCGTCCCGGCTCCTGAAAGTAAATTGTACAACTCGATGAGGCGCAACTTTTTACTTTTGGACCCAACTTATTTGGTTTAGTATTCGCGGAGCTGTGCGGTCGCGAAAAATGGTCGATTTTTAACTTTTACAAAAAACTCAAATTTCGCACCTTTTTTATTCAACCCAACTATGCTCATGTTGTAGGGCTTGAAAAACTGATTCAGAAAAACTATGTCACTTCACCTCCGCACGACCTCTTTGTACCGCGAAAAATCGCCGAAAAGGTGCGAAAACACGATTTTGCCAGTTTTCTTGGTTAAACTTATTTTTAAAATTGTTTTACGCGTTTTATATGGCAAACAAAGTTGTAGTACTACTCTTTGCGCGTCGATTGGTGTATAATATGACCATATTCAGTAGCAAAATGAACCCATGGCGTCGAGGTAAAGAGGTACCACTCTAAAATCACCGAGCGGGTTCGAACCCCGGTTCGATCCAAAACTTTTGCTGATTTTTACTGGTCTTGAGAATGTGTCCTAGGGTAGTTTTTTGTGCTAAGAATGATGAAACAAGTTATTTTGAGTCATTCTGAACTGGAAAACGTTTATTTTATAGCAAAACATCTCTTCTAAAAGAGTAATTGAGGCGGATGGGCGCGCAGCGCCCTTCCGCGCTAGCGAAATGCTCCTCCCGCGCTAAAAGTATAAAACGCTCGCAAGTAAAACAATTTATGGATCCCCCTAGCACTGCTAGTTAACCCCTATATAAAAGATCGCAATTAGACCGATTTACTGCGGTAGGTTTTTTGAAATTTGTTCTATCAGGATGTTGTGCCGATTATACCAGATTCCGGCTACTGGGGTTTTCGACCACGCCGGATCGAATGGCACTGGTCCCGAGCCGATCCGGAGCCGTCTTTTAGGTGAAACGACGGATGTCGAGTTTTTTGCACTTTTTGGCGCCAAACTTGATATTAAATGTATCAAAAATTAAAAGTTGGTATATAAAAATGACCACAAGACTTGGGGCAATCTAATTTATATTTTTGCCGATTTTTCCCAATCACGGGTAGCCGGGAAATTGCGGTCAAAGATGGCGGAGGGCAAAAAAAGGCGAAAATAAAAATGCCGAAATATAAATGCTCAAAAACTGTGCAGACGATTTTCGGGAGAAAGACTTATGTTGAACAACTTTTTACGGCGCATCTTATGGTGCTAATTTCGCGCAAATAAAAATACTTCCCGATGACGAAATAGGCATCGTAAGAAATTCGGAAAGTAGATTTTTCGCGATTTTCACCCATTCAACTTGATTTTCACGTCCCGGCTCCTGAAAGTAAATTGTACAGCACGATGAGGCACAACTTTTCCCTTTTGGACCCAACTCATTTGGTTTAGTATCCACGGAGCTGTGCGGTCGCGAAAAATGGTCGCTTTTTAACTTTTTCAAAAAACTCAAATTTCGCACCTTTTTTATTCAACCTAACTATGCTCATGTTGTAGCGCTTGAAAAACTGGTTTAGAAAAACTATGTCACTTCACCTCCGCACGACCTCTTTGTACCGCGAAAAATCGCCGAAAAGGTGCAAAAACACGATTTTGCCAGTTTTCTTGATTAAACTTATTTTAGAAATTGTTTTACGCGTTTTATATGCGAAAGAAAGTTGTAGTCCCACTCTTTACGCGTCGATTGGTGTATAACATGACTATATTTAGAAACAAAATGAACTCATGGCGTCGAGGTAAAGAGGTACCACTCTAAAAACACCGAGCGGGTTCGAACCCCGGTTCGATCCAAAACTTTTGCTGATTTTTCCTGACTGAAATAAAGTGTCCTAGGGTAGTTTTTTGTGCTAAGAATGATGAAACAAGTTGTTTTGAGTCATTCTGATCCCGAAAACGTTTATTTTATAGCAAAACATCTCTTCTAAAAGAGTAATTGAGGCGGATGGGCGCGCAGCGCCCTTCCGCGCTAGCGAAATGCTCCTCCCGTGCTAAAAGTATAAAACGCTCGCAAGTAAAACAATTTATGGATCCCCCTAGCACTGCTAGTTAACCCCTATATAAAAGATCGCAATTAGACCAATTTACCGGGATAGGTTTTTTCAAATTTGTTCTATCAAGATGTTGGGGGAAATATGCCAGATTCCGGCTACTGGGGTTTTCGACCACGCCGGATCGAATGGCACTGGTCCCGAGCCGATCCGGAGCCGTCTTTTAGGTGAAACGACGGATGTCGGGTTTTTTGCACATTTTGGCGCGCAACTTGGTGTCAAGTATATCAAAAATTGCAAGTTGGGGTATGGAACTGACCATAAGACTTGGGGCTATCCAAATTGTATTTTTGCCGATTTTTCCGATTTGCTGGTAGCCGGGAAATTACGGTCAAAATTGGCGGAGAGCAAAAAAACGCGAAAATTAAAATCGGGAAATATGAATGCTCAAAAACTGTTCGTTCATTTTTTGAGATTAAGACTTATATTAAACAACTTTTTACGGCGCATCTTTTGGTGCTAACGTCGCGCATCTTGTCCCCCGGGATGATGACGAAATAGACCTCGGAAGAAATCCGGAAAGTAGGTTTTTCGCAATTTTCACCTACTCAACTAAATTTTTGCGTCCCGGCTCCTGAAACTAAATTGTACAACTCGAGGAGACTGAACTTTTTGCTTTTGGACCCAACTCATTCCGAGCAATATTCGCGGAGCTGGGCGGTCGCGAAGAATGGTCGATTTTTTACTTTTTCAAAAAACTCGAATTTCGCACCTTTTTTATTCAACCAAACTATGCTCATGTTGTAGCCCTTGAAAAATTGTTTTAGAAAAACTATGTCACTTCACCTCCGCACGACCTCTTTGTGCCGCGAAAAATCGCCGAAAAGGTGCGAAAACACGATTTTGCCGGTTTTCTTGGTTAAATTTATTTTAAAAATTATTTTAGGCGTTTTATATGGCAAAGAAAGTTGTAGTCATACTCTTTGCGCGTCGATTGGTGTATAATATGACTACATTCAGAAACAAAATGAACCCATGGCGTCGAGGTAAAGAGGTACTACTCTAAAATCACCGAGCGGGTTCGAACCCCGGTTCGATCCAAAACTTTTGCTGATTTTTCCCGACTGAAATAAAGTGTTCTAGGGTAGTTTTTCGTGTTAAGAATGATGAAACAACTTGTTTTGACTCATTCTGAGCAGGAAAACATGTCATGCGTGACTCTTAACTCTTACCTTGCTTCAATTGATAGCGACATTCATTCAGGTCAACGAAATTTTTCGATAATATTGAGACAAACATTGATCCTAAGACATCCGGAAAATGTCGGAAAGCTTATGAACGAGTCCACGAATGAGTTTCATATCATATAATATAGAAAATGGGGGGTTGGGGGGGTGTCCCCCCCAAACAATCAAAAGGTCGAGCTTGCTTCCAAGTACTTTTACCGTTCAAAATTCAAAGCAAATAGTTTTATGTTGTCCTTTTCATATATTTTTTCAACAAATTGTCTAATAAGTCAGAAAACAAGAGAAGAGTGTCCATACTTGGCGACTCGAGCAGTCTATGCGGAAGGGTGCGCAGCACCCTTCCGCGCTAGCGCAATGCTCCTCCCGCGCTTCAAGTATAATAATGAAACGCTCAGAAGTAAAAAAAATTAATGGATCCCCCTAGCACTGCTAGTTAACCCCTATATAAAAGATCGCAATTAGACCAATTTACCGGGATAGGTTTTTTCAAATTTGTTCTATCAAGATGTTGGGGGAAATATGCCAGATTCCGGCTACTGGGGTTTTCGACCACGCCGGATCGAATGGCACTGGTCCCGAGCCGATCCGGAGCCGTCTTTTAGGTGAAACGACGGATGTCGGGTTTTTTGCACATTTTGGCGCGCAACTTGGTGTCAAGTATATCAAAAATTGCAAGTTGGGGTATGGAACTGACCATAAGACTTGGGGCTATCCAAATTGTATTTTTGCCGATTTTTCCGATTTGCTGGTAGCCGGGAAATTACGGTCAAAATTGGCGGAGAGCAAAAAAACGCGAAAATTAAAATCGGGAAATATGAATGCTCAAAAACTGTTCGTTCATTTTTTGAGATTAAGACTTATATTAAACAACTTTTTACGGCGCATCTTTTGGTGCTAACGTCGCGCATCTTGTCCCCCGGGATGATGACGAAATAGACCTCGGAAGAAATCCGGAAAGTAGGTTTTTCGCAATTTTCACCTACTCAACTAAATTTTTGCGTCCCGGCTCCTGAAACTAAATTGTACAACTCGAGGAGACTGAACTTTTTGCTTTTGGACCTAACTCATTTGGTTTAGTATTCGCGGAGCTGTGCGGTCGCGAAAAATGGTCGATTTTTAACTTTTTCAAAAAACTCAAATTTCGCACCTTTTTTATTCAACCTAACTATGCTCATGTTGTAGCGCTTGAAAAACTGGTTTAGAAAAATCATATCCGTTCACCTCCGCACGACCTCTTTGTACCGCGAAAAATCGCCGAAAAGGTGCGAAAACACGATTTTGCCGGTTTTCTTGGTTAAATTTTTTTTTAAATTTGTTTTAGGCGTTTTATATGGCAAAGAAAGTTGTAGCCCTACTCTTTGCGCGTCGATTGGTGTATAACATGACTATATTTAGAAACAAAATGAACTCATGGCGTCGAGGCAAAGAGGTACTACTCTAAAATCACCGAGCGGGTTCGAACCCCGGTTCGATCCAAAACTTTTGCTGATTTTTCCTGACCGAAATAAAGTGTTCTAGGGTAGTTTTTCGTGTTATGAATGATGAAACAAGTTATTTTGACTCATTTTGAGCTGGAAAACATGTCATGCATGACTCTTAACTCTAACCTCGCTTCAATTGATATCTGTAGCGACATTCATTCAGTTCAACGAAATTTTTTCGATAATATTGAGACAAACATTGATCCTAAGACATCCGCAAAATGTCGGAAAGCTTATGAACGAGTCCACAAATGTGTTTCGTTTCAAACAATATAGAAAATGGGGGGTTGGGGGGGTGTCCCCCCCAAACAATCAAAAGCTTGCGCCAACTTCTCCCAAGTAATTTTGCCGCTCAAAATTCAAAGCAAATAGTTTTATGTTGTCGTTTTTCATATATTTTTTTCGACAAATCGTCTATTAAGTCAGAAAAGAAGAGAAAAGTGTCCATACTTGGCAACTTGAGCATTCTATGCGGAAGGGTGCGCAGCACCCTTCCGCGCTAGCGCAATGCTCCTCCCGTGCTTCAAGTATAATAATGTAACGCTTAGAAGTAAACAAAATTAATGGATCCCCCTAGCACTGCTAGTTAACCCCTATATAAAAGATCGCAATTCGACCGATTTACTGCGGTAGGTTTTTTGAAATTTCTTTTGTCAAGACGTTGGGGGAAATATGCCAGATTCCGGCTACTGGGGTTTTCGACCACGCCGGATCGAATGGCACTGGTCCCGAGCCGATCCGGAGCCGTCTTTTAGGTGAAACGCCGGCTCTCGGGTTTTTTGCACATTTTGGCGCTAAACTTGATATTAAATGTGTCAAAAATTTAAAGTTGGTATATCAAAATGACCACAAGACTTGGGGCAATCCAAATCGTATTTTTGCCGATTTTTCCCAATCACGGGTTGCCGCGAGATTAGCGTTCGAAGTTGGCGGAGAGCAAAAAAATGCAAAAATCGGGCGCGCATAATTTGATTGCTCGAAATCGGCTCTATAACTTTTTGAGATTAAGACTTATATTAAACATCTTTTTACGGCGCATCTTTTGGTGCTAACGCCACGCGCCTTGTCCCCCGGGATTATGACGAAATAGGCCTGGGAAGAAATCCGGAAACTAGGTTTTTCGCAATTTTCACCCATTAAAAGTAATTTTCGCGTCCCGGCTCCTGAAACTAAATTGTAGAACTCGATGCGGCGCAACTTTTTGCTTTTGGACCCAACTCATTTGGTTTAGTATTCGCGGAGTTGTGCGGTCGCGAAAAATGGTCGATTTTAAACTTTTTCAAAAAACTCAAATTTCGCACCTTTTTTATTCAACCTAACTATGCTCATGTTGTAGCGCTTGAAAAACTGATATAAAAAATCTATGCCTCGTGACCTCCGCACGACCTCTTTATACCGCGAAAAATCGCCGAAAAGGTGCGAAAACACGATTTTGCCAGTTTTCTAGGTTAAATTTATTTTGAAAGTTGTTTTAGGCATTTTATATGGCAAAGAAAGTTGTAGTCCTACTCTTTGCGCGTCGATTGGGATATAATATAACTATATTTAGAAACGAAATGAACTCATGGCGTCGAGGTAAAGAGGTACCACTCTAAAAACACCGAGCGGGTTCGAACCCCGGTTCGATCCAAAACTTTTGCTGATTTTTCCTGACTGAAAGAAAGTATCCTTGGGTAATTTTATGTGCCAAGAATGATGAAATAACTTGTTTTGAGTCATTCTGAGCAGGAAAATATGTCATGCATGACTCTTAACTCTAACCTCGCTTCAATTGATTTCTGCAGCGACATTCATTCAGGTCAACGAAATTTTTCGATAATGTTGAGAGAAACATTGATCCTAAGACATCCGGAAAATGTCGGAAAGCTTATGAACGAGTCCACGAATGAGTTTCATGTCATGTAATATAGAAAATGGGGGGTTGGGGGGGTGTCCCCCCCAAACAATCAAAAGCTCACGACAACTGCTTCCAAGTAATTTTGCTGTTCAAAATTCAAAGCAAATAGTTTTATGCTGTCGTTTTTCATATATTTTTTCGACAAATCGTCTAATAAGTCAGAAAACAAGAGAAAAGGGTCCATACTAGGCGACTCGAGCAGTCTATACGGAAGGGTGCGCAGCACCCTTCCGTGCTAGCGTAATGCTTCTCCCGCGATAAAAGTATACATGTCAAAAGTAAAACAATTTTCGGCTCTGCCCCTAGCACTGCTAGTTAACCCCTATATAAAAGATCGCAATTAGACCAATTTACCGGGATAGGTTTTTTCAAATTTGTTCTATCAAGATGTTGGGGGAAATATGCCAGATTCCGGCTACTGGGGTTTTCGACCACGCCGGATCGAATGGCACTGGTCCCGAGCCGATCCGGAGCCGTCTTTTAGGTGAAACGACGGATGTCGGGTTTTTTGCACATTTTGGCGCGCAACTTGGTGTCAAGTATATCAAAAATTGCAAGTTGGGGTATGGAACTGACCATAAGACTTGGGGCTATCCAAATTGTATTTTTGCCGATTTTTCCGATTTGCTGGTAGCCGGGAAATTACGGTCAAAATTGGCGGAGAGCAAAAAAACGCGAAAATTAAAATCGGGAAATATGAATGCTCAAAAACTGTTCGTTCATTTTTTGAGATTAAGACTTATATTAAACAACTTTTTACGGCGCATCTTTTGGTGCTAACGTCGCGCATCTTGTCCCCCGGGATGATGACGAAATAGACCTCGGAAGAAATCCGGAAAGTAGGTTTTTCGCAATTTTCACCTACTCAACTAAATTTTTGCGTCCCGGCTCCTGAAACTAAATTGTACAACTCGAGGAGACTGAACTTTTTGCTTTTGGACCCAACTCATTCCGAGCAATATTCGCGGAGCTGGGCGGTCGCGAAGAATGGTCGATTTTTAACTTTTTCAAAAAACTCGAATTTCGCACCTTTTTTATTCAACCAAACTATGCTCATGTTGTAGCGCTTGAAAAACTGGTTTAGAAAAACTATGTCACTTCACCTCCGCACGACCTCTTTGTACCGCGAAAAATCGCCGAAAAAGTGCGAAAACACGATTTTGCCAGTTTTCTTGGTTAAACTTATTTTCAAAATTGTTTTAGGCGTTTTGCATAGCAAAGAAAGTTGTAGCCCCACTCTTTACGCGTCGATTGGTGTATAATATGACTATATTCAGAAATAAAATGAACCCATGGCGTCGAGGTAAAAAGGTACCACTCTAAAAACACCGAGCGGGTTCGAACCCCGGTTCGATCCAAAACTTTTGCTGATTTTTCCTGACTGAAATAAAGTGTTCTAGGGTAGTTTTTCGTGATATAAATGATGAAACAAGTTGTTTTGAGCCATTCTGAGCAGGAAAACATGTCTTGCATGACTCTTAACTTTTACCTCGCTTCTATTGATATCTGTAGCGACATTCATTCAGTTCAACGAAATTATTCGATAATATTGAGACAAACATTGATCCTAAGACATCCACAAAATGTCGGAAAGCTTATGAACGAGTCCACAAATGTGTTTCGTGTCAAACAATATAGAAAATGGGGGGTTGGGGGGGTGTCCCCCCCAAACAATCAAAAGCTCACGCCAACTTCTTCCAAGTAATTTTGCCGTTCAAAATTCAAAGCAAATAGTTTTATGTTGTCGTTTTTCATATATTTTTTCGACAATAAGTCAGAAAACAAGAGAAAAGCACGGCGGTTCAATGAAGAGAAATCCCTACATTTAACTTTGGCTTGAAGCCTCTTGCATTACGAAAAATCGGCAAAGTTGGTTTGCACTGGGCGGGATTCGAACCTACGAGGTTCGGATAGATACACAAAAGCTCTACCCACTAAGCCACATCGGCATGTCTCGCGAATCGTAAAACTCGATGATAGGTCTAATCAGAAGCGAGCGCCCAGATATACCGTAGTCAACTTTCGCGCTGGGAGAACCTAGATGTTTTAGTGCTTATCATCACTCAGTTTGCGATACTTCCTTTCTCCGGCAAGAGCTTCTTAGTTACTATCATTGAGCCGCCGTGAAAAGGGTCCATACTGGGCGACTCGAGCATTCTAGACGGAAGGGTGCGTAGCACCCTTCCGCGCTAGCGTAATGCTCCTCCCGCGCTACAAGTATAAAAGGCTCACAAGTAAAACAATTTATGGATCCCCCTAGCACTGCTAGTTAACCCCTATATAAAAGATCGCAATTCGACCGATTTACCGCGGTAGGTTTTTTGAAATTTGTTCTATCAGGATGTTGTGCCGATTATACCAGATTCCGGCTACTGGGGTTTTCGACCACGCCGGATCGAATGGCACTGGTCCCGAGCCGATCCGGAGCCGTCTTTTAGGTGAAACGCCGGCTCTCGGGTTTTTTGCACATTTTGGCGCGCAACTTGGTGTCAAGTATATCAAAAATTTAAAGTTGGTATACGAAAATGATCACAAGACTTGGGGCAATCTAAATCATATTTTTGCCGATTTTTCCCAATCACGGGTTGCCGCGAGATTAACGTTCGAAGTTGGCGGAGAGCAAAAAAATGCAAAAATCGGGCGCGCATAATTTGATTGCTCGAAATCGGCTCTATAACTTTTTGAGATTAAGACTTATATTAAACAACTTTTTGCGGCGCATCTTTTGGTGCTAACGCCACGCGTCTTGTCCCCCGGGATGATGACGAAAGTGGCCTCGGGAAAAATCCGGAAAGTAGGTTTTTCGCGATTTTCACCTATTCAACTTGATTTTCGCGTCCCGGCTCCTGAAAGTAAATTGTACAACTAGAGGAGGCGAAACTTTTTGCTTTTGGACCCAACTCATTCCGAGCAATATTCACGGAGCTGTGCGGTGGCAAAAAATGGTCCATTTTCCACTTTTTCAAAAAAACTCAAATTTCGCACCTTTTTTATTCAACCTAACTATGCTCATGTTGTAGCGCTTGAAAAACTGGTTTAGAAAAAGTATGTCTCTTCACCTCCGCACGACCTCTTTGTACCGCGAAAAATCGCCGAAAAGGTGCGAAAACACGATTTTGCCAGTTTTCTTGGTTAAATTTATTTTTAAAATTGTTTTACGCGTTTTATATGGCAAAGAAAGTTGTAGCCCCACTCTATACGCGTCGATTGGTGCATAATATGACTATATTTAGAAACAAAATGAACTCGTGGCGTCGAGGTAAAGAGGTACCACTCTAAAAACACCGAGCGGGTTCGAACCCCGGTTCGATCCAAAACTTTTGCTGATTTTTACTGGTCTCGAGAATGTGTCCTAGGGTAGTTTTTCGTGTTAAGAATGATGAAACAAGTTATTTTGAGTCATTCTGAGCTGGAAAACATGTCATGCATGACCCTTAACTCTAACCTCGCTTCAATTGATATCTGTAGCGACATTCATTCAGGTCAACGAAATGTTTCGATAATCTTGAGACAAATATTGATCCTAAGACATCCGGAAAATGTCGGAAAGCTGATGAACGAGTCCACGAATGAGTTTCATGTCATGCAATACAGAAAATGGGGGGTTGGGGGGGTGTCCCCCCCAAACAATCAAAAGCTTACCCCAACTTCTTCCAAATAATTTTGCCGTTCAAAATTCAAAGCAAATAGTTTTATGTTGTCGTTTTTCATATATTTTTTCGACAATAAGTCAGAAAACAAGAGAAAAGGGTCCATACTGGGCGACTCGAGCAGTCTTGACGGAAGGGTGCGCAGCACCCTTCCGCGCTAGCGCAATGCTCCTCCCGCGCTTCAAGTATAATAATGAAACGCTCAGAAGTAAAACAATTTTCGGCTCTGCCCCTAGCACTGCTAGTTAACCCCTATATAAAAGATCGCAATTAGACCGATTTACTGCGGTAGGTTTTTTGAAATTTGTTCTATCAGGATGTTGTGCCGATTATACCAGATTCCGGCTACTGGGGTTTTCGACCACGCCGGATCGAATGGCACTGGTCCCGAGCCGATCCGGAGCCGTCTTTTAGGTGAAACTCCGGATCTCGGGTTTTTTGCACATTTTGGCGCGCAACTTGGTGTCAAGTATATCAAAAATTAAAAGTTGGTATATAAAAATGACCACAAGACTTGGGGCAATCTAATTTGTATTTTTGCCGATTTTTCCCAATCACGGGTAGCCGGGAAATTGCGGTCAAAGATGGTGGAGGGCAAAAAAAGGCGAAAATAAAAATGCCGAAATATAAATGCTCAAAAACTGTGCAGACGATTTTCTGGAGAAAGACTTATGTTGAACAACTTTTTACGGCGCATCTTATGGTGCTAATTTCGCGCAAATAAAAATACTTCCCGATGACGAAATAGGCATCGTAAGAAATTCGGAAAGTAGGTTTTTCGCGATTTTCACCTATTCAACTTAATTTTCCCATCCCGGCTCCTGAAAGCGAATTGTACAACACGACGAGGCGCAACTTTTCCCTTCTGGCCCCAACTCATTTGGTGCAGTATTCGCCGAGTTGAGCGGTCGCGAAAAATGGTCAATTTTTAACTTTTTCAAAAAACTCAAATTTCGCACCTTTTTTTATTCAACCAAACTATGCTCATGTTGTAGCGCTTGAAAAACTGGTTTAGAAAAACTATGTCACTTCACCTCCGCACGACCTCTTTGTACCGCGAAAAATCGCCGAAAAGGTGCGAAAACACGATTTTGCCTGTTTTCTTGGTTAAATTTATTTTCAAAATCGTTTTAGGCGTTTTATATGGCAAAGAAAGTTGTAGTCCCAATCTTTACGCGTCGATTGGTGTATAATATGACTATATTTAGAAACAAAATGAACTCATGGCGTCGAGGTAAAGAGGTACTACTTTAAAATCCCCGAGCGGGTTCGAACCCCGGTTCGATCCAAAACTTTTGCTGATTTTTCCTGACTGAAATAAGGTGTTCTAGGGTAATTTTTGGTGCCAAGAATGATGAGACGACTTATTTTGAGTCATTCTGAGCAGGAAAACATGTCATGCATGACTCTTAACTCTTACCTCGCTTCAATTGATATCTGTAGCGACATTCATTCAGTTCAACGAAAATTTTCGATAATATTGAGACAAACATTGATTCTCTGACATCAGGGAAATGTCGGAAAGCTTATGAACGAGTCTACGAATGAGTTTCATGTTATGCAATATAGAAAATGGGGGGTTGGGGGGGTGTCCCCCCCAAACAATCAAAAGGTCGAGCTTGCTTCCAAGTAATTTTGCCGTTCAAAATTCAAAGCAAATAGTTTTATGTTGTCGTTTTTCATATATTTTTTCGACAAATCGTCTAATAAGTCAGAAAAAGAGAGAAAAGTGCCCAACTAGGCGACTCTAGCTGCTACTATGCGGATGGGCGCGCAGCGCCCTTCCGCGCTAGCGAAATGCTCCTCCCGCGATAAAAGTATAAAACGCTCGGAAGTAAAACAATTTTCGGCTCTGCCCCTAGCACTGCTAGTTAACCCCTATATAAAAGATCGCAATTAGACCGATTTACTGCGGTAGGTTTTTTGAAATTTGTTCTATCAGGATGTTGTGCCGATTATACCAGATTCCGGCTACTGGGGTTTTCGACCACGCCGGATCGAATGGCACTGGTCCCGAGCCGATCCGGAGCCGTCTTTTAGGTGAAACGACGGATGTCGGGTTTTTTGCACTTTTTGGCGCTAAACTTGATATTAAATGTGTCAAAAATTGCAAGTTGGGGTATGGAACTGACCACGAGACTTGGGGCTATCTAATTTGCATTTTTGCCGATTTTTCGCAATCACGGGTAGCCGGGAAATTGCGGTCAAAGATGGCGGAGGGCAAAAAAAGGCGAAAATAAAAATGCCGAAATATAAATGCTCAAAAACTGTGCAGACGATTTTCGGGAGAAAGACGTATGTTGAACAACTTTTTACGGCGCATCTTATGGTGCTAATTTCGCGCAAATAAAAATACTTCCCGATGACGAAATAGGCATCGTAAGAAATTCGGAAAGTAGGTTTTTCGCGATTTTCACCCATTCAACTTGATTTTCACGTCCCGGATCCTGAAAGTAAATTGTACAGCACGATGAGGCACAACTTTTCCCTTTTGGACCCAACTCATTTGGTTTAGTATTCGCGGAGCTGGGCGGTCGCGAAAAATGGTCGATTATTAACTTTTTTAAAAAACTCAAATTTCGCACCTTTTTTATTCAACCTAACAATGCTCATGTTGTAGCGCTTGAAAAACTGATTTAGGAAGTTTATGTCACTTCACCTCCGCACGACATCTTTGTACCGCGAAAAATCGCCGAAAAGGTACGAAAACACGATTTTGACAGTTTTCTTGGTTAAAATTATTTATAAAATTGTTTTACGCGTTTTATATGGCAAAGAAAGTTGTAGCCCCACTCTTTACGCGTCGATTGGTGTATAATATGACTATATTCAGAAATAAAATGAACCCATGGCGTCGAGGTAAAGAGGTACCACTCTAAAAACACCGAGCGGGTTCGAACCCCGGTTCGATCCAAAACTTTTGCTGATTTTTACTGGTCTCGAGAATGTGTCCTAGGGTAGTTTTTTGTACTAAGAATGATGAAACAAGTTATTTTGAGTCATTCTGAGCTGGAAATCATGTCATGCATGACTCTTAACTCTTACCTCGCTTCAATTGATATCTGTAGCGACATTCATTCAGTTCAACGAAATTTTTCGATAATAGTGAGACAAACATTGATCCTCAGACATCAGGAAGATGTCGGAAAGCTTATGAACGAGTCCACGAATGAGTTTCATGTCATGTAATATAGAAAATGGGGGGTTGGGGGGGGTGTCCCCCCCAAACAATCAAAAGCTCACGACAACTGCTTCCAAGTAATTTTGCTGTTCAAAATTCAAAGCAAATAGTTTTATGTTGTCGTTTTTCATATATTTTTTCGACAAATTGTCTAATAAGTCAGAAAACAAGAGAAAAGTGTCCATACTTGGCGACTCGAGCATTCTATGCGGAAGGGTGCGCAGCACCCTTCCGCGCTAGCGCAATGCTCCTCCCGCGCTTCAAGTATAATAATGAAACGCTCAGAAGTAAACAAAATTTATGGATCCCCCTAGCACTGCTAGTTAACCCCTATATAAAAGATCGCAATTAGACCAATTTACTGCGGTAGGTTTTTTGAAATTTGTTCTATCAGGATGTTGTGCCGATTATACCAGATTCCGGCTACTGGGGTTTTCGACCACGCCGGATCGAATGGAAGTGGTCCCGAGCCGATCCGGAGCCGTCTTTTAGGTGAAACGCCGGCTCTCGGGTTTTTTGCACTTTTTGGCGCGCAACTTGGTGTCAAGTGTGTCAAAAATTGCAAGTTGGGGTGTGAACATGATCACAAGACTTGGGGCAATCTAAATCGTATTTTTGCCGATTTTTCCCATTCACGGTTTTTCCGGAAATTCCGGTCAAAGTTGGCGGAGGGCAAAAAAACGCGAAAATCAAAATCGGCAAATATGAATGCTCGAAATCGGCTCTATAACTTTTTGAGATTAAGACTTATATTAAGCAACTTTTTACGGCGCATCTTTTGGCACTAGTGTCGTGCCCTGAAACGGGCTTGGTGATGACGAAATAGGCATCGTAAGAAATCCGGAAAGTAGGTTTTTCGCGATTTTCACCCATTCAACTTGATTTTCACGTCCCGGCTCCTGAAAGTAAATTGTACAACTCGATGAGCCGCAACTTTATGCTTTTGGACCCAACTCATTTCGTGCAATATGCGCGGAGCTGTGCGGTCGCGAAAAATGGCCGATTTCTAACTTTTTCAAAAAACTCAAATTTCGCACCTTTTTTATTCAACCTAACTATGCTCATGTTGTAGCGCTTGAAAAACTGATTCAGAAAAACTATGTCACTTCACCTCCGCACGATATCTTTGTACCGCGAAAAATCGCCGAAAAGGTGCGAAAACACGATTTTGCCAGTTTTCTTGGTTAAACTTATTTTTAAAATTATTTTAGGCGTTTTACATGGCAAAGAAAGTTGTAGCGCGACTCTTTGCGCGTCGATTGAGGTATAATATGACTATGTTTAGTAAATAATATCATTCGTGGCGTCGAGGTAAAGAGGTACCACTCTAAAATCACCGAGCGGGTTCGAACCCCGGTTCGATCCAAAACTTTTGCTGATTTTTCCTGACTGAAATATAGTGTTCTAGGGTAGTTTTTCGTGTTAAGAATGATGAAACAACTTGTTTTGACTCATTCTGAGCAGGAAAACATGTCATGCGTGACTCTTAACTCTTACCTCGCTTCAATTGATATCTTTAGCGACATTCATTCAGTTCAACGAAATTTTTCGATAATATTGAGACAAACATTGATCCTAAGACAATGTCGGAAAGCTTATGAACGAGTCCACGAATGAGTTTCATGTCATGCAATATAGAAAATGGGGGGTTGGGGGGGTGTCCCCCCCCCAAACAATCAAAAGGTTGAGCCTGCTTCCAAGTAATTTTGCCGTACAAAATCCAAAGGAAATAGTTTTATGTTGTCGTTTTTCATATATTTTTTCGACAAATCGTCTAATAAGTCAGAAAACAAGAGAAAAGGGTCCATACTAGGCGACTCGAGCAGTCTATACGGAAGGGTGCGCAGCACCCTTCCGTGCTAGCGCAATGCTCCTCCCACGCTTCAAGTATAATAATGAAACGCTCAGAAGTAAACAAAATTAATGGATCCCCCTAGCACTGCTAGTAGAAATCGATAAAATACCGACAGTTGTTGTGAATTTTATAAATGTATCAGTATATCTATTGATTGATTGATCGATTAATATATTCAGATGGAAGAGCCGCTGTGCCCGCTGTCTGAGGTTCGTCGTGACGTCATCGAAGATCTTATGCGTGAACTCATTCACAGAGGACGCATGGACGAGGCCAAGTCCACCATATTCCGTTACTTGTAAGTGTGCGGTAGATCTGAGGAGGTTACGGTATTTAGCTTGTGAGTACGGCAGATCTTGGCGGGAGGTTACGGTAATTAGCTTGAAAGTACGGTAGCTCGGTGGGGGGGGGTTACGGTAATTAGCTTGTGAGTACGGTAGATTTTGGCGGGAGGATACGGTAATTAGCTGGATATGGTATGGTAGCCAGGAGGTTACGGTAGTTTGTGGTTTTTTTTTGAGCAGCTGTGCCCGCTGTCTGAGGTTCGTCGTGACGTCATCGAAGATCTTATGCGTGAGCTCATGCAGAGAGGACGCATGGACGAGGCCAAGTCCACCATCTTCCATTACTTGTGATTGTACGGTAGATCTGGGGAGGTTACGTTATTTAGCTTGTGAGTACGGTAGATCCGGGTAGGTTACGGTATTTAGCTGGCTATGGTATGGTAATGTGGAGGTTACGGTAGTTTGTGGTTCGTTGGATGGGAAGGATTGAATGGAGTAGTTATGTAAGGAGGGTAGATCATGAGTTGTGTTTTATCGATTGTAGAATCGATGGATTGATTGATTGATTGATTGATTGGACCCTGTTGGTTTCATGTTTCATCATCAACAGATAGATATGAGTTTGAATGATGAGTTCTTCTTTCAGCCCTGCTCTCGCTCCTGCCAAGCCCAAGCCGTTCACCTTTAACTTTGGAACTCCAAACACCAATCCACAGCTGCCTGCTTTCCGTTTCAACAAATAATCAATATTTGGAGCATACTGTACTCCACCGCTCTTCGTTACTGTTATTGATCGACGATGCACAATACCGTGCCCCATTTCACTTTACTTGTCTTTTTCGTATTATTTGAATATCATCTACCGTACCCTGTTATTTTATCTTTGCCGTCAGGTATCATAATAATTGCATGTGACCACCCAGTTGTTTCCAATTTTATTTTATATTGGTTTTATTTATAAATTTGTCAAGCATCATTTTAAACACTTCGGTTATCAAGTTTATTGTACTATATTGATCTCCTCTCCTTGTTTTAGCACTTGTTCTTTTGAAGTTTGACAGTTGTACATGTCGTCCTTTAGGGATGAGGGTGAAACGTGAATTCACCGGATGGGGGGTGCTACATTTCGCATTGTTTCTAGAGAGAGAGAGAGTGGTGTGACAGAGACAATGGTTGAGCGGATAAGAGAGAGAGAGAGAGAGAGAGAGAGAGAGAGAGAGAGAGAGAGAGAGAGAGAGAGAGAGAATGGTTGAGCGGATAAGAGATAGAGAGAGAGTACGTAAAAGTGAGAGAGTATGTACATATGTACTGTTAAAGTATATCATGTGCCGCGATATCGTTAAATTATTTTGACATTTTGTCAAGTTTTCAATGGCCGCACTCCCTGTGTTGATGAAAGAGGTGCATTTAACGGAGTTCATCTCTTGCACGCTTTTAATGTTCGTCGAATTACAGATGACAATCTGTTCATGGACTATATTTAGCTCCTTTAAAGGCACACCCCGAGCTAATTCGAAACTCTCCCCTTTTTTATATTTATCATACATCATAAAGATGTTTCAACAAGTAAAATGAACGAATTAAAATTTTAAAAAAATCTGCACACGGGGAAAATAAAAAGTATATTTTCTATTTTCTCTCCAAATCTTCCTCTCCAACAATGGTTTCGGTAGTCAGTTCTCGGATCTTCTCATGACCATATCGGATAATGGTGTGGACGATCTCGTTGATATTGGAGTCGAGAGGTACTAAATAATTTTGCTGTCATAATTTACACAGCGAATTGAAGTTGGGAAGTCAGAAATGAATTGAAATGAAAATGATTTTTGGTTCTGTGTATATATTTGCCCAGCAGTAAACTTTGGATGAATATATCATAAAAGCCAAAATTCTGTTTAATATGGTAGGATACGGTCTGAGAAAGCTCAGTTATTCACATGTGTGTACCTGTTGAAACAACGTTGTGGTGTACGATAAATAAATAAATAAATAAATAAATAAATAAATAAATAAATAGATGGGGTCAGTGCCTTTTTATAAACTTGATACAAGAGTAACCGTTGTTCTAACAATAAGTGTTGGAAAGATTATCATTATATTGGGAGGTTGCTGTAATACGAGCATCAACGCTTCCCTAACTAGATTATGTATTATGACTTTGTGAAACTTGAATTCCTCAGGTAACGGCGATGTGTTGGCTGGCGAGATGGGAGCAATGGGCTTTGTAGAGCAAAAGAGCCAGGTATTATTATTATTATTATTATTATTATTATTATTATTATTATTATTATTATTATTATTATTATTATTATTATTATTATTATTATTATTATTATTATTATTATTATTATTACTATTATTATTATTATTATTATTATTATTATTATTATTATTATTATTATTATTATTTATAAATCAATGAATTGCTCATCAGGCTCCCTTCCATCTCTCATTCCTCGATCAACAGCACAAATGGGAGAGTGAAGAAGATGGTATGTTGTAACTGATTGTATTTTATATTTCATCAACGGATGTATGCACGTAACGAGACACATGAATATGTCGAGCGAAATTAGTTTGAAATATAAACTTGTATTTGGGAATGTGAATGTATTATACGCATGACATTCATGTAATTACTTTTTTCGGAAGGTAATTTGTAAGATTAATTAACAATAAGATGTCTAATTGGGATGAACGTCAATGCTGCGTCAAGAATCCCGGATATGTACGTAAATGGAAAACAAACTATTTTAATCTATTTACCACCCCCCCCCCTTCAACCGCTGCGGTAGCCGCGGCTCTCGAAGCCCATCCGGAGGTCACGTCATTCACCCTCCGCGGCAACACGCTCGGTATCGCCGCGGGCGAGCGGATCGCGCGTGCGCTCGAACGCTGTCCGCGTCTCCAGGTACCGTAGCCTTGCGTACGATGGCTCGGGTTACGGTAGTTCTGTCGTTGCAGGACTGCAAATGGTCGGATCTCTTCACGGGTCGTCTAAGAGCGGAGATTCCTATTATTGTTGTATGTGTGTTATTTTTATTGATTATCGATCGATCAAGATTATTGATTGATTACTGTAAATACCAACAGTACACATATAATAGATCAGTTGTTAAAGTATATCGAATTGCAGACGTAATTTCGTCCCCACTTGAATCATTGTTTGATCTCAATTGCCTCGCCTCATTCCATAATTTTATTTTCTCTTTCACCTCTCTCTTTATCGTTAACGATAAATAAATTATTATAATTTGATCGCATTCCAGACGCGTTTGTGCTCAGAAATGATCAAGGCCTCTCTGTAAGACTGGGAGAGCGACAATGGAAAACTTGGTAAAGGGCAAAAATACTGTATTCCCACTCAAACTGTCTGCGCTCTCTCTCACTTGGGCGTTCTCTCTCACTTTTGTTCTACCTCTTTTAAGCGCGTTTCTCTGTGTCCCATCGATTATAGATAGTAGTACTGTATCTGTATCGATTCGCTTTATCGATTTCTCGTCTTGGTTACCGTACGTGGGCGGGCATTGCCGCTGGAAATGAAAATCGGGAGGTCGGACGCAAAAATCAGAGGGACGGAAGCAAAAAAATGGAGCATTTATACGTCATGTTGAGTGATTTTTTTGGAAAATCGGGGGGTCGGGTACCAAAAATCGGGGGTGTATTGCCGCTAGCGGCAGTGGCGCAATAGGTCGAAAAGTATGTTACAAAGTACCAAGCCTGACCGCATTTTGAGCCAAAATTTCCTAAAAAATTGGAAAACCTGACCGCATTTTGAGCCAAAATTTCACAAAAAAACGAAAAATCTGACCGTATTTTGAGCCAAATTTGCCAACAATCGAAAAACCTGACCGCATTTTGAAATACGATAACCTAGCTATTCGACCTATGAGTGGCGCCCACGTATGTTGGTTACGGTATTCGATTCAGAGGAGAGTGATCATGATCGTAGTGGAGACTCGTCGTACAAAGAGAACGAGGTTGCTTCACGGATGACAACTGTTAACAATCAGCAACAACCCGGTGAGAACGCGTTTCATACTTGATACTTTGGTTGAGCATATTGTTGATACGTTTTTATATAGAACATATTTCTGTTATGACTGCTTTGTGCATAATGATTATTCGGTTTTTTTATTGAACATATTTATTTTTGTCTTTTTTGCCTTCTGGATAAGCATTGTGTAGAAGTAGCGTGGTTCTGGGTGTGGAAAAGATTTTTTTAAAAGATGGCGCCTGTTGATTTTGTGTCGCAGCAACGCCTGAAGTTGGTGGTGGTTTCCGATTTTCCAGTGATTAGTTTTCCAGTGACTTAAATAATTTAATTAAATTAAATAATTTAAATATGATATGATTCAGTTCCTTCCCGTGCTCCCTTCACCCTCCATCCACATCAACAACAGTCATTCTCCATAAGTCCCCCCCCCCATCACCATATCCTCATTCGTCTCCGTCCCCACCCCATCTGCACTCAGGGCACTCTCCGCACTTGCACAGGGCACTTGTAAGTCTACTTCAAGTGAAACGTAAGTCTACTTAAAGTGAGACGCAAGTCTACTTAAAGTGAAAATGTGACGTCACTCACTTGAAGTTTACTTAAAGTAAACTTTAAGTCAGTGACGTATCTGCTCAAATGATTTCCTCGCGGCTGACGCGTCTCTCAAACAGCAGGCGGTCAATCTTCTTGGTAAGCGAATTTATAAGTACATTTTTTTGAAAAAAAAAATCCAGAGTAGCAGATAGAGAGTTAGAGCAAAAGAGCAACCCGCTGATTTCCCGTCACACGAAATTTGTAAGATGAAGTTGCATTAGTGTTTCCGCTAATGTCTCTTTCTTTGGTTATATAACACCTCTCACCTACAGTAACCACTCACTGACTACCGTATCCTCTTTATCATGATCATCTTATTGCAGATCTGTTGATGACTGAGGTGGCAGCAACGATTCGTCGCCCGATTCCAACCATCGTCCAAGTCGTCAATCACATCGTCGCTCATGTTGATACAAAGATCAATGTATCTTGATTTCAATCGATATCAATTAATCAATCAATAATCCCAATTCTAAATGATTTCTTAGTCGTCGCCATTGTTGATAAATGGCTTGTCACCGTGCATGGATACAACCCAGTGGCCGTATGAAAGAACATCGGGAAAACCGTTTTCCAGGAAAATGTGACGTCATTAGCGTAGGCAGAGGATTTTTGGAAAACGCCTCCGCGTACGCTAATGACGTCACATTTTCCCGGAAAACTGTTCATGCATACGGCTACAGATTAAAATGGGTACGTCTGACTGAAGAATCGCGAGTATTGTATAGGGGGAAATAGCAGAAAACTTTAGATGAATACACTATAACATTCAAACTTTTTTTATAATATGACAGCCTGCAATAATCATGTAGAAACCATTGACCAACGTTCATGGATACGACCTAAGAAAGCGCAGTTATGCACAGGTGGGGGTCTTTTCATTTTTGTGAATACACTGGAGCCAAAAGAGTGGAAAGTGTTGGAAAGATCATCATTATATTGGGTAGAAGTTAAAAGAGCATCAACGCTTCCCTAACTTGATTGTGTATTATGACTTTGTGAAACATGAATTCCTCAGGTAACGACGATGTGTTGGTTGGCGAGATGGGAGCAATGGGTTTTGTCGAGCAAAAGAACCAGGTATTATTATTATTATTATTACTATTATTATTATTATTATTATTATTATTATTATTATTATTATTATTATTATTATTATTATTATTATTATTATTATTATTATTATTTTATTATTATTTTTTATTATTGTTATTAAAAACACAAATGGGAAAGTGAAGCAGATGGTGTGTTGCAACTAATTGCATTATATGTAGTCATACCTCAACTAGCGTCGTTATAGATTTCCAAATTTCTTTGTGGTTTTCAAAAAAAAATCCCAAAATGTGACCAGTGGCTGTATGAAAGAACATCGGGAAAACCGTTCTCCGGGAAAATGTGACGTCATTAGCGTAGGCGGAGGCGTTTTCCAAAAATCCTCCGCCTACGCTAATGACGTCACATTTTCCCGGAAAACTGTTTCCCGTTGTTCTTGCATACGGCCACAGATTTAACAAAAAAATCCCAAAATGCAGTCAGGCTTCGTAGTTTGTAGTCTACTTGTTCACCTATTTATGTAATTATATGAGGCCGTTTGCGTAAGACTCGACTAAGTGCCGGCACAGTCAAAAAATCAAAATTTGGGAATCGAGGTTCTCAAGGGTGTTGGTGACGATGGTCATGTTCATTTTGCACCTAGATCCACCGTTGAGGCCAGACGGCGTCGCATTGAAATCTCGTTTTTAGTCGTTTCTCGTCACTCGATCGTGCTAAAATTTGTGGATTATGCCCCCAAGATCAGAAATTGATGGCGATCACGCCTGTCCAATTCATTTTTCATGGAAAAATTTCATAAATTTTCAAAAATGGAATTTCTCTCAAAGTCAATAGTATTTATTGCGAGATACATAGATCGGACCACAATGGTTTCAGGATCCCATAGAAAAATTTCAGCCAAATTGCGCACCGTATTTTCGAGAAAATCAACTTTTAGTGTAGTCATTTTGCCGTTGAAGAGGAGGCAAGAGGCGAGAGTGTTGTTGTGAGAGAGAGCAGAGAGGCAGGTGAGACGGGCGGCATTGGAAGGAAGGGGTGGACGGGATGCCCTTCCTTTCAACCTTCGTTGATTTAAAGTTGATTTTCTCGAAAATACGGACCGCAAATTGGCTGAATTTTTTTTCTATGGGATACTGAAACCATTGCGGTCCGATCTATGTATCTCGGAATAAATACTATTGACTTTGAGAGAAATTCCATTTTTGAAAATTTATGAAACTTTTTCATGAAAAATGAATTGGACAGGCGTGATCGCCATCAATTTCTGCTCTTGTGGGCATAATCCACAAATTTTAGCATGATCGAGTGACGAGAAACGACTAAAAACGAGATTTCAACGTGACGCCGTCTGGCCTCAACGGTGGATCTAGGTGCAAAATAAACATGACCATCGTCACCACCACCATTGAGAACCCCGATTCCCAAATTTTGATTTTTTGACTGTGCCAGATTTCACTCATTTTAGTCGATTCTTACGCAAACGGTCTCATACTTTTGAAGAGTAATTTGGAAGTTTAGATATCATATCTAATTTCATAGAATATCTATTTTTAAGATGCAAATGCTTTATCATTAATCCGGATATGCTCATAAATGGAAAACAAATTAGATTAAAGGGAGTGTAACCTCTCTCAATGTTCTCTTCGACGAGCAATGCTCTCTCGTTGTTAGCGAACAGAGAAAAAGTGTGAAGAGGCCGTTGAGGTAACGCTCAATTTAATCAATGTATCCCCCTTCAGCCTCTGCAGTGGCCGCAGCTCTCGAGGCCCATCCGGAAGTGACGTCATTCACCCTCCGCGGCAACACGCTCGGTATTGCCGCGGGCGAGCGGATCGCGCGCTCGCTCGAGCGCTGTCCGCGTCTCCAGGTACTGTAGCCGCTCCGGTGTACTATATATTTGGTTGATATTGCGTAAGGCAGCTCTCGGGTTACGGTAGTCTTGTCGTTGCAGGACTGCAATTGGTCGGATCTCTTCACGGGTCGTCTAAGAGCCGAGATTCCCATTATTGTTGTAAGTGTATTATGTTTATTGATTATCGATCGATCAAGATTATTGATTGATTACTGTAAATACCAACAGCACACCTATAATAGATTAGATTTTAAAACGTCTAATTGTAGACGAAATTGGTTTTACATCAAACGAACTATGCATCTTGATCGCATAGGTCTAAAAGTATGTTACAAAGTACCAAGTCTGACCGGATTTTGAGCCAAAATTTCACAACAGTCGAAAAACCTAACCGGATTTTGCGCCAAATTAGCAAAAAATCGAAAAACCTGACAGGATTTTGAAACCAAATAAACTAGCCATTCGACGTATGCATTCCAGACGCGTTTGTGTGCGGCAATGATCAAGGCAGGAGCGGCCATACGCTCCCTCGACCTCTCCGACAACGCGTTCGGACCGATCGGAGCGGACTCCATCAAGGTACGTTTATTGATTTATTTTATCGATTTATTGTTGGTACTATCGATTTCCGTTTATATGTCTTTTAAATTAAAAAAAAAATGATTGTATTCGTCGCAGGAGTTTCTGGAGTCTGATTCAGCGTTCAGCCTCGAGGAGCTGCGTCTGAACAATTGTGGACTGGGCGCCGGCGCCGTGGTTAGTACGATTTTGACTTTTGTCTAAAATGAACATCACCACTCAAAGCAATGCAATAGTTGTTTCACCGTTAAAAATAGTTGAGTGAAACATGCAACTGGTGGGCATTGGTTGAAGATGAAATTCATTTGATGCAAATAATACTAATGATAATTAATAATGAATAATGAATAATGAATAATGAATAATGAATAATGAATAATAATAATAATAATATTGTGCAATAATAATAATCTACTAATTTATGTTTATTGATTGATTCATACTCCAGACTGTGGCCAATCTTCGTCATATGAACGGGCGACTGCTGCTAGTCGAAAGCTCAATCTGAAGATCATTGTGGCGGGTGAGATTTGTTTCGATCAACCGTATTTTTTAAAGTTATTTTTATTATTTATTTTAATTATTTTATTACCGTATTATTTTAAAACTTAAAAGTTTAGGTAGCTACACTGTGTAGCCTACACAAGAGAAAAAGTGTACTCCACATTACACACAATCTGTGAAGTGTTAGATTTAACACTGCGCAATTTTAACGCGAAAAGTGTTAAATATAACACTTCCAGGTCTTGTGTACTTTGAAACACAATTTTTCTCGGTTTGTGAATAATCAATAATTGTGATAGATGCAATACCGTAATCCTTTCCAGGTCGCAATCGTCTCGAGATTAATATTTTAGCGACACCTTGATAGCATAGTAATAAAACAAGGGGTGAAACTGTACCAATAATTATTAGAATGTGTAAAGGGCTTGAGTGTGAGCGTTCGGAAGCCCCCTGTAGAATCGAGCTCCAGGTACCCCGCCCATGTATGCATATTCATCGATTGCATTCCAGACGCGTTTGTGTGCGGCAATGATCAAGGCCGGAGCGGCCATCCGCTCCCTCGACCTCTCTGACAACGCGTTCGGACCGATCGGAGCGGACTCTATCAAACTAACTTATTGATTGATTGCGTCTATTTATTGTTGTTATTATCGATTTTCCTCTATACATTTTCTTAATTAAGAAAAAGATTGGTTACAGGAGTTTTTGGAGTCTGATTCAGCGTTCAGTCTCGAGGAGCTGCGTCTGAACAATTGTGGACTGGGCGCCAGCGCCGTGGTTAGTACGATTTGTTTATTGACTTTTGTCTAATTAACATCATTGCACAAAGCAATGCAATAATTGTTTCTCCTTTGAAAATATTTGAGTGAAACATGCAACTGGCGGGCATTGAAGATGAAATTCCTATGATGTAAATAATACTAATGATAATAATTGATAATAATAAATATTAATAATAATAATAATAATAATAATAATAATAATAATAATAATAATAAAAATAATAATAATAATAATAATAATAATAATAATAATAATAATAATAATAATAATAATAATAATAATAATAATAATAATAATAATAATAATAATAATAATAATAATAATAATCATAATAATAATAATAATAATAATAATCATAATAATAATAATCATAATAATAATAATAATAATAATAATAATAATAATAATAATATTATTATTATTATTATTATTTTGCTTCTCCAATAATTAATCCACTAATTTATGTTTCTTGATTGATTCATACTCCAGACTGTGGCCAATTCTCTTCGTCGTCTGTATGAACGGGCGACCGCTGCTGGTCGAAAGCTCAATCTGAAGATTGTGGCGGGTAAGATTTGTTTTCGATAAACCACATGAAAATGAATTTTATATTGTGGGTCAGTCCTCATATTATGAAGGTATGAAACACTTTTTGAAAAAAAGTGATAAATATAACATCTCCAGGTCTTGTGTACTGTGGATCACACTTTTTCTCGATGTGTTTTTCTTAATTCAATAAATTGATTAATCTGATTAATTGAATTGATTGATTAATTGATTAATTTGATTAATCTGTGACTATTGATTGATTCATACTACAGACGGTGGCCAACTTTCTTCGTCGTCTGCATGAACGGGCGACCGCTGCTGGTCGCAATCTGAAGATCATTGTGGCGGGTAAGATTTACTGAGTGTGTACTCCACATTACACACACAATCTGTGAAGTGTTAGATTTAACACTGCTCAATTTTAACACAAAAAGTGTTTAATATAACACTTCCAGGACTTGTGTACTGTGGAGCACACTTTTTTTCGGTGTGCAATAAATCAATAATTCGATTGCGATATATGTAGTACCGTAATCCTATCCAGGTCGCAATCGTCTCGAGATCCCGGGCGCGAAAGCCTTTGCTGAGGCCATTGGCGCGATTGGAACACTCGAGGAGCTTACCGTACACCAGAATGGCATTCATGTAAGTAATGATTGTAGTTTGTGTCGTGATCTTTGATCTTTGATCTCTATAGTTTGATCATCATTCTGATCGTTCTGGTGGGCGGTGTAGCGCGCAATCCGCACATGAAGTGTCTCTCGGTCGCGGATAACGTTGGCGGATGGGAGGGAGCGTTCGCGTTTGCGCAGGTATTGATTGATTTACTGTAGTTATTTATTTTATTTTTATTTTATTTATCATACATCGCGAAGATGTTTCAACAAGTAAAAAAATACGATAATGAAGAAGATATGCACAAGGAAATAGAATGGGGATAATAGACAATGGGAAAGTAGGGAAGGTGAAGATGGTTGGGGAAGTCTCAATAACGTATTCTCTAGTGCCAATATCAAAGATCAGCGTTTGATCAATGATGTAGGGTGGATGAGGCCCTAGCGGGAAGAGGACCGCATAAGTCAGCATAGACAGACTGACATGGCAAAAGGAACTTGTACATGAGACAGTTATTGATATACTGTAGTTATTGATATACTGTAGTTATTGATGGGGTTTGGATGATTTGTAGTAAATTATACGATTTGCTGTATTAGCCTGATAGATTCATGTTTCGCGTCGTTTGTAATATCCACTGTTATTGGTCGAAGAGAGTTTTGTGCCTACTGCAGTGCTTTTAAATAAACAGTATAAGTATGATGGCAAACCGTCACACATGACGTCACAACCGTAGGCGGAGGCGTTTGTCAGCGATCCTCCCCTACGCTTGTGACGTCACGTTTGTCGGCAAATGGGTTGCCAACGCTCATGATTGCGGATGACTCAGATGTCTTGAATCACAATTATCTCTATTATTTATTTATTTATTTATTCCATCAAATGCATATTAATCTTTCAGTCTCTGTCGATTCTTCGTGAGCTCGAGTCTGCCGACTTTAGTGATTGCCTCAGCAAGAACAAGGGATGCAAGGCCCTCGTGGATGCTTGTCTCCGTCTGCCCAATCTCAAGGTATACGGTAGCTTTGGTGTGTAATCTCAAGGTATACGGTAGCTTTGGTGTGCATATTCTTGGGGTATACGGTAGCTTTGGTTTGTGTAATCTCAAGGTATACGGTAGAGTTAGATACTGTAGTCTACTCTAGTACGGTTGTCAATATGGCGATAGTTTGAACATAATGAAATCACAAGTTACGGTAGTGAGTGGGGAAGATTACGTTATGAAAAATCAATATAATTTGCAGCTGCTGAATCTATCGTGATCAGAGCTGACGAGCGATGTGGCTGAGAAGTTGACGTAGAAATGGAGTCAATCGAGAACAGATAAGGTGAGTGGAGTGAAGGTGAAAGATCAAAGATCAAAGATCAAGCACGAGATCAAGTGTAAAACTGCTGCTTTTCATGTAGAAAGTGAGCGCAAAGGTGTTGCAGCGAAATGATTGTCGTTATATAGACAGTCACTCGAAGTAATTTGAAACTCTCCGCTCTGGCAACGTTCTCTCGTAGATAATGAGAGCGAGAGAGTATTGCCAGAGCGGAGAGTTTCAAAGTAGCTCGCTGAGTTCCTTTCTGCAATTATTCAATGTATTTATTTAATTTAAGCGAGTGGGTATTAATTGATTGATTGAGCGAGTGGGTATTGATTGATTGATTGAGTGATTGGCAGATTATTGATTGATTTTTGAATTAAATTATAAATTACTCATTTAGTGATGATTGTGGATCGCTCAGAGGAGATGAGGATGACGGCGAATGCGAAGAGGATAATGAGGTTTGATTTTTGGTGTTTGGTATTTGAACTTTGATCTTTGATTACCTGCACAATCGGATAAATGCAAGTTGTGTAATTGGAAGATGACTTGGACAAAAATGGCAATACTAGCATAATTGAACCTAAGGGGAGTTCGCCAATTGTCCACAAACGGTTTGTCAAACGTCATGGATAAGATTCGGTATCCCTGCCCACTGCCTTTTCTCGCTTTGTCAATCAATAATTTGTTTACCAATCAATATCCTGATCAGGGCGTCGAGACTTCTTACGGCGAAAAGTACAGTGATGAAGAGGAGGACTACGATGAGGATGAAGAGGACGATGAGGAAGATGATTACGGAAGATCAATCTAGATTATTGATTATTATGCTCGATATAATCGTACCCAGCATGTCTATAATACTGGGAGAGCGGTCATGGAAAACTTGGCAAAGTGCCAAATAATCACTGTAATCTTACTCTAACTGTCTGCGCTCTCTCACTTGGGCGTTCTCTCTCACTTTTGTTCTTCCTCTTTTAAGCGCGTTTCTCTGTTCTGACCGCTCTCGAAACGCTGTGACCGATCGATTACTGAGAGTAATACTGTATCTGTATCGATTGGCTTTATCGATCTCTGATCTTGGTTACGGTATTCGATTCAGAGGAGAGTGATCATGGTCGTAGTGGAGACTCGTCGTACAAGGAGAACGAGGTAGCGTCATCACGGACGACGACTGTGAACAGTCAGCCGCAACCCGGTGAGAACGCGTTTCAGAGTTGGTATTTTATTTGTTTAAGAGTCCGGATCTGAAAGACTCGACCAGTTTGAAAACTCGATTTTCATATTTTTTCAACCGAACAAGCTAGAGACCAAATTTCTTCGGCATTGTGTTAGGCATGCCGAATGTGCACAGAAACACTATTGAGATTAATTTTAAGCAATTCCTAGACTAATTTTTTTACTCGATTTTTTGGTTTTTTTGATTTCTCGGCATCTCAATGTCAATTCCGCATAAGTTCTCTAGTATATTCATAGAGCCCAACTACTATTGCATGTAACCCTGCCAGGCTGAAATCGATCTTGGATTGCGCGTGTCGGAAAAAATCGGTCTGAGTGTTTCCAACTTGACTCAGAATCGTTCTTTCATGATTTTTGCTGTATTTTCAAAACGATTAGTGCGGAATTGTGGTCTACTCAAAGTTGAGAGGTGAGACTAGTAAAATGACACAATAACCCCATCACTTGGATCAATTTGAAAATTTCGATTTTCATGACCCCGGGGTCATGGTCGAAAATTTCAAAATTTCTCAAATTTGAAATGTTTTCATTTATGAATCTTATTGTAAAGTACTACTGATTTGAATAATATTCAGCCAATGCTCAATGGCCGATCTCTCCTTTCAACCATTTTTCGAAAAGATTCATGTTGAATGCGTGCGAAAAAGTCACAATTGTGCTTGAATCTGTTTCCAACTTACTTTCTGTGACATTCTATCTAAGTACTTTGTAATGTACATAATCAATATGAAAATCGTTAATTTTGGAAAATTCATATTTTTTTTACCATGACCCCGGGGTCATGGAAATCGATTTTTTTTAAAGTGAGACGAATGCCGGGATTTCAGTTCTACTATGTTTACTCATCATGAAACTTCACATTGTCATTGTCATTTGCTAATTGTCGCAGCATTCGAGTCGAAAAACTGCAATATTTCAGAAATTTTCCGTGAAAGTAGGCACTCCATTCGATTTTTTTGAATTTTCGAAAATAAACGATTTTCATATTGATCATGTATATCGCAAAGTACTAAGATAGAATGTTACAGAGAGTAAGTTGGAAACTGATTCAAGCACAATTCTGACTTTTTCGCACGCATTCAACATGAAAGTTTTCGAAAAATGGTTGAAAGGAGAGATCAGCCATTGAGCATTGGCTCAATATTATTCACATCATTAGTACTTCACAATAAGACGCATAAATGAAAACATTTCAAACTTCAGAAATTTTGAAATTTTCGGACCATGACCCCGGGTCCTGAAAATCGAAATTTTCAAATTGATCCAAGTGATGGGCTTCTTGTGTCATTTTACTCGTCTCACCTGTAAACTTTGAGTAGACTGCAATTCCGCACTACTCGTTTGGAAAATACAGCAAAAATTATGAAATAACGATTCTGAGTCAAGTTGGAAACACTCAGACCGATTTTTTCCGACACGCGCAATCCAAGATCGATTTCAGCCTGGCAGGGTTACATGCAATAGTAGTTGGGCTCTATGAATATACTAGAGAACTTATGCGGAATTGACATTGAGATGCCGAGAAATCAAAAAAACCAAAAAATCGAGTAAAAAAATTAGTCTAGGAATTGCTTAAAATTAATCTCAATAGTGTTTCTGTGCACATTCGGCATGCCAAACACAATGCCGAAGAAATTTGGTCTCTAGCTTGTTCGGTTGAAAAAATATGAAAATCGAGTTTTCAAACTTGGCGCCCACCTGGCGCACCGCTTTCCACTGCTAGGGCCACTTTGAGTACCATTTTGTAATCAGGGCCCAAGGTACCCTACACCCATAAAGTGGAGTGGGCTGAATCAAAATTCTTGGCGCGATGTCCGAAATCTGGCCGAAATGGTCGAGTCTTACAGATCCGAGCTCTTAAGTAAACAGGGAGATAGTGTTGATAAGTTGGTATACATTATCTTATTAAATATTTCTGATATGACTGCTTTGAGCATTCTTTTTTTCGTTTTTGTCTTTGAGAGCAACCCAGTGAGAACGCGTTTCATACTTGATACTTTGTTTGAGCAAACAGGGAGATATTATTGGAATCCTGTTATGACGTTGTGTATTATAAATCTTTCTATTATGACTGCTTTGAGCATCGTGATTTTTCGTTTTTTTTTCATTGTACATTTTTCTTTTTGTCTTTTTTTGCCTTCCAGATAAGCATTGTGTAAATGTAGTGTGAATCTGGGTGTGCAAATTTTTAAAAAGATGGCGTCTGTTGATTTTGCGTCGCAGCAACGCCTGAAGCTAGTGGTTTCCGATTTTCTAGTGATTGTTATCCTCCAACATCAATATTTCGAACGAGCAATATACTATTTATTAATCATAATTATTTAAATAATAATAATTTAACTAAATTAAATAATTTAAATATGATTCATTTCAGTTCCAGCCCGTGCTCCCTTCACCCTCCATCCACAACCACAGCATCATGAAAATGCTACTATTTTTGTTTTGTTTACATTATTAACATAGGCAAATTGGGAGATCGGAACCTGAATCACTGCACATGCCATTGTTTTTATATTATTAAAATGTTCAAATATTAGTTCGCATTACTGATTAGATGTGAACTGCTCAAAAATCAAGAAAAGGAAGAGAAAGCCAAGAATGCTCTCCTCCTTTTACACATTCTTTCGTCTCTTTCTTTTCGTTTCTTTATCACTTTTGAACAATATGAAATGTGCGCAACTAAAATACAACTTTGTCGGTCTAATTCTGTTCCCTTCCATGGACAGGACTTCATGCCCACTCGTGATCAGACCGAGTCCGCGCGGCTCTTCCTCGCGGTTGCACTCGCCCTCGCGGCTGACCCATCACTCAAACAGCAGGCGGTCAATCTGCTCGGTAAACATTATTTATTTATTTATTTATTTATTTACTTTATGTCGAGCAGAAGAATAGTGCGAAGCATACTCTGGTGTTTCAAAACTTAAAGTTTTTTTTTTGAAATACACTTGAAGTGTCGCTCATTGGAAGTTGACTATAAGTGAACTACAAGTGAAATAACATTTAACCAAATTCATTACAGTAAAATTACGTGTCACTTGTAGTTTTGAAAAACCAGAGTAGGCAGATATAGATTTAGAGCAAACGCGCAACCCGGCTATTTCCTGTCACATGAAACTCGTAAGATTGAGTAGCAGTAGCAGTGCTGTTCTGGATTCTATCTTGTTCATCCACTCTGTATCACTACTAAATCTATTCACGCAGTGGTATCAACCGTATAACCCCCATATACCGGACCATAACTACCGTAACCCACCAACAGTAACCACTGACTATGATTGACGATTTGGACGATGGTCGGAATCGGGCAACGATTCGTCGCCCGATTCCGACCATCGTCCAAATCGTCAATCACATCGTCGCTCAAGTTGATACGAAGATCAATGTATGATCAATGTATCAATCGATATTATCAATCAATCAATAATCCCAATTCTAAATGATTTCTTCGTTTTTGCACATTATTTCTTCCCGAATTTTATCGATTTCTACTAGTCACTCGTTGACTTGTATTCACAGTCAACGAGTGACTAGTAGAAATCGATAAAATACCGAGAATTCGGGTGAATATTATATATTTTCCAGTATATCGATTGATTCATTGATTTGTTCAGATGGAAGGAAGAGAAGGTGCCCTCTGTCTGAAGTTCGTCATGACGTCATCGAAGATCTTCTGCGTGAACTCATGCAGAGAGGACGCATGGCCGAGGCCAAGTCCACCATCTTCCACTACTTGTGAGTACGGTAGATCTTGGCGGGAGGTTACGGTAATTACCCTTGTGAGTACGGTAGATATGGGGAGGTTACGGTAATTAGCTTGTGAGTACGGTAGATATGGGGAGGTTACGGTAATTAGCTTGTGAGTACGGTAGATCTTGGCGGGAGGTCGCGGTAATTAGCTTGATATGGTATGGTAGCGTGGAGGTATCGGTAATTTTTGGATCGTTGGAATTAAGCAGTTATGTGTGATATGGTAGGTGGTCTGTTTTATCGATTGGAGAATAGATTAATTTAATTTATTGATTGGACCCTGCTGATTTCATGTTTCATCATCAACAGATAGATATCAGTTTGAATGATTCCTTCTTCTTTCAGCCCTGCTCTCGCTCCTGCCAAGCCCAAGCCGTTCACCTTCAACTTTGGAACTCCATCCACCAATCCACAGCTGCCCGCTTTCCGTTTCAACAAACAATCAATATTTGGAGCATACTGTATTCCACCGCTCTTCGTTACTGTTATTGATCGAATATCGTTCCCTCATTTTTATCACGGTTGTCTCTTTCGTATTATTTGAATGTCACCTACCGTATCCCGTTATTTTATCTTTACCGGTATTATAATAATTGCATGTGATCACCCAGTTGTTTCCAATTTTATTTTATATTGTTTTATTTATAAATTTGTTAAGCATCATTTTAAACACTCTTCGGTTATTAAGTTTATTGTACTATATTGATCTCCTCTCCTTGTTTTAGCTCTTGTTCTGTCCATTTGAAGTTAATAATTTGCTCCCCAGATCAGTTATCGATTGTCACTTGTTTAGTTCCCTACCGAATTGTGGTGCTGACCATCAAGATCAATCGATAAAATTGTGTCGACGAATACTAATCTAAACTCTTCAGGCGATGAGATTGGCTTTGAAAATGGAACAGATGCCGTCCTTTAGGGATGAGGGTGAAACGTGAATTCACCGGGCGGGGGGATTGTGCAACATCGCATCGTTTCCAGAGAAAGAATGGCGTTACAGAGACAATGGTTGAGCGGATAAGAGAGAGAGTACGCAAAAGTGAGCTAGTAAGTGCTGTTAAAGTACATCGTGGTGTCAAGATTTTAAATGACCATTCCTATGTTAGAGAAAAGCTGTGCATTTAACGGACTTCATCTCTTGTAGGCTTTTAATGGTCTTCGAATTGTAACACACTGTTCATAGACTATATTTAGCTCCTTGCACACCCCGAACTCTCCGCTCTGGCAATTGGGCGCAGGGGTCGTGGTTTGTACGATTTTTTATTGGCTTTTGTCTGGTCATAATCTAGCAATGGCATAATTGTTTCTCCTTTGAAAATATTTGAGTGAAACATGCAACTGGCGGGCATTGGTTGAAGATGAAATTCATTTGATGCAAATAATACTAATGATAATGAATAATGAATAATGGATAATAATAATAATATTGTGCAATAATTAATCTATTAATGTCTGATTATTGATTGATTGATACTCCAGACTGTGGCCAATTCTCTTCGTCGTCTGCATGAACGGGCGACCGCTGCTGGTCGAAAGCTCAATCTGAAGATCATTGTGGCGGGTGAGATTTGTTTCGATTAACCGTATTTTTAAAGTTATTTTTATTATTTATTTTAATTATTTTATTACCGTATTATTTTAAAACTTGTTGAGGTAGCTACACAAGAGAAAAAGTGTACTCCACATTACACACAATCTGTGAAGTGTTAGATTTAACACTGCGCAATTTTAACGCGAAAAGTGTTAAATATAACACTTCCAGGTCTTGTGTACTTTGGAACACAATTTTTCTCGGTTTGTGAATAATCAATAATTGTGATATATGCAATACCGTAATTCTGCCCAGGTCGCAATCGCCTCGAGATCCCGGACGCGAAAGCCTTTGCTGAGGCCATCGGCGCGATTGGAACACTCGAGGAGCTTACCGTACACCAAAATGGTATTCATGTAAGCTATGATTTTAGTTTGTGCTTTGATCTTTGATCTTTGATCTCTATAGTTTGATCATCATTCATTTCAGCGCCCTGGAGTGATCGCTCTGGCTGGCGGAGTTGCTCGCAACCCGCACATATCATGGATCCCGATATGCAAAAAAAAACAAAAATGGGAATCTCGGCTCTTAAACGACCCGTGGAAAACAACTTTAATTATTCTATTTATCCCCTTCAGCCGCTGCGGTGGCCGCGGCTCTCGAGGCTCATCCGGAAGTGACGTCATTCACCCTCCGCGGCAACACGCTCGGTATCGACGCGGGCGAGCGGATCGCGCGCGCGCTCGAGCGCTGTCCGCGTCTCCAGGTACTGTAGCCGCTCCGGTGTACTGTTGATTTGGTTGATATTGCGTACGGTAGCTCGGGTTACGGTAGTCTTGTCGTTGCAGGACTGCAATTGGTCGGATCTCTTCACGGGTCGTCTAAGAGCGGAGATTCCCATTATTGTTGTAAGTGCATTCTGTTGATTGATTTTCGATCGATCGATATTATTGATTGATTATTGTAAATGCCAACCG